>CM065690.1:7766054-7806054 GCA_017654935.2 Phymorhynchus buccinoides
AATTATGAAGGGGGAAGGAATTGTTTGAATAGATGAGTTTTAAAGGTGGACTCGGACGGATGAGTTTTTGCAAGAAACACGTCGAGATCATCAGTAAGACAGCCTTTTCAAGGATCGGTACACTCACTTTGCTCTGGTTTCTTAGAAATTAAACCGTAAAAAGGGCGATTTTCCTTGGCGGAGATGCCGGAGAGAGTAGCCATTTTGTATGGGGTGGGTGGAGGTCACTCATTGTGGTTGAAGCGTTTTCTTTTTTTTGTAGTGCAGTAAAAAAAAAAAAGCAGCTATTTCCTTTGTTGTGAGCGAAACTCCAGATAAACTGTATAACAATTTAAAAAAATATATAAAAAGGCTTGTATTGCGAAAAGTTCGTGCAAACGATTTGGTCTAAACACAGGCGGACATTCAAAAAGAGACGTCACACGCCTCGAGGAATCGACTTTTTGACGGCTTGATTTCTGGGAAACCAGAGCAAAGTGAGTGTTGCGATCTCTGTAAAGGGTGTTTTCCTGCTGATCTGGACGTGTTTCTTGCAAAAAAACTTATCCGTCAGGGTGCCCCTTTAAGGCCACAGGGTGGCTAGCTTTTCTTCGGTGAAGGATGTGACTGCCTCATGTGACTCGATCAGGTCGTGACGTTCACCTCATTTGCATACCATGCTGCTCGATCAGTCTGACTCAGTCGGGCCCAGTCAGGTGACAGGGCCGAATAGGGCGGGTTCTAAATTTCACTGATCGAGTCAGATGGCTTGTGACCTCTTCTGTGCGGGAAACAAAATTTGATCTACTTCACGACCTGATCGAATCATATGAGGCAGTCTGTCGCCCGCTTTAAGGGCTACACTACATACGATTCGCTGTCAACGCGATGCGATTGTGACGACGCGAGTCACGTGAAATACTTCCGTCTAAAATGAATTCTACTACTTTCGCTCTATATGATTGTACTCAAGTAGACCCAATACATGAATTTCACGTGAATCATGACTCGCGTCGTCACAATCGCATCGGATTAACATCGAATCGTACGTAGTGTAGCATGCCCTTTCGCGTATCCGTAATCATGTGCGTGTGGCCTAATCAGTGGGGGGTTGTGTTACGTGCCTAGCGCTCCGAACAACCCTGGGACACGGCTGTTCGTCTATTTTAGTCTTAAAACAGTCTTGGTTTAAACGACTTTTATTAGATACATCAACATACATAGATATATAGATATCAAACTCATCAGCAACGACAAGCCGGAAGCTTATATTGTGCTCTCTTTACAGTTGAAAATATTGTTCGACGACTGTTAACACAGATACATGAATACACTGTCTTAGTGTTGCATTGATATAATTAAGTCTAAGTGTGCGCGTGTGTGTGTGCGTGCGTGTGTGTGTGCGTGTGTGTGTGTGTGTGTGTGTGTGTGTGTGTGTGTGTGTGAGTGTGTGTGTGTGTGCGTGTGTGTGTGTGTGTGTGTGTGTGTGTGTGTGTGTGTGTGTGTGTGTGTGTGTGTGTGTGTGTGTGTGTGTGTGTGTGTGTGTGAGTGTGTGTGAGTGTGTGTGAGTGTGTGTGTATCTACGTGAATACCCGGCGTACGTGCTCTCTCTCTCTCTCTCTCTCTCTCTCTCTCTCTCTCTCTCTCTCTCTCTCTGTCTCTCTCTCTCTCTCTCTCTCTCTCTCTCTCTCTCTCTCTCTCTCTCTCTCTCTCTCTCTCTCTCTCTCTCTCTCTCTCTCTCTCTCTCTCTCTCTCTCTCTCTCTCTCTCTCTCTCTCTCTCTCTCTCTCTCTCTCTCTCTGTCTCTCTCTCTCTCTCTCTCTCTCTCTCTCTCTCTCTCTCTCTCTCTCTCTCTCTCTCTCTCTCTCTCTCTCTCTCTCTCTCTCTCTCTCTCTCTCTCTCTGTCTCTCTCTCTCTCTCTGTCTCTCTCTCTGTCTCTCTCTCTCTCTCTCTCTCTCTCTCTCTCTCTCTCTCTCTCTCTCTCTCTCTCTCTCTCTCTCTCTCTCTCTCTCTCTCTCTCTCTCTCTCTCTCTCTCTCTCTCTCTCTCTCTCTCTCTCTCTCTCTCTCTCTCTCTCTCTCTCTCTCTCTCTCTCTCTCTCTCTCTCTCTCTCTCTCTCTCTCTCTCTCTCTCTCTCTCTCTCTCTCTCTCTCTCTCTCTCTCTCTCTCTCTCTCTCTCTCTCTCTCTCTCTCTCTCTCTCTCTGTCTCTCTCTCTCTCTCTCTCTCTCTCTCTCTCTCTCTCTCTCTCTCTCTCTGTCTCTCTCTCTCTCTCTCTCTCTCTCTCTCTCTCTCTCTCTCTCTCTCTCTCTCTCTCTGTACATGATGTAAATATGGAGCTGTGTTTATTGAATACGTCTAAATCTCGAGGTTTGGATAATATAGATAATAACATTTTGAAAGCGTCTGCACCAATTATTACTGAACACTTAACATACATTTAGAATCTTTGTATTGAAAAAAGTCATTTCCCACAAGCTTTTAAAGATGCAAAAGTACTGCCACAATTTAAATCAGGTGATCCAAACGATTGTTCAAACTACAGACCTATATCAATTTTATCTATTTTGTCCAAACCTCTCGAAAAACACCTTAAAAAAACTGCTCCAGTCTCATTTTGACACACACAATCTGTTTCACCCTAATCAAAGTGGCTTCAGAAAGAATCATTCCTGCCACACAGCACTTACTAACCTCATGGAACAATGTCATATGAACATAAATAACGATCTTATCACAGGGGCTATATTTGTAGATTTTGCAAAAGCATTTGACGCCATTGATCATAACCTTCTCCAAAGAAAGCTAACTCTATATGGTCTGTCAACAGAATCGGTTAGTCTCATATCATCTTTTCTATCCAACAGGCGGCAATTGGTCCATCGGGACTGTAAATCATCCTCATTAATATCAGTAAAGTATGGTGTGCCTCAGGGCTCAGTCTTGGGTCCCATTCTTTTTACTATTTATATAAATGATTTACCTTTACACATCTCCTGTCCCTGTGAAGTTTTTGCCGATGATACTACTTTACACGACAAGAACAAGACTGCTGACTTAGTACTTACCAACTTACAAAATGGCGTGAACAACTTAGTGACATGGACTGAATATAACCACATGGCCCTTCATCCTAAAAAATCAAAGCTTATGCTAATTACCACAAGACAAAAGCGACAGAACATAAAGTCTGATTTACCAAAAATTAAAGTACATGACAAGTTTATAGAAGAAGTGGACTCGCATACTATACTTGGTCTGGGGGTTGACAACAATCTTTCTTGGTCGTACCATGCCTCTATTCTCACTCGTAAGTTATCCCAAAAAAATATTTCAACTAAACAGAATCAAGCACTTTCTTGATATTCACACCAGAAAACTCTTCTTTCATGCATATATTCAGCCAGACATTGATTATGTTTCAACTTCTTGGGATCAAGCAAGCAAAAACTGTCTAAGACATTTAGAAAGTATTTATAAACGTGCAATTAAACTAATTCTTCTTAAATCATCAACACTACAAATTTCTGATTATAAAATTGTTAACATACTTCCCTTCCACTCCAAATGCCAATTTAATAAGGGTGTATTTATGTATAAAATCTTAAATGGACTCGCACCTCCTTATTTATGTAAAAGGTTTCCTGTAACTCAGGTGCGGAATAAAGAAACCATACTCCTCCCCCGACCTAGAACAGACTTATTTATGTCATCGTTAACATACTCAGGTGGAAGGTTGTGGAATGAAATCCCCGAGTGCATAAAAACTAAAAGCACATTGCTGTCATTTAAAAGATGCTTTAATAAATATTTATTCGAAAGGTTATAACAGTTCATTCCCCTTTTCTAAACTTATCTATTGTGCATGTTATAATTTTAGTAAATGCGCATGTCTGTAGCTATGCTCCTACTACCTGATATTGTAAAATTGTCAATTGATTACTTGTCTAACTATGATTTATGTTTGTGAAAGGACTTGTGAGAATGTTGATTTATATGGCATGTTGTCCTTGTTCTTTGGATTTGCTACATTTGATTGTTACATTGTTTACTTTTGAACCATTTGAGTTTGTTTTGTAATTTATTTATTTATTTATTTCATATGTCATTATTTTAGAGGACCTGATGAAAATAAGCTATTTCTGCTTACTCAGTTTATCCTCATTAAAAATTTCGAGTTCGAGTTCGAGTTCGAGTTCTCTCTCTCTCTCTCTCTCTCTCTCTCTCTCTCTCTCTCTCTCTCTCTCTCTCTCTCTCTCTCTCTCTCTCTCTCTCTCTCTCTCTCTCTCTCTCTCTCTCTCTCTCTCTCTCTCTCTCTCTCTCTCTCTCTCTCTCTCTCTCTCTCTCTCTCTCTCTCTCTCTCTCTCTCTCTGTCTGTCTGTCTGTCTTCCTTGTCTCAGTCTCGTTAAATGATGTAATTTATCTTATTTGCACGGTGAGTCTGTTTACGACCTTGATTGGAGGTTGAATTTTGTCTTGTATTTTGCGATGTCTTACCTCTTCCCAAACTAGATGTATTCAAATCTAGCTTACAATATGCAGGGGGTCTCCTCTGGAACGGCATTTCTTCCCAAATTAACGTTCCACTTTGTCTAAACATGCACATTCAAAAAAAGATATAATCAAATACGAATACTTTAGCTCATAATATCCAAGAATGTCTACTTTGTATCCTTTTCCAAATCTCTCATTTGCATAATGCATGCTTATGTGTTAAGTCTTCTTATATGTACATTGTATTTACTATGCATTATTTTTCCTGCATGCACTATTACTTCATTTCTTCCATCTCGACCCTTTTATTTTGACTTCCCTCTCTCTGTCGGTCTCTGTCTGTCTGTGTGTCTGTCTGTCTGCCTGTCCTTGTCTCAGTCTCTCTCTTTAATTGATATAATTTATCTTATGTATATGCCTTGCGACCTTGATTTAAAGATGGACCCTGATGGGTGAGTTTCTGCAAGAGACACGTCGAGATCACCAGAAAGACAGCCTTTGCAAGGATCGGAAACTCACTTTGCTCTGGTTTCCGTGAAATTAAACCGTCAAAACGTCGATTCCTCCTTGGCGGAGATGCCGGAGAGAGTAGCCATTTTGGATGGGGTGGGTGAAGGTCACTAATTGTGCTTGAAGCGTTTTCTTTTTTAGAGTAAATGATAATATTGGATCTGTTTCCTTTGTTGTGAGCGAAACTCCTTTAGATAATCTGTATTAAAAAGAAAAGAAAAAGCAAAGGCTTGTATTGCGAACATTTTGTGCAAACGATTTGGTATAAACGCAGGCGGCCATTAGAAAAGTGACGGCACACGCCTTCTCTTTCAGGTAAAATAATTTGACTTCCAGCACCTCCGCCAAGAAGGAATCGCCGATTTGACGGTTTGATTTCTAGGAAACCAGAGCAAAGTGAGTGTTGCAATCTCTGTAAAGGGTTTTCCTGGTGATCTGGACGTGTTTCTTACAAAAACTTAAGGATGTTGTTTTTTCTTGTATTTTGCGATGCCCTTATTTCTATTTAGATTTTTTTAATTTCTGTTCTTTTGTTCGGAGGGCCCGATGAAAAAAGCCGGTTATTGTGCTTATTCCGCTTTCCCTCAATTAAAAAAACCATTCGTTTGTTCGTTCTCTCTTTCTCTCTCTCTCACCCTCTGTCTCTCTCCCCTCTCTCTCTTTCTCTCCCTCTCCCGCCCTCTCTCTCTCTCACTCTCTCTGTCCACAGATGGACTGGCTCAACAGCAGCGTTCTCATGCTGCCCCACGCTCGACCCTTGAGCCCTGGTCACACGCTGATTCTGGACACGCTGTCCGCTGGTCAGCTGTTCTCCGTGCTGCCCGCTGACAGCTCCTACCTCATCGTGCTGCACTACTGGATGCACTTTGTCTCTTTCCCGCTGGACACTTTCCGGTCAGTGATGGGTCTGCTACACTAGGCCTACGTACGGTTCGCTATCAATGCGATGCGATTCACGATTCGCGTGAAATTCGTGTATTGGGTGTACTTGAGTACTTGAGTATATAGAGCGAAAGTAGTACAATTATTATTAGACGGAAGTATTTCACGATGAATCATGACTCGCATCGTCTCACAATCGCATCGCATTGACAGCGAATCGTATGCAGTGTAGCAGGTCATTGAGTGGAAGGATATAAAGGCCCAGCCACACTGCATACGAATTGACCCCAATACCGTACGATTGTGACGATGTGTGTGAGTCATGATTGACGTGAAATGCTTCCGTCTAAAAGATAACTCTGCTGTTTCCGTTCACTGTACTCATGTAGACCCCCAATTCACCAATCGAATACAATGTCCGATAACCAAAAATAATAAATACACAAAGTGTTGTGTAGTGGTTTGTGTGCTGTTTTGCGTTGCAAGTCTGTGTCAGTTTGGGGTTGTTTTGGGTTGTCAGATTCGTTGTTAATGTCGTACCCTGGCTTAAAGACTCCAGGGTACAGCCGAAGCACTTGAACACTAAGGCACAAATGCGCCAGCTAGGGATGAGAACATTACGCGTGTGACCGTTTTTGATTACCCCGCCACATGAGCAGCCACACTCCGACTTCGGAGAAGGTCATTCAGTTAATATCTTTCTTTCTTTTTTGTTTGTGGTGCGCAGGGAAAGGTTCCGTTAAGCGGTGAAGTCCATCGAGGAGCTCCTGGAGAAGCATCCCACGGCCAAGGTGTTCCTGCGCGGGCCCCACCTGTACTACGACAACAAGGGTCACAGGGCCCAGCGCGGGGACTACCTGGGGCCCTGGGTCAGGCGCATCGCCCGGGAAGAGTTCCACAGGTTGCAGGATCGGGTGTGGTTCCTAGACTTCTGGCCCCTGACCCTGGCCAGCAGCAACATGCCCTACCACCCCCCTGACTTCATCACCCGGCAGATGATCAGGCTCATGCTAGGGTACGCTTGTCACACCGACACGGAGCTTGAGACGGAGATCTAGTTCGCATAGATAACATGCTTTTGCACCCAAAGGCAGACTCTAGTTCATATAGATAACATAGATCATAATTATAGGTAACATGATTGTTATATAAAGATGTTAAAGAACTTGCTTACTACTCACATTATGTGTCAGTTGATTGACAAGCCCACTCACAAGTCAAACCTCATTATTGACTGGTTGATTGTTGAGGAAGAGAACTCTGACACAATCCTTGACCTGTCTGTGACAGACCACCTAGTGTCTGATCATTTCCCCATTTCTGTTTCCCTGAACATAAAAAATCCTGGACCCAAAAAAGGTACTGTTACGTCAAGAAACCTGCGCGCAGTCAACATGACAACCTTCAGAAATGATGTGGCAGCACTCCAGTTTAGCGAGGAGGACCCTGTTACTGATTACAACCAGGGTCTGAAAGTAGCACTCGACAGACACGTTCCCCTTACGACTCGCTGTGTAACAGACCGGCCTTCTGCACCTTGGTTCACGTTGGAAGTGAAGCAGTCCAAGCAACAACGTCGACAGGCAGAGCGTCAGTGGAGGAAGACACACCTGGTGGTTCATCGACATATGTTTCAGCAACGCAGAGAGGACACTAAGGACTTGATCAGTGAAGTCAGGACAGTTCACACTAGCGCTAGGGTAGAAGAATGCACAACTAGCAAGGCCTTGTTCAGTTTGGTGGGTCATCTTACGGGGAAGGGTAAAGACAATAGTCTACCAAACAACATACCAGCTGATCAGTTACCTGATGCGTTCTGTGACTTTTTCACTGATAAAATTGTACAGCTCAGGTCAGAACTTGACAAAGCAGGTGGAAGCCCATATTTTTCTGTCTTTACTGGAAAACCAATGCTTGACAGAAGAGCAGGTTAGGGTTATTATTGTTAATACACCCAAAAGATCCTGCAGCCTTGACCCCATCCCAGCAGATCTCATGTATCAGTGTCTTTATGAGTTAATACCTGTTATCACCACCCCCCTGACTTCATCACCCGGCAGATGATCAGGCTCATGCTAGGGTACGCTTGTCACACCGACACGGAGCTTGAGACGGAGATCTAGTTCGCATAGATAACATGCTTTTGCACCCAAAGGCAGACTCTAGTTCATATAGATAACATAGATCATAATTATAGGTAACATGATTGTTATATAAAGATGTTAAAGAACTTGCTTACTACTCACATTATGTGTCAGTTGATTGACAAGCCCACTCACAAGTCAAACCTCATTATTGACTGGTTGATTGTTGAGGAAGAGAACTCTGACACAATCCTTGACCTGTCTGTGACAGACCACCTAGTGTCTGATCATTTCCCCATTTCTGTTTCCCTGAACATAAAAAATCCTGGACCCAAAAAAGGTACTGTTACGTCAAGAAACCTGCGCGCAGTCAACATGACAACCTTCAGAAATGATGTGGCAGCACTCCAGTTTAGCGAGGAGGACCCTGTTACTGATTACAACCAGGGTCTGAAAGTAGCACTCGACAGACACGTTCCCCTTACGACTCGCTGTGTAACAGACCGGCCTTCTGCACCTTGGTTCACGTTGGAAGTGAAGCAGTCCAAGCAACAACGTCGACAGGCAGAGCGTCAGTGGAGGAAGACACACCTGGTGGTTCATCGACATATGTTTCAGCAACGCAGAGAGGACACTAAGGACTTGATCAGTGAAGTCAGGACAGTTCACACTAGCGCTAGGGTAGAAGAATGCACAACTAGCAAGGCCTTGTTCAGTTTGGTGGGTCATCTTACGGGGAAGGGTAAAGACAATAGTCTACCAAACAACATACCAGCTGATCAGTTACCTGATGCGTTCTGTGACTTTTTCACTGATAAAATTGTACAGCTCAGGTCAGAACTTGACAAAGCAGGTGGAAGCCCATATTTTTCTGTCTTTACTGGAAAACCAATGCTTGACAGAAGAGCAGGTTAGGGTTATTATTGTTAATACACCCAAAAAATCCTGCAGCCTTGACCCCATCCCAGCAGATCTCATGTATCAGTGTCTTTATGAGTTAATACCTGTTATCACCACCATTGTCAATAACTCTTTGAGTACTGGCACTGTACCCTCTTCTTTCAAAAATGCTATTGTGACACCTCTGTTAAAAAAGTCAAATCTTGATCCAAACGTAATGAAGAATTACAGGCCTGTGTCAAATTTGCCTTGTGTTTCTAAAATCTTGGCGAAGGTTGTTCTGTGTCAACTGCTCAATCATTTGAGCCAGTCTGACTTGCTTGAGCCTTTCCAGTCTGCCTACAAGGCAAATCATTCCACAGAGACAGCTTTACTTCGTGTTGTCAATGATCTGCTCTCTGCTTGTGACAATGGTAATATATCTTTGCTATCCCTACTTGATCTGTCGGCCGAGTTTGATACGCTTGACCATAACATATTGCTTAAGAGACTACAAGTCTCTTTTGGATTTTCAGGTTATGTCCTTGAATGGTTCACATCTTACTTGAGTGACCGATTCCAGTCTGTTGTACTCAACCAAGTTTCAAAATCTGTTTCTCTAAAGTATGGAGTACCCCAGGGTTCCGTGTTAGGACCTGTGCTATTTACAATGTACATTCAACCTCTCAGTCAGTGGATCAGGCAGTTTGATGTTATGCATCACATGTTCGCTGACGATGCACAGCTGCATCAGTCAGCACAACCCTGTCAGTTTCCCCAGCTTGTTGTCACTCTTCAGCAGACAATAGAATCTGTTAAAACATGGATGACTGTGAACAAGCTGAACATGAATGATGGGAAGACCTCGGTCATCCCAGTTGGAACTTCCAGGCAGCTCAAAGCAGTCTCGAACAGTATTTCTCTTGTTTTGTCTGGTGAAGAGATCTGTTTTGCCGAGTCTGTTAAGAATCTTGGGGTACATCTGGATCGTGTACTCTCAATGGAGACCACATAAAGCTACTGTGCAGGACCATCTATCTTGAGCTCCGCAGAATCGGTCATATCCGTCCTTTTCTTACCATCGATGCGGCCAAAAAGCTCATGTCAGCATTTCTTTTGTCCAGACTGGACTATGGCAATTCTTTGTTTTTTGGTCTCCCAAACACGCTTCTCGACAAACTGCAGAGAGCTCAGAATCATGCTGCACGCATAGTCCTCAGAAAACGCAAATTCGACCATGCAAAGCCTCTCTTGAGGGAGCTGCACTGGCTTCCCGCCCGAGCCCGTATCGAATACAAAATTGCCACCCTCTGTTTTCGATGCCTCCACGATCCTGCTCCCTCATGTGTGATGGCTATGCAAGTTGAGTTTCATGTATAAAACGCTTTTTTCCTCAATATTAATATACTGCTGTGTAATGGTTATGCATTTTTGTGTTTTTTTCGTTTTAAGTTGGCACCTAAAGTGCACTACTTTCCGTCCATTTTTCCTACATAATTATTTTGTGCTTCGGTTTATTTGTGCTTTGAAGCTGTCATACAGATTCATAGCAGTCCAACTCTTTGTTTGAATTAGACGCAAAATGGTATGTCTATATATACGCCTTTGGCTAAAATGTGTATATCATTAAACCATCAGTTAGCACTTATGACGACTTCGTGTTTGCATAAAAGAGTTTACTTATGCTGCTTCTCAAATCCGCACACAATTTTAACCCTTTCCATTTGAGTCAGGGGCCTTTTAGTGCAGGGCAAACTGACACACCTGAGGGTTAGAATGCAATTCTGGTTCGAGGCATGCCCTTTTGCATGAAGTTACATTGATATGTGCAGATTAGAATTTTAAAAAGAGGCAAGCTCTCCAGCTCAATATTTCAAGATGGCGGTGAAGATGGTTGCCTGGTCTGGTAATAGCTTGAATTTGGAAGTACCTCGCGTAAAATGAGGAATTTTGTGTCTAAGGTAGGGTTTCTGGGATCAATATTTCAAGATGGCGGTCAAGATGGTTGCCTGGTCTGGTAATAGCTTGAATTTGGAAGTACTTCGCGTAAAATGAGGAATTTTGTGTCTAAGGTAGGGTTTCTGGGATCAATATTTCAAGATGGTGGTCAAGATGGTTGCCTGGTCTGGTAATAGCTTGAATTTGGAAGTACTTCGCGTAAAATGAGGAATTTTGTGTCTAAGGTAGGGTTTCTGGGATCAAAACAGTTAGTTTTTGTATAAAAGAATATCTTTAACAAGATCTAAAATCAAAAATAGCTGTGTTGGTTGTATTTAATGGATGCAAGGCATACTGCTAGGATTGTATTGTCCAAAATGTTTTTTGTGGTCAAGAAATCCTTTTAGGGTATTTTAACAGGTTTATGACGTGGTAAGATCAAAATATGTAATTCAAAATGGCGGCCAAGATGGCGACACAATATTGTATTTGGCTATTACGCATATGGTGAAATAAGCCCCAGTAAGGCAGCCATGACTACTCACTGATTTGTTCAGCTGACTGAAATGTGTTCACCATGAACATGTCTTGACCATGCAATGCATGTTTTGCTGTGCACAGTAATCTGCTTTTTGAGCTAAACGCAAATAACGGGATGCCAATTTTCGTGTTTTTGCGGGGTGTGTTTTTCGAGTTAGTGTAGCACGTTTGGACGAGAAACATCTGAGTAATTGACAAAAATATGTTGCCTGAGACTTTATCGGATATATATGTTTCTGTCCGTATGGAGAATTATTACCGCTATAGGATATTATCATTTTTGCGTTTCTCATACAGCCTAAAACTGTTTTAGGCCATTTAAGATACAATAATTTTCGTAAATAAAGTTTATGACGAGTCAAAAGAATACACAAAGTTCGAGGATTTTATTTTAAAGCGAGCGTGAAACGAACCATAATAGAACGGTTAATACTTACATCTTAATAAACGCTTTAACCCAATAAATGACTCGTACTCGTTCTGTACTTATATTTCACTGAGAGGAGGGAGGGGGGGTTATAAAAAAGGGGGGGGGGGTATTTTTGTTATAGACTCGTTGATCAACAGCAGTATGGACTTCGGAGGATACTGTTTGCCGCGACAACGTACTACTGCTACTGCTGATTGGTCCCCTCTTTTCATCCAGTTCACTGGAGGATGTAACGACAACGGAGAAGATGATGTAAAAGAACTTTATTCGGTACTTGTCTACGAAAAACATTGGTACTGGAACATCTATGCGCTGTTGGAAACCCACGATTATCACGACAGATTCCTGGATGAGATTGACACCTATTTCCAACTTAAAGATAGTAATGCCGAGACAGAAGGATACCCTTTGATATTGGCGCGAGATTTCTCCTCTTCTACTACGTTCTCGTCGTCGTCATCATCGTCACCATCATCAAAACGTATGAAAGAATTGCTTCAAAAACTGTGGACAGACGCCCGGATTATAACTTTCCATTTCAAACCAGTAAAAAACAAGCTTTCTACTTTTTTTGCAACCGAGGCGAATGAAAATAAACTTGTGTTTGAATATAACCCTTCCAGTCTATTCTACGAACCTGCCATTGACTCTTTGTCGAGTATTGTACATAGATGCTGGATGAATGACTAAAAGAAAAAGAAAACAAAACGTTGCATGCTTCTACTAGATTGTTCACATTGTTAGATTGTGTAAACCTTTCATTAGTCAGTTGACGTTGTTGGTAAACAATGTCAAACTCCCATTTAATTGCTTGCGTGCCTGTATACTATATTTTGTGACAAGGATACTACTATTCGATGTTTGGACTTTTTTTTGTTTTGGGTACGCCTTTCATTTATTAGTCAATGACTTTTGTTGTGCATGCCTTTCGTTATGTAGGCCATTGTTGTTGTTGTTTGTTTTCGTACCATGACTACAGGAATCTAAGGATGCATCAGCTAGGGAAGAAAACATTACGTGTGTTTACCCCGCCATGTAGGCAGCCACACACACACCCTCTCTCTCTCTCATGGGGGAATTTTAAACGGGTGATGTTATGCTAAGAGCTTTGTCATGGCTGCATAACTATGTATAGCATAACCAATTACTCCGAAACAAGTTGGTGTTGCTAATAATAAAAGTAATTTTTTTGTCATGATTGCAATTTTTTAAAAGGACTTAAAAAATACTACAACCCTTTGTAATAATAATAATAATAATAATGTCACAAACACCAACACAAATTGTTTTGCTACATTTCCTACACACACACACACACACACACACACCACACACAACACACACACACACACACACACACACACCACACACACACACACCACACACACACACACACACACACACACAACTAACAAAGATATCAACAAGTAAAATAAGCATAAACATTATTTTGAACAGATGTTTGGCGTTGTTGATAATAAAAGTCCCAATTTTTTCATGATTGTACACTTTTTCATTTACAACTTTGTTTAGATGTTTTGGTTAACTACCAAAGGTTTTGTGTGTGTGTGTGTGTGTGTGTGTGTGCGTGCATGCATTGGTGTTGTTGCTATACTCAAATTCTGCGTGATCTACTTGTAATAGTAGATCTTGCTTGGTTAAAGTAGTGAATAAAATTTATAAAAACGACTCATCATACTTTTGTGTTTAGTTTGAGCGTACGTGTATACACCTCTCATTCTCTCTTTCTTTCTCTCTATTTCTCGTTCTCTGTCTTTCTCTTTCTTGGTGTGGTGCGTGTGCATACGTGCGGTATGTCTGTGTGTGTGTGGAAAGAGAGAAAAAACAACAACAAAACTGGTTGCTGCGCTAAGAATGTTAAAAGCTGTTTTCTCTCGGACCTGATCAGTGAATGAAAAGATTATCAACTAGAGAGTTGATGAATTAATTATTCGTGCTCCTGGAAATGTTCCAGCTCAACTGGATCATGAAATGGAGACTGAGACGAATCGATTCATCAACTTCCTAGTTTAGAATCTTTCAGTCACTGATCAGCTCCGAGGGAGAAAAAAAAAGACCCCCCCGCCGTCAACAACACCAACAGAAAAACAACAGTCAAGGATGCACGCACCACTTTCGTATCACGATACGGTTCTAAAACAATGGTAGTCCTTTAATCGGAGAATTGTGGTCTAAGACTTGCGTTCGTTGTGTGTGTGTGTGTGTGTGTGTGTGTGTGTGTGTGTGTGTGTGTGTGTGTGTGTGTGTGTGTGTGTGTGTGTGTGTGTGTGTGTGTGTGTGTGTGTGTGTGTGTGCGTGTGCGTGCGTGCGTGCGTGCGTGCGTGCGTGCGTGCGTGCGTGCGTGCGTGCGTGCGTGCGTGCGTGCGTGCGTGCGTGCGTGCGTGCGTGCGTGCGTGCGTGCGTGCGTGCGTGCGTGCGTGCGTGCGTGTGTGTGGGGGGGGGGGGCGGAGTGTGGCCTGGTGTGTGTGTATTCGGACTGTGGGAGATCACGTCGCCGCAAGTGCTGCGCCATCCCATTTTATTGGGGGGGGGGGGGGAGGGGTCGGGGTGACAAGGGGGTAGATTTGGGAAACCTAGCTATCAATTTGACCATACCAGGCAGCGGGATTTCTCCTTGCTCTTAACGACTTTCAAAAGCCATGGGATATTTACGTCAGTAAAGCGCACGGGTCAGACTAGCTAAGTCCCCAACCGAAAGACTCAGTCGACGTTCAGTTCGATTTTCCTGTCGAACTAGAAAGAAAGGGCGAGGCCAAGATTCGAACCCGGGTCACTCACACATTGGAATTGGCAGGCGAGTGTCTTAATCACTCTGCCACCTTCCTTTCTTCCTTGTGTGTGTGTATGTGTGTGCATGCATATGTGTGTCTGTCTGTCTGTCTGTCTGTCTGTCTGCCCGAATGTCTTTGTATTTGTGCTGACCCGCAACACATTGATTTTGGGCAATAAGCCTTTCGCGGCAGTCATGTTGCAGAATATGTCACCGTGAGACACATTACCTCATGACCACACACATTCTTCGTCCCACATTACTTCATGACCACACACATTCTTCGTCCCACATTACCTCATGACCACAGTCACATTCTTCGTCCCACATTACCTCATGACCACACACATTCTTCGTCCCACATTACTTCATGACCACACACATTCTTCGTCCCACATTACCTCATGACCGCACACATTCTTCGTCCCACATTACCTCATGACCACACACATTCTTCGTCCCACATTACCTCATGACCACACACATTCTTCGTCCCACATTACCTCATGACCACACACATTCTTCGTCCCACATTAACTCATGACCACACACATTCTTCGTCCCACATTACCTCATGACCACAGTCACATTCTTCGTCCCACATTACCTCATGACCACACACATTCTTCGTCCCACATTACCTCATGACCGCACACATTCTTCGTCCCACATTACCTCATGACCACACACATTCTTCGTCCCACATTACCTCATGACCACACACATTATTCGTCCCACATTACCTCATGACCACACACATTCTTCGTCCCACATTACCTCATGACCACACAGTCACATTATTCGTCCCACATTACCTCATGACCACACACATTCTTCGTCCCACATTACCTCATGACCACACAGTCACATTATTCGTCCCACATTACCTCATGACCACACACATTCTTCGTCCCACATTACCTCATGACCACACAGTCACATTATTCGTCCCACATTACCTCATGACCACACACATTCTTCGTCCCACATTACCTCATGACCACACAGTCACATTATTCGTCCCACATTACCTCATGACCACACACATTCTTCGTCCCACATTACCTCATGACCACACAGTCACATTCTTCGTCCCACATTACCTCATGACCACACAGTCACATTCTTCGTCCCACATTACCTCATGACCACACACATTCTTCGTCCCACATTACCTCATGACCACACACATTCTTCGTCCCACATTACCTCATGACCACACAGTCACATTCTTCGTCCCACATTACCTCATGACCACACACATTCTTCGTCCCACATTACCTCATGACCACACACATTATTCGTCCCACATTACCTCATGACCACACACATTCTTCGTCCCACATTACCTCATGACCACACACATTCTTCGTCCCACATTACCTCATGACCACACAGTCACATTCTTCGTCCCACATTACCTCATGACCACACACATTCTTCGTCCCACATTACCTCATGACCACACACAGTCTTCGTCCACATTACCTCATGACCACACACATTCTTCGTCCCACATTACCTCATGACCACACATATTCTCAGGTCAGCGACTTGCAAGCATTCTTTTTAGATAAATGAGGGGCGTGCAGTATCCACAAACTGAGAGAAAGTGCAAAATGTGACATCAATTTTAAAATAACGCACCGTGTTCTAAGTGATGTAGGCCTAAGTCTAATCAAGCACATGAGCCGAGAGCTGTGGATCTACCTGAAGGTAGAGTAACTTCCCCTGTTTGACCGATTGAATTAGGCAAGATCACTCCCACACACCATAACATTACTTCCCTTAATTATTTCCAAACAATTCCTATTATGCATGTGTACGGGCAGCGCTGCCATTGATTAAGGGCAAGAACACACGAGTAGAGAGGCGGAAGTAAAACAAAATATACGGATTAGGGGAAATACGGACACGTGCGCTTTTTTTTTTTTAACGGATTACGCATGGGATTTCCACGTCTACTAGTGTACATTGCTTTAGCCTCAAGTTACCAGTAATCGTCATGAAACAGTACCAGTCATTTTAGGGACGGATTTCCCTCAGTTCACCTTACTGCAGCAGGTTAATAAATGACGTCATTCTGCTTGTTGACGTCATCAGTCTTTGACTTTTTTTCAGAGGTGGCAAGCCCTTTGTGACGCGTGGTGTTGTGATAAATAAGTACCTGTCATTAAATATCTACCTCTCGCATGCGAACTGTACCCATCTAACCCTAACCATATCCCTAACCCTAACCCTAATCCTATCCCTAACCACGGAAAGAACCAAGAAATAGAGCAGGAGGGTGTAAATCTACATATTTGCCGAGAAATCGATGTACAAAGCCATGCACTTAGTTTCGCAAAATTCACAATGGCGGACAAACAAACGATTCTGATTGGCTACGCTAGGACTACTTCCGGCTAGGACTACTTATCTCATAGAGGTAAAAATACACCGCCACACCGTCACCGGTTCAATTGTTATGGCGCCCGTACTAGGAATACTGACGTTTTGGAGGGTGTGTTTTTGTTCCTGAACAATTTGACCTGTTCTACAATTGTCTAACGTTTTGACAGTCTAGTCTGGATTTTTTTTTTAAACGGAGCAAGAGGACTTAGTTTTTGTCGATCCAACACAATGTTCAGCACGCGCTTGATGTTGACCAGACCCATCAGGGGAAGATGGGAGAGCGAAATGAATTTCATGGTTGCGCTGCTGGCAACCACAATCGGACTGGGCGACGTGGTGCGCTTCCCTGTTTTTGCCCTGAAACACCGAGAACGCTCCTTTCTCATTCCTTTCATTTTCACCATGTTCGTCATCGGCATTCCCCTCGCCACCGTGGAGCTGAGCTTGGGGCAGTTCACCAGCACGAGTCCCGCAACGTGTTGGCAGTTTTCTCCCGTTTTCAAGGGAGTGGGGGTTGCATCGGTGGTCCTGGCCGCCCTGTTTAACATCTTCTATCAAGTCTATATCGCCATGTCGGTGTTGTATCTTTTGAAATCTTTGGAGGGCAGTCTGCCATGGGCACGCTGCGATAGGGAATGGGCCACTGACTTGTGCCTCGACTATCTGAACGTCACCTCGAGTGGATTTTGCGAAAGTGTAGGGTGGAACGTGAGCAGTAACGGGGCTTGCTACAACGACAGCGCCACACCGCGGCAGATCGCATCGCTGTGGAATGTGACCCTGGCTTCAGAGAACGGCATAAAAAGGGTACTGCCTGAAATGGAATACCTGACGAGGCACGTTCAGGGAACGACCAAAGTGGGCATTGATATATCTCACCTGGGTAAACTGCACTGGGAACTGGTTGGCTGCTTAGTCGTGGTGTGGGCAACCATCGCTTTGTCCTTGTTTGGGGGCCTTAAAAGCCTCATCACCTTTCTGTACTTTGCGGTCATTTACATCTTCCTTGCTTTCGGAATTCAGCTCATCTACGATTTTTCCCTGGATGGAGCCTGGGACGGTTTCAAGCTGTTCTTCCGCCCCCAGCTTATGAGTTTGCTTGATAAGGAGGTGTGGATGGATGCTGCCAATCAGGCGTTCTTCACGCTGTCCCTGAACACCGGGGTGCTGATCTGCCTGGCCAGCTTCAACAAAGTGAAGGGAGACTGTGTGCTGTATGCGTCCGTCATGTCAGCCGGCAACGTGCTGGTCAGTATCGTGTCCGGCTGCATCACTTTCATGTCCTTGGGCTATATATCCAAGACACTGGACATGCCTACTCGGGACGTCGAACAAATAGCGTCGTCAACTACCATGGATTTCGTTATCTATCCGCACGTACTAGCTGAATTGCCTGGGGCTCCTGTGTGGTCGGTGTTGTACTTCTTTCTGATATTCATCGCCGGGATATCTTCAGCTACGGTGTATGTGCACACTGTGGTCACGTCCATTCTCGATTTATATCCCGTGCTTAGACTGTTCAAGAACCAGTTCCTTGTGGCAGTGTGCATTTTGTACATACTGCTGGAGCTTCCTCTCGTTGCTGACGGCGGGTTTTACATTGCACCGAGCATTGAGAAAGGTTGTTTTTCTTTTAACATTTTCGTCATATCTTTTCTGCAGTGCATAGCGCTGGCCTGGGTTTATGGCATTTACGCCTTTTTGGATGATATCAGCTTCATGACTGGTCGCAAGGCGTGTATCTTCCTGCCATGGTCAGCACTGCGCTACTTCTTTTTCTTCGCTTGGACTATCTTGTGCCCCATATTTACGTCTTACAATGTGTTTGCTGTACTGGGTGATGCGCTTCTCCACAGCAATTCAGTAGAAGGTGCCCTGAAGCTGACGATATCGTGCACGATTTTGTTGCCAATACCGGCGTTTGCGGTGCGCTCTCTGTTAACCAAACATGGCAGCTATCTGCACCGACTGCAGTCAGTGACCAAGCCTGCAAAGGAGTGGGGCCCAGCGCTGCTCAAAGACAGAAACGCCTGGCTAAACATCCCCAGAACCCTGCCCTCCGAGTACGGTACCAATGCTACGACCATGCATATTGCCGCATTGAAAGCAGAGCACATAGATTGTACACCCCGAGGGCTACAGTTCAGCCCCCAAGCATCCATGCCCGAGATCAGCGTTGCCGCCAGAAGCGTTCACAAGGAAAGTGTCACTTCGACATTGCCCTCTCCGGGCTTTACCTCCATCGAACCACAAGCTCAGCAAACGCAGTCACTGCCCGCTCCAGGCACTGCCTCAACTGAGCCAGCGGCTCAGGAAACGCAATCTCTAGCTGTCGCCTCTTTCCACACCCCTGACGCACCGGCCTCCGCGGATAAGCCAGTTGCTACAGCCACACCCGCCGTGTCCAGTCTGTTCTCCACTGAAATAACTAGTGACAAACAACGTTCATCATCACCCCTCTCTTTGAATAAAATGTCTGATGTGCATGTTCAGCAAGAACGATCAAGCCGTTCCCTGGTTGAATACGGTCTTCTGCCTCAAGGCAAATCACCCTCTACCACTACTAATCTCCAGAACCCGCAAACAGTGGAATCGGCACACTCGTTTAACTCGTCCTCCTGAAACACAGAATCAGTTATTGATGAAAGCCGAGGTTCAAAGATCAAAATCAGATTCCAAAAGCAGTAAATAAACAGACAGTGAGGGACCCATCTCAAACAAAGCTGATAAGTGAAGAGAGATTGGTGAGAAATAAACGCAAAGCTAATAAATGAAAAGAAATTGGTGAGAAATAAACGCAAAGCTAATAAATGAAGAGAAATTGGTGAGAAATAAACGCAAACAAAGATGATAAAGACGGAGACGGTGATGACAGAACAAACTCAAACAAAGCTGGAAAAGGAAGATGTATGAGAGAACAGACAAAGCTGGAAAAGGAAGATGTATGAGAGAACAGACAAAGCTGGAAAAGGAAGATGTATGAGAGAACAGACAAAGCTGGAAAAGGAAGATGTATGAGAGAACAGACAAAGCTGGAAAAGGAAGATGTATGAGAGAACAGACAAAGCTGGAAAAGGAAGATGTATGAGAGAACAGACAAAGCTGGAAAAGGAAGATGTATGAGAGAACAGACAAAGCTGGAAAAGGAAGATGTATGAGAGAACAGACAAAGCTGGAAAAGGAAGATGTATGAGAGAACAGACAAAGTTGGAAAAGGAAGATGTATGAGAGAACAGACAAAGCTGGAAAAGGAAGATGTATGAGAGAACAGACAAAGCTGGAAAAGGAAGATATATGAGAGAACAGACAAAGCTGAAAAAGGAAAATATAATTATGAGAGAACAAACTCAAACAAGGCTGGAAAAGGAAGATACATGTATTATGAGAGAACAGACTCAAACAAAGCCGGAAAATGAAGAGATGTGGTGAAGCAGACTCAAACAAAGCTGGAAAGGGAAGAGATGTGAGGTAGCAGACTCAAACAAAGCTGGAAAGGGAAGAGATGTGAGGTAGCAGACTCAAACAAAGCTGGAAAGGGAAGAGATGTGAGGAAGCAGACTCAAACAAAGCTGGAAAATGAAGCAATGTGAGAGAACAGACTCAAACAAAGCTGGAAAATGAAGCGATGTGACAGAACAGACTCAAACAAAGCTGAGCAATTATGTGGTAGCGGGGAACAAAGGTGAAAATGAAAAGATACTACATTGTGAGGGAACACACTCAAACGAAGCTGAGAAATGAAGAGATGATGATTCAATGATGAAACCTCCTAACGGAGTTGCCACTCGAAGCTGAATGGGAACCTGTAGATTTGTTGGACAGGTGTCAACTGCCTGTCAAATGTAACCATATATGCATTTGTAATATCCTGCGCATTTACCCCTGAATCATTGTTTAAAACCTTTTGCAATTCTGCGTGCAGTGTCCTTGTACTTCATGTTCACTAATGCTCCATTGGCTCTTGCACCCCATGACATGTTTTATTCATTTTTAGGATTACCATGGAAAAATAAGAACAGACAATGGTGATTGAAAGATTGGCGAAAGGACTTATAACTTTTTATTTCGTTTTTATGTATGTACTACTATTCATAATAATGATTATCAACTATTATAAAATAACTTGCTTTCCCTTCAAATTTAGCTCTGTGTCCCTAGTGCTACCACCCTACCCCTTACACACTCTGTCTCCCTCTCTCTCCTCCCCCTTCTCCCTCCACCACCCAGCCCCCTTTTTCCTTCTTTTTTTCCCTTCCCCAAACACACGCACTGCATTTATACGATTTCGATGGCTTTGAGTCAAAACGGACTATCTTTAGATAGTCCATTGACATATTATTGAACTTAGTACGAAAACTAATAACTTGTATTTAAAAAAATGCAGTAATATAAAAAGCAAAACCCCCTTTATATATTTATGCAGTCATTGTTTGATACAAATTATTAGTTTTTGTAATAGGTTCAATAATACGTCAAAGGATAGTCCGTTTTGACTCCAAGCCATCGATTTCATACTCAATGTTCTGCTTTCTTACTTCTTTAGCCCTGAACCTCTACAATTCCCTTTTTCTTTTCTGTATCTACACTGATTTGTGCTCACCTTCCCATTCGCCACAATCCCCTCCCTCCCCCCCCCCCCCCCCCCCCCACTCCCACCTGCCTGATTTTATTCCTTCCTGGTCCCAATCTGCCATTCTCCTCTCAACTGCCTGCCGATGAAGAACATGTTAGACAGCCCCTCCATGACTCCCTCTGCAGGTCAGAATGTCCTCATCCTTTTTTAGTTTGTCATAAAACAACTTTGTTTATTAAAGTGGTCTTGAAATGTAAGACTTTGTGATCTGTTTTATCATAAGCACTTACAAAATGTGTGCATTTTTATTTTACACACACGTACACAAATGCATTGATACAGAGAAAGAGGGTGGACGAGGGGAGGGGTGGGGCATGTACACAGCACAGCATACAAGTACGCACGGACTACGGCCACACTGAAACAGACAAAAGTCAAGATCAAGACCACCAAGGTCACCGACACTTTGCACCACACATGACCTTTACCCAGTCTACCAACCTACTAAATTCAAATCCTGTGACTGTAAAAATGTGAAACATATGGCAAGTGCAGGCCAGTATACTCAAGTGCCAAATTTAAAGTCTGTAACTTTAACGATATTCCAATAGAAATGTTTGTTTTCAAGATCAAACTTCAAGGCGAAGGTCAGCACGGTTGTAGTTTTTTCTACGGGACCTTTTGTTCATAGACATACACCACCACACAACATTTGAAGCAATTTTGTTCGGCGTTTCCGGAGATACAGCCCAGACAAACGTTGGACAGAGAAAAAAAACATGCAGAAAGAAAGAGAAGCAGACCGAGACAAACTTATTCTCCTTTGCCAGGGATATTGGAGCAGCGGACAAAACAGCTCCAAGTGAATAAAAAGCCGTTGGACTGAACATTTGACAATGTTTGTAGTTTACTACCAGATACCATAACTGAACATTTGACAATGTTTATAGTGTACTACCAGATACCATAACTGAACATTTGACAATGTTTGTAGTGTACTACCAGATACCATAACTGAACATTTGACAATGTTTTAGTGTACTACCAATACCATAACTGAACATTTGACAATGTTTGTGTACTACCAGATACCATAACTGAACATTTGACAATGTTTGTAGTGTACTACCAGATACCATAACTGAACATTTGACAATGTTTGTAGTGTACTACCATATACCATAACTGAACATTTGACAATGTTTGTAGTGTACTACCAGATACCATAACTGGTCACTTGTTTTTAATCAAAATCTGTTCAATACTTTTACACCACATCTGCTCAGTAATGCCACCTCCAACCCCTCTACACGCACACGCACGCACACACTTTTTTGTTCGCCGTATCAGACAATGAAAAGTGAAAAGCGGACAAAATGTAATACGTATTTAACTCATTAGGGCCGTGTTGCCTGGGAACGCAGAAGAAAAAAAGAAAAATGTCATCAAATCATTAGAACAAAACACTAGTTAGCTAACATTAGGACTTCCGCGACTAAGCAGTTTTTGTTTTTGGTTGGGTTGGGTTGTTGTTTTTGCTTTAGTAGGGGGCTTAGTAGATGGTGTCCTGCGTATGTTGGCTCAAAGCAGGCTCCAATGAACTCCACTTGATTGCAATTTCGATTTTGTGCACTCAAAGTGTCAGGGTGTGTAATACAGTCATGCATTTGAATGTTCAGGGCAAACAGGACAGTCGTTTTTGAGAAAAGGACAGTATGCAGACAAATGACGTTTTCTGCAGAAGTGTCCCCCCAAAAAAAAAACCCAAAAAAACGGAGTTTTCTGAGAATGGGTCACCTCAAACAATGTTACTTTCTGGATCTCTCCGAGGCATCTAGGGAAAAAAACCAAATTGTTGTCGGAACCTTTTATGCATTACATCTTCTTTATAAACCTTGGAAAAAAATCAAAAGGATAGCTTCATTAATTTAAAAACAAAATGTTATTTATGGTTTTCAAAGTTGCAATTTTTCAAGCCACTGTTATTCGCCGTTTTGTCCAAATTCCGCCGTTTTGTCTATAGACACAACGGCGGGTTGGACAAAACGGCGCCCGATTTTGAACCGCCGTTTTGTCCAAATGAAAGTTGGAGTTATAAAAACTCATTCTTGACAAGTTCTCTTTTTTTTTTTAAAATCTTTGTTAAATAAAATGAATAAGCTGACCACTGACACTGGTCACTTTGGCCTAATTTTACCGTTTGAAAGCTAATTAGTGTATTAGGAGATCATATGAACAATTGTTGATGTGGTTGACATCCTATCTCGTATTGACTACTGTAATGCTCTCCTTTCTGGCCTATCAGTCTCTTCTCTATCTTGTCTCCAGCGTATTCAAAACACAGCTGCTCGTCTTGTCCTTAGGAAGAAAAAGTTCGATCATGTTAGCCCTCTTCTGCGTTCCTTGCACTGGCTTCCTGTCGCAGACAGAATTGAGTATAAATTAAACACACTTTGCTATAAATCTATTCATAAAGCTGCTCCATCTTACCTCTGCGACAATATTTCCATCTATACGCCAGCTCGCACTTTACGTTCAGTTTCTGACCCTCTTTCTCTCCAGATCCCCCCTAGGTATAAGCTTTCAACTGTTGGTCGGCGCTCTTGCTGTCTCAGGACCGACCTCCTGGAACAAACTTCCGCTCTCCCTCCGTCAGCGACCGACTCTCTCTGCTTTCAAAGCTAACCTCAAAACCCACCTGTTCCCCCGTCATTAAAGCTCCTCTCTCTTTATCTTCTCTCTCTTGCCATTAGGTCTGTTTCTGCTATATTCCATTTATGTTATCTGTGTGTGTTCGCGTTGTATTGCGTTTGTGTTTGAATGCGCTTTGAATGCTAACGTGTGTGTGCGCTTTGATTTGATTTATATCAAGATTCAGCGCCGTATAAATACTGTATGTTGTTGTTGTTGTTGTTGTTGACCAGTGGTCAGTGTCACTGACCAGTGGTCACTTTGGCCTATTTTCACTGTTTGACTGTAAATTAGTGTATTAGGAGTTCAAATGAACATTTTTTTTGATGTGGTTGACCAGTGGTCAGTGTCACTGACCAGTGGTCACTTTGGCCTATTTTCACTGTTTGACTGCAAATTAGTGTATTAGGAGTTCAAATGAACAAATTTTGATGTCGTTGACCAGTGGTCAGTGTCACTGACCAGTGGTCACTTTGGCCTATTTTCACTGTTTGACTGCTCATTAGTTTATTAGGAGTTCAAATGAACAAAAAACATTGTGTTTTCAGTGGTCAGTGTCACTGACCAGTTGCCACTTTGGCCTATTTTTTATGTGGTTGACCATTGGTCAGTGTCACTGACCACTGGTCAACCACATCAAACCTTGTTCATTTGAACTCCTAATACACTAATTTGCAGTCAAATAGTGAAAATAGGCCAAAGTAACCACTGGTCAGTAACACTGACCACTGGTCAACGACATCAAAATTTGTTCATTTGAACTCCTAATACACTAATTTGCAGTCAAACAGTAAAAATAGGCCGAAGTGACCACTGGTCAGTCACACTGACCACTGGTCAACCACATCAACAATTGTTCATATGATCTCCTAATACACTAATTAGCATTCAAACGGTAAAATTAGGCCAAAGTGACCAGTGTCAGTGGTCAGCTTGTTATTCATTTTATTTAACAAAGATTCTTTTAAAAAAGATAACTTGTCAAGAATGAGTTTTTATAACTCCAACTTTCATTTAGACAAAACGGCGGTTCAAAATCGGGCGCCGTTTTGTCCAACCCGCCGTTGTGTCTATAGACAAAACGGCGGATTGTTGAACCACCGTTTTGTCCAAATCATAATAGAAAATTTGGACAAAACGGCGGATCTAACCCCGCCGTTTTGTCTATAGACAAAACGGCGGAATTTGGACAAAACGGCGGTTAACAGCACCCTAACAGTCTTTCATGCCTTAAATCTTCTTCACAAAATCTGAAAAAGCAAAAAAAGACATTTTATGACACGAATGAGGCTTTATACCGCTTCTTGGCGACACGAAAGGGCGATAATTTTATGACTGAGTTGACCGTACCACCTCGTGACGAATCAGGGGCAGATAACTTTCTGTGGCTATATAAGCTTACTACTACTTCGTGATAGGTAAGGGCGATAATCTTATGTAAGTGGCGCACACGTTTCAGTGCACGAGACACGGGCAGATAATGTCAGTATAAAGCCTAATTTGACAGTTGCAATTTTCTTCTGAGTGTCCCTATTATTATATATCTTTACACAGCACCCCATATTATCAAGTACAGGATCCGTTAGAAAAAGGGGGGGGGGGGGGGGGAGGGAGGGGGGGACAGCTCGATTGGAACTGGTGGAAGCTGACAATAATTTGAATGTAAAAAATGCAACGAAGGCGTCTCCTGGAAGAAACAAAAAGCTAGAACTCTGGCATGAAAACAGATGAGATGGGTCATGTCAAAGGTGTCTGTTTTAAATGGGAAGGTGGGGGGGGGGGGGGGGGACCACATATACGAGCCCAATGAGTTTTGCAAATGCCTGTAACTGCAGCGATACGCCCAAGCCAAGAATAATCAGCAACCCTAAAAGATATTACAGTTCTACGTATGATAGTCATTTAGCCTATCTCAATTCGTTATTTTATTCTACTGATATCCAAAATATGAACATTAATTAGAATTTGAATGTAGTCGATCGTTGTTAATTTGATCAAATGTGAAACCAAAGCAACAGAAACTTCTATGTCAGATGTCTGCAAATGATGTACTTTGGATGACGAACTTCTATATAATTATATTGACTGCAAAATTAAAACTAACAAAGACATTCTGATTCTGTTTCTTCTGCATTAGTTTGAAATGTTTGTTCTGGACAGTTTGTGAAAGCAATATCTCAGTATATTATGCAAACGTTCCAATATGTTTGGTTTTCACATGCACCGTCATTACAAAAGAAAATAATGTGTTATTTGTTTTATTTAGTTAGTTTTGTGTTTGTAAGATAGGCCACATAATAAATTCTCTCTCACTTTAATGAAATGAAACTATTACAACAACCGATCGATGTCCCATTATCAAACTTTATTTATTAACAATATTCATGCATGTCATAAAGTATGTGCAAAGTTTGAATACGTCGTACACAATACAAAATATTTAATATGTAAAACAAAAACCGTATAAATTAATAAATATTAGATGAATATGCACGAAATATCAACATTTTTTGGTGAACCCAAACAGACAGATCTACACAACAATTATGATGTAGAAAGCATTTGAAAAAATGGACGATGCTACTGTACTATAATATACTGGCTCCATATTGAACCCAAAGTACCGCATGAAACATTAGTGTATCTAGACATACACTTTCTAAATATAATATGGTCGGAACTGTAAACAAATGCCAACTAGGCTACTTTATAGATTATAATATCACACAAACACATGCATGCGCGCTCACACATGAAAGGGCACACACACGCACGCACGCACACACAGAGAGACACGCAGGTGCGCACGCACGCACGCACACACACATGCTGGAGTGCTTGAAAGCTCTTAAATAAACACATACACACACACATGCTGGAGTGCTTGAAAGCTCTTAAATAAACACATACACACACACATGCTGAAGTGCGTGAAAGCTCTTGAATAAACTGTAGTTTCATTGTCCCTGAACATGTCAGGCGTCTCTGGCACCCAGTTTCTTGGTGGCCTCAGTTATCAGGGCGTTATCCGAAGGGCCCTCAAACAGCTCGTTGAAGATCACGTCAGGAAACGGAGTACCACTGTAGGGCGTTACAGGCTGGGACGTTACAGGCTGGGAAGTTACAGGCTGGGATGTTACAGGCTGGGATGTTACAGGCTGGGATGTTACAGACTGGGCTGTTAGAGACTGGGGTGTTAGAGACTGGGGTGTTAGAGACTTGGATGTTACAGACTGGGCTGTTAGAGACTGGGCTGTTAGAGACTGGGGTGTTAGAGACTGGGGTGTTAGAGACTTGGATGTTACAGGCTGGGATGTTACAGACTGGGCTGTTAGAGACTGGGGTGTTAGAGACTGGGGTGTTAGAGACTTGGATGTTACAGACTGGGCTGTTAGAGACTGGGCTGTTAGAGACTGGGGTGTTAGAGACTGGGCTGTTAGAGACTGGGCTGTTAGAGACTGGGCTGTTACAGACTGGGCTGTTAGAGACTGGGATGTTACAGACTGGGCTGTTAGAGACTGGGCTGTTAGAGACTGGGCTGTTAGAGACTGGGGTGTTAGAGACTGGGGTGTTAGAGACTGGGGTGTTAGAGACTGGGGTGTTAGAGACTGGGCTGTTACAGACTGGGCTGTTAGAGACTGGGCTGTTAGAGACTGGGCTGTTAGAGACTGGGGTGTTAGAGACTGGGCTGTTAGAGACTGGGCTGTTAGAGACTGGGCTGTTAGAGACTGGGCTGTTAGAGACTGGGCTGTTAGAGACTGGGCTGTTAGAGACTGGGCTGTTAGAGACTGGGCTGTTAGAGACTGGGCTGTTACAGACTGGGCTGTTACAGACTGGGCTGTTACAGACTGGGCTGTTACAGACTGGGGTGTTACAGACTGAGCTGTTAGAGACTGGGCTGTTACAGACCGGAGCGTTAAGGGGCTTCCACTACGCTCTCCCCCTGGTGTACCTGTTTGTCCTCTGCAGTGACGGACATAGTGGGGGTTTGGCCTTTCTGACCTGACTTAGACCTACCAGATTTGACCGCTTGCCATTTGGCCTCCAGAGAGGAGCGGAAGGCAACACTTTTGTCCATGAATTTCTCAAGAGGCGGCGGTTCCTCAGACTGCTCTACGATGGTCGGGACGTTGGGTTTCCCCCGTAAAGAAGGCCTGCGGTCTCTGTCAAAGTTTAAGGTGGGGACCATAATCTCGGTGTAACTGGGAAGATGGGTCGGTGGTATTGTGGGTCCAACCATGTCATGGGAGGAGGAGAGTTCCTGGTAGAGGTTGATCATGGGAATGCTGGGTCTGAAACCCACTGACAGTCTTCTATGTCCGGCGTTTTCCACGGGGTCCCCGGTGGTCATCTCCATGTCGCGACCTGCGGTGATGGGATGGACAGCTAGCCAGATGTTCCGCTCCTTGGGGCACACGGGACCCCAGGCCTTTGTGGCTCTGGCCACAAGCTGCAGCCTTTCCATGAAATCCCCCTCGATCCTTAGAATACAGCGTGCGGCAAACACGGGGACTGGCACCAACAGGAGGCAGGACAATGTCAGTTTCAAGGCACCTTCCGCGTCGGTGCTCTTCCAAAGGGCCCTCTTCAGCATGTCGTAGGTGTTGTACGACGTGAAGACGGGACACAAGATGGTCCAGCTGAGACACAGGCAAACCCTCGGCACTCTCCAGGAGATGCAGTGGCAGACGCGGTTTCCTATCATTAAGCTGATGTCCACCAGAAACTGGTGGGCCCCGTACACCCAGGCCAGAGACACGCATTGTAGGAAGGCCAGCAGGTAGACGTTAAAGGAGTAACACCCTCCTTCAAATATTTCGATCAAATAAAAGCCGCCGTCGGTGACCAGTGGAAGTTCCAACAAGAAGTACAAAGCGCACAGCGCAGCGATGATGATGTTCTTGTACCGCGTGAGGCGAGGATATGCGTCCATCATGGAGGTGAGCACAGTTTGCACGAACACAGCTGCCGTGGACAATCCCACAGTGAGGATCATGACAAAGAAGAGCAGTGACCAGAAAGTGCTTCCAGAAAATTGAGCAAATGCATGCAAGTACAAGGCGAAAACGAAACCCCCCTTTCCCAACTCTGAAATTGGAATATCCGTATTTTTAGAAACGATGCCTGCCGCGGCAAAGAAAATGCATCCGGCGAGGAAAATACAGGCAAAATTGCCAGCCGCCATCAAGGATGCGTACATGAAGCAATCGCCTTTAAATGTCTGGAAGCTGGCCAAGCATACCAACGTTCCTGAGGTCAATGCAAAGCTGTGGAACACTAAATTGGCCGCGTCCATCCACAAGTCTGCCTTCCAAAAATTCTCCCCATCCACCCGGAAAAGAAATGCTAGGCCATCAGAGGCTCCATCGATGGTAACATTCTTTATGAGCTGAATTACTAAAGCACCAAACGTGTACACAACCGCAAAATACATCAACTTGACCAGACCGCTGATCCCCCAAATTAAAACCAAACCAATGAGCAGCCAAACTACAAGCAGACAGCCAACCAAATCCCCGTGGATTTGTCCCAGGTGTGTCAGATCGGTGCCAGATTTGTTGAATCCCACCGCGTACTTTGTTAAGTATTCCACGGAAGGCATCCTCGGGCTCATTCCGTTCTCAGCTGCCAGGGTCGCATTCCACATGGCCGTGATCCGCTCAGGCGACGCGCTCACATTCCAGCAAAGTCCATCGTGTCTCACGTTCCACCCTTGAGTTTGGCAATAGGCGGCAGAAGAGACGTTCAGAAAGTCTAAGCACAGGTCAGAAGCCCACTCCCTATCACAGTGTTTCCACGGTAGGCTTGTGGCAAACGATTTGAAAAAGCAAAACATCATCCAGCCAACGAAGACCTGGTAGTAGATGTTGCTGACAGTGGCCAACAGTACATAGCTAATGCCGACCCCTCTAAACAGCGGCGAAAACTCCCAACACGTGGCAGGCCCAGTACTGGTGAACTGTCCCAGGAACAGTTCCATGATCACCAGTGGAATGCCGATGAGGAGCATTATCAAGACATAAGCGATGAGAAAAGATCCTTCGTGTTTGAATATGAAGTCAGGAAAACGTATTACCCCAACTAATCCAGTTGTGGCCCCTATGAGAGAAACGACAAAATTCGCCTGGCTGTTCCACTGACCTCTCACGGGCTGAGTTGGGCAGAGGTTTTTGAACCATGGGATTCCTAAGTGGGACATAGTTTTCTGCATCCAGGAATCCCTATTTGAAGCTCTGCATCTGTTCATTCAGACTTGCAAGCTGTTTTAATTAGGCAGTATTTTTCTTCCCTTTCTTCACCCTTTTGTCTTCAGGAGCGACATTTTCTTCTTCGGCGACGGCGAGCTGTCTGCTCTGCTCTAGATGATGATTCAGTTGCAGGCGTTGACACGTTTCGCGCGCCGGATTGCAACTGCTTTGATCAACTTATTTTGAGGCCGGCGTCGCTGGTTTTGCAGACGTTATGTCTCTGTGTATATCTGATACGGATAGGCCTATTTAGATTCTAGGGCCTAATGTTTTCTTGTTGAACTGCAAGCCTACAATAGGTCACTTCAAACGTCATGAAAATGAACATCACAAATGAGACGCGTCACGTCTTTTTTCGCGTCATTCTTCGTAAACTAATTCCAAAAAAAGGTGTGTCTATCCATAACCTGCTAGACCTACAGATGTCCATAGACCCCCCTCACCCCGGCGGGGGGGGGGGGGGGGGGGGGGGGGCGATTTGTCACTATATTTTTCTGAAAGTTTGGTGAGAGTACTTTTCAAATTTAATTGTTTGCCAAAAATAAAATGGAGGCTACACTCTATGTTATACCTCTATATATGAAGGGGTCTATTTTGTCAGTGTCAAATATGGGGTAGGGGTAGTAATAATCGTAGAAAGAACTCGATTTACATTATAAACCAATAATGTTACTATTGTGAGATTAAAGAATATTAGTGTGATGATTTGGGAGTTCTACTGAAATGTGTAAGTACTTCCGGTTTGTTTTGTCTTGAACATAGGACAAATCAGAAAAAACAGCAAAACCAATCCTTTACTGATACTTTCTAGTCTAAAACGACCATTAGTATTTAATAATGGTTGATGTTTAAGCAGCCATGGACATATTTGGTATTTCTACAACTTGTTTTAGAGCTTTGATTTGGATTGTTTGTTAACTCATGCAACAAAGACGACATAATTTACAGTCAGTTTAATAATTACAAAGACGCTTATTAAATTGATTTAATCAATATGATCATTCTTTTGTCCATTCTTCCACTAAAAATATGTCATGTACAAAATTAACGGTTTTAACGGTCACAAACGCATTCTGAATATTTCAAGTACTATTTCACAGTAGTTTAGTTTTATAATTTTGCTCAGACATGATCCTCCTTAATTATGTGAAGGAGATGGCAATTTCAGTTAACATTGAAAGTTAAATAACGGTCAAAAACAGTCAATAGCTCTCCTTCAATCAAATCTCATTGACATCTCTTTCATTCAAATCTAGTAAATTAAAGGACCTTTTTTATACAGTCTCCACGCTGAAGTGTAAAAGTCGAACATAATATTATTTCCCATCTACATTCTTCCAATGATTCTGTTAATGGGCTTTTTAGGCGGAGTTATTGTCATTAGCGCTTGACACAGTGCTGCTTCATTTGAAGGCTGTTTCTAAGCAATGTCAAACTCACTCTCTTTTGCACAGCAAAAAATAGATTATTGCCTTCTATTGATAAAGTAAAGTGCTATAAGCAAGTAGAGTGGTCACCAGTGTGGCGACCAGAAGCGCTCATTCAGTAATTAAAGATTATAAACATGTTTAAAAATCAAAATGGAATATTTTAATTATCAGATTTCTCATAAATTATGGCACCTATTTTAAAGCAATTTGGTTAGACACATTTTAAATGCGACCTTTAATTTTAAACATTCAGAAGAGTAGGCCTCATTGCGATCATTTAATTACATCCAACATTGTTACATCTGTTTTTTCCGTTACATACGTTGAGCTGAACGGCGAATGACGGAATATTTTTTAGTGCTGAATATTTCACGAAATATCTTCACAATGTTAACCATTTCGGGTCCTCAGTTGCCAAAGGGCATTAAGTATTTGAATGCCATTTTACTGTCAAAATGAACAAAGAAATGATTATATTTAACCCATGATATACCATTTTCTTTTGTAGCTGAAGTATGATTTCTTGCTAGCAGGCCTATAGGGGGGAACGCGGAATAACACCGAATATACATTGCAGCCTAAGGCCGAATATACGATGCAGCCTAAAGTAGAAACAGTGCAAAGTGACAGTGCAGCTTAACATAGAAATATACAATGTCTCCTAACACCGAATGTACAGTGCAGCCTAAGACCGAATCTACGATGTAGCCTAATGCCGAACTGTACCATGTCGCCTAACACCGAATATACGGTGCTGCCTTAGACCGAATGTACGATGTAGCCTAATACCGAAATGTACCATGTCGCCTAACACCGAATGTACAGTGCAGCCTAAGACCGAATGTACGATGTAGCCTAATGCCAAACTGTACCATGTCGCCTAACACCGAATCTTCAGTGCAGCCTAAGACCGAAGTGCAGCCTAATGCCGAAATATACCATGTCGCCTAACACCGAATATACGGTGCAGCCTAACACCGAACCCCGCACCCCCCTCTCTCTCTCTCTCTCTCTTATCTGTCACGTCAGCAGCCAACACAAAAGAGTAAAGAACATACAAATGTGTACATTTATTAACAGGCACAAGAATAACATTTAAAAGAATGAAAGTATCGTTTATTTCTCAATGGGGTGTATGCTTAAAAGCATAAAATCCCCCCCCCTCTCTCTCTCTCTCTCTCTCTCTCTCTCTCTCTCTCTCTCTCTCTCTCTCTCTCTCTCTCTCTCTCTCTCTCTCTCTCTCTCTTACATTATCTCTCACGTCGCCAGCCAATACAAGAGTACATAGCATAAAAATGTGTACATAAGAATAAAACATTTAAAAGAATTAAAGTATCGTTTTTTCTTAATTGCTAGTATGAATAATACATTAAGAAAATTGACTCTCTCTCTCTCTCTCTCTCTCTCTCTCTCTCTCTCTCTCTCTCTCTCTCTCTCTCTCTCTCTCTCTCGATCATTCTTTCGTTATTAAAAGGCATAATATAAATAAGTAATAGGCCTACATAAAAAATGACTCTCTTTCTCTGTCTGTCTGTCTATCCATCTCTCTCAATCTCTCTCTCTCTCTCTCTCTCTCTCTCTCTCTCTCTCTCTCTCTCTCTCTCTCTCTCTCTCTCTCTCTCTCTCTCTCTCTCTCTCTCTCTCTCTCTCTCTCTCTCTCTCTCTCTCTCTCTCTCTCTCTCTCATCCTTCCTGCTTTTTTTCTTTCAGTTTGCCTATTTCAATTGTCCGCATCACGACATTCCGAAAACTCTGACAACGCTGTGTATGGGACTTCTGCAATCGTGGCATTTGTTGGCTGGTGGGGCCATCTTCCACATTGTATTACTTCAATTAAAGCAGGCCGAATGCCCGCAAGGGATGAGTACGGCGTTCCTTGGGGATGCCAGGCAGACTGGACACACGTGTTGGGTTCCTTCCCTTGATTGTTCAATCTTATGAGCCTGCACACGTTCTTCCTGATCAACTTGCTCATCTGCAGGCACGTCTTCTTCATCAGAATCTTCTGACGTGTCATCGTCTGCAACCTTGATTGCATCGACGTAGCGATGAAATCGCGAGCATGAGTTGGCTAAGAACTCTTCAGCTGAAATTTGGTCCTCAGACAGCTGCTGCTCGAGCGCCCTCAGTCGATCTTCGTTGATCAGTTGCTGAAGAGGCTTCCTCCTTGACACTTGCCTACCACTGTCCAGCGCTTTCAGATCTGCCAGCTTGCTCTCGATGATCCTGTTGAGATGATCGACGAAAACATAGAAGTTCGGATGAGCTACACCAACTTTCCGTTTCAGCATTGCATGAAAGCTCTCTAGTGAGTTGTTGGATCTTCTGGTAAATCCAAAGACAGTCATTCGTGCTGGTGTAACTTTCTGTATCCAAAAAGATCGAATGTAGCGTCTGAAGAGCTCGAGTTTTCGTTGGTTCTGTGGAGGAATCGGGGGTGCTTCATTTTGCAGTTCATCGAAACCTTCTTCGATACGAGTGGACGGCAGAAGAGGCAGCGCCATATATTTGTGCACAAGGCGTTTGAAAGTAGCATCTCTGTGGAAAACATGAGCCAATCCCAGTTTTTGAATGCGCTTGAAAAGAGCCTGGCTGTAGTGAAACCAACAGCCGTGTACAGGTCGTCCAATGACTTCATGGAGTGATCTCTCGAAGTCAGTCATAGTGTGCGTGATGGTGGCAGATTGGGGAAGGAGATCCATTACGTTTCTGAGGGCTGCTTTGTACATGAATGATGTCTTGCTTGTGAGCAGAAAGTAGAACACTGGAAATGTGTGTCCCCCGAAATTGAAGTGAATCGTCAAAAGGGAATTGAACGGTTGCCGTGTTACGAAGAAGGTCCCATCTGCGAAGAGAGGCCCTTCATAGTTTTCAAAGAATGTGAGTGTCTCCTGCCCAGCATCCATGAAGAGCAGACCAACGCCTCCGTCTCCGTCAATGACATCACTGTTAAAAGAAAATAAACCGCACACACACACACACACACACACACACACACACACGCACGCACGCACGCACGCACGCACGCACGCACGCACGCACACGCACGCACACGCACACGCACACGCACACGCACACACACACACACACACACACACACACACACACACACACACACACACACACACACACACACACACACACACACACACACACACACACACACACACACACACACACGCGCGCGCGCGGGTTGAGTTTTAAGTTCGTAGCCTGAATATGAAGGAATTGTCGATCGTTTTTCTTTACCTGTTATTTCTCCACATAGTCCCCTTCCAGCAGCACACACTTCTCCCAGCAATGCTGGAGACTCGCTATCCCCTCTTCAGATTCAGTGACATCTTTACAAAATGGGCAACCCAAACAATTTGAGTTGTACAAAATATTAATAACGTTTACAAGAGAGAGAGAGAGAGAGAGAGAGAGAGAGAGAGAGAGAGAGAGAGAGAGAGAGAGAGAGAGAGAGAGAGAGAGAGAGAGAGAGAGAGAGAGAGAGAGAGAGAGAGAGAGAGAGAGAGAGAGAGAGAGACAGAGACAGAGACAGAGACACTGACTTGTGGGAGAGGATTTTACACGCCATATGACTTATATGAAATTAATGCTGAAGGCTGCCAGTCTGGGTCCGCAGTCGACAAAATGTCAGCCGCTTGCTCCGGGTTCCTTGGAATTGGAGGGTACGTTTTCCGGCGCCTTTTGCTCGTCGTGCCCTCCATTCCTCGGAAAGTTGCTTGGCCAGCAACACCCTCTGTCCTGACGGTTGCGTCATATAATTATGTCCCTCAAGGACGAAGCCGATTCTTCAGCCTTCCTCTTCATGGCGGATTTTGCTGCGGACAAACATTTAAAGGTAGCGGATAGGTTCGCAAAAAAAAGTGCTTGAAAGTGTCTGAAATAGTCAAACGAAGACTTTCAGGTGCATTTTAAGCTAAAATATGTTTCGTAGTATGATATATTAATTTTTGAATAACTGAAATTTCAATTCCACGCAGACAGACATGTTGCCGGTTTTGAGCCGAGTACAGTCCCCCTCTGTTTCTGTATATGTGTAAGTCACTGTGTGCCTGCGTGTCTCTGCGACATTGTCATTAAGTTGTGGGTGTGGGTGTGGAAGTGGGTGGGTGTCGGCAGGCGTGCGTGCGTGCGTGCGTGCGTGCGTGTGCGCGCGCGCGCGCGCGCGCGCGTGTGTGTGTGTGTGTGTGTGTGTGTGTGTGTGTGTGTGTGTGTGTGCCTTTTTACTGCCTTCAATCGCCAATTTTTAGTCTTTCCTTATTATGAAAACGAAAAGAAGATTACAATCACTGAAATTAACCCTAACATACTGTACACTTTTACTGAAAAGCAGCTTCTCAGTGTAAAATTTCAAAGCAAAAATCCCGACATCCATTACTAAAATCAAAGTTTCACAGAGGAATCTTGGATGGCCGCTTGCAATCACACTTCATTGGCTCGGCGTGTGCACGCACACACACACGCACGCACACACATACACACGCATGCACGCACACACACACACACACAGTCACACACACATTCACACACGCATGCACGCACGCACGCAATATGCACACAAGAGTCTCCACCACTGTTTTTTCTTGGACTGCGAACGTGCATAATGAATTTACCTTTTGCGACCCTGAAGTAGTCATCTGTCAATGGAGGGTGAGAATGCTCATGAGTCACTCGAAGCGCAGCATCTTTCACGACAGCCCTTCCTTTGCAGCCAGAACGCGTGCACCATAGATACACAGTATCGCCATTTGATTTGTTCCTTTTACATTCATACTTGTCGCATTCGTATAACACAGAATGCTTGCGGTTTCCTTCGTACGTCCGAAACATTTTGCTCCTCTTTTCTAGTGTATGTCAAAATCTAGCCTGGGACTGAAAGACGTATTGGGAAACTTATTTAATTATTTGAAGGTCTGTGAGCACTTGTTCACACTTCTTTAATTTTTTGGGTGGAGATTTTTGTGAACTTATGCTCGATTCGTCCAATACCACCACCCCCACCCCCAAGATCAAGTTAAATACTTGAAGATTACAATGGGAAAGCGGAATAACACCGAATATACATTGCAGCCTAAGGCCGAATATACGATGCAAGATATGGTGATCACTGTTCGGTTGCACTGTCATATTCCATGTCAGACTGAACTTTATATTCGGTGTTAGGCTGCACTGTATATTCGGTGTTAGGCTACACTGTATATTCGGTTTTAGGCTACACTGCATATTCGGTCTTAGGCTGCATGGCACATTTCGATCTTAGGCTGCATTTTACATTCTGTGTCAGGCTGCACTGTATATTCGGTCTTGGGCGACATGGTAAAATTCGGTCTTAGGCTGTACTGTATATTCGGTCTTAGGCGACACGGTATAATCTTAGGGAAAATTCGAGGTTAGGCGGCAATGTTACATTCGCCATGTTTTTTCGACCTTAGGCTGCATTGTAGATTCGGTGTTATTCCTGTCACTCCTATAGGGCGTACTCTACTTCTCTACCTCAGTCTCTCTGGATCGGTCTGTCTGTTTTTCTCTCTGTCTCTTTCTCTCTGTCTCTCTCTCTCTCTCTCTCTCTCTCTCTTTCTCTCTCTCTCTCTCTCTCTCTCTCTCTCTCTCTCTCTCTCTCTTGCTACTTTATCAATCAAAGGTAGTTTGAGCAGTTTTAAACATAACTACCATAAGCTGTTGATGACAGAGTTTGTTAATTCAAAGTAATAAATATTTATTCTAGTCCTCATCATCCATAATTTGTCACTAGCGCCAATTCGATGTTCTCATTTCGTATGTTTTCATGTGTCATTGATTTTTAATTATTATGATGTGACTTGATATGTATGGTTATTTATCTTGATGTTAGCGTCGACTTTTGTTAGTGTGTCTGTGTGTGTGTCTGTGTCGGTTTTTGCGTGCGTGCGTGTGTGAGCGTGTGCGTGCGCGCGCGTGTGTGTGCGCGTGTGTGTGTTTTCTTGGTATTTTCATGTACTTTTTCTTGCGTTTTTGGTCTACATTATGATTTACTAGCTAATGTTGTTTATACACGAATTTTTTGTTGTTGCATTTTCTCTTTTTTGATGGCAAGATGTAAAGAAGCCATGCTTATTCTTAACCATCAATTAAAAAAAAACCAGATTCGTTCGTTCGTTCGTTCTCTCTCTCTCTCTCTCTCTCTCTCTCTCTCTCTCTCTCTCTCTCTCTCTCTCTCTCTCTCTCTCTCTCTCTCTCTCTCTCTCTCTCTCTCTCTCTCTCTCTCTCTCTCTCTCTCTCTCTCTCTCTCTCTCTCTCTCTCTCTCTCTCTCTCTCTCTCTCTCTCTCTCTCTCTCTCTCTCCATTAACCAGCTAAATAACAAAAAATCCAGTTCACAAAAAAACTGTTACAAATGAACTATCTCCAGAAACCTTTAACGTTTATTTCTCTGAAATAGCCAACACTATTATACAAAACAATAGATCCGAGGAAAATGATCTTAAATATCTTCATGACTTTTGTTTGTGTAAAGAAATTTCATCCGAACTAACTATACCTTATTTAACGGTATACGAAGTCTTTAATTATCTTGTTCATTTAAAACAAACTAACACCAGAGGCCTAGACGACATAGATGGCAAAATTCTTAAACTATCAGCTCCAGTCATATCCGAATCACTCACTTACATATATAATTTGTGTATTTCTAAAAACCATTTTCCTAAAGCTTTTAAGACAGCGAGAATCACACCCATATTTAAATTAGGAGATCGTTCTGACCCTTGTAATTAGTTGACTTTGTTAAAGCATTTGATGTTGTAGACCATTCTCTTCTGCTTAAAAAACTAACATTATATGGATTGTCTTGTAATACAATAGAACTTATATCATTATTTTTAATGAAGAGGAAACAGGTGGTGGCTGTTAACGGCCACGTGTCTTCATCTAGAGCAACAAAGTATGGCATTCCTCAGGGTTCCGTCTTAGGACCTTTGCTTTTCTCCGTTTATATCAACGATTTGCCTCTAGTTCTAAGTACGTTGTGCGATTTGTTTGCTGACGATACAACGTTACACACTAATCACTCTAACTATGAAGTAGTATTACGAAATTTACAGAACAGCATCAACGAACTCATAAACTGGGCAGAATTAAACCACATGAGCCTGCATCCTATAAAAACTAATTTCAGTCCAATTTGTTAAATGTTCTATATTTTTCTGTAGATCGTTTCCATATTCATTAGTATTACTATTACATGACTGCAGAGATGAGTCATATGTAAACATTTCGGAAGAACAATTTGAATATAGCGGTAGGTCGTTGATATAAAGAGAAAATAAGATGGTCCTAATATTGAGCCTTGAGGAACACCAAATTTAACTGAGAGTAGTGTTGATCTCTGTGATCCGATTTCAACAAGTTGTTGACGGTCGTTAAGAAAAGAGGTAATAAATGTTATGGCATGATTGGACATTTTGTACTGCTTGAGTTTTCTTATTAAAAGGGCGTGATTGATAAAATCAAACGCCTTGGAAAAATCAATGAAAAGAATTCCGGTGAAATCATTGTTATTTATATTAGAAAGGCAGTTATCAACCAGCTGTATGAGGGATGTTAATAACATAACGGGATAGTTTGCTAAGCGGTGCTTCGTTCACTTTTTTCCACCCCATTGAGTTTTCTCTCCCCCTCAATAACTCCTGTTTATCATAGGGCTGGCCACACCATTATTTAGGTACCCTTTCTCTCACCTCCTTGATTCCAGTGCCCCTGTCATTCAAAACAAACTTCTTCCCTTCAATCAAGAGGTAGTCAAAAATCATGGCCGCCCTCTTCCCTTCCCTCTTTGCCTCTTTCAGGTGGGGTGTGAGATTCTTTCTGATTGATGAGAGAGAGAGAGAGAGAGAGAGAGAGAGAGAGAGAGAGAGAGAGAGAGAGAGAGAGAGAGAGAGAGAGAGAGAGAGAGAGAGAGAGAGAGAGAGAGAGAGAGAGAGAGAGAGAGAGAGAGAGAGAGAGAGAGAGAGAGAGAGAGAGAGAGAGAGAGAGAGAGAGAGAGAGAGAGAGAGAGAGAGAGAGAGAGAGAGAGAGAGAGAGAGAGAGAGGGTCAAAATATAGAAGTAACTTCGCATAACGTCTTAGGTGTTATTGTCGATAACGATTTATTTTGGTCT
>CM065690.1:7816054-7823554 GCA_017654935.2 Phymorhynchus buccinoides
GCCAAGCTACTATATGATGAAAACCTTAGTATTACTACTAACCCATGAAAAGACTACTATTATTTTCATCAGTTAGTAGTATAATAGTAGTCTTTTCATGGGTTAGTAGTATTACTAAGGTTTTCATCAGATAGTAGCTTGACACACGTGTACCTCACCGTTACGTTTTCCGTTACGTTGTGTAATACAATGTTTGTCAAGTGTGTTTGGGGCTAAATATATTTTTTGATCGATGTTTGTAAAACTTCTCAGAAACAATGATAAGGTTAGGATTAGCCTGTGGTCATTGTCATCAAACTGAAAGAACCATTGTTTTAGATTGAGAGTCTTAAACATGCTGGGGGTGGGAGTGGGGTGGGTTATTGACTGCAGCTTTGCCAATCGTTGGTTATGTTCTAAAATCCTTCTAAAATCCTGTCAAATCCTACTACTTTGGAAAGACTTCTGAAATATTACGTTGATAAGTCTCATAAATCTCAATGTGAATACAGGCCCTGATCATTTTCACGTTTTCCTTTTTCATGCCTTTGCAGACGTTTTAAGCATGGCAGGCTTTGACGACACCCTCGCTAGCAGCCTCGCGCCACACAAGACGACCCCTAATTTCCCTTCTGCCCATGCCAGAAATGTCAAAGGGCAAGCACGTGCTGCGCGTGCTCAACAATACGCCAGATACTTCAGCCAGTCTTGCGAAGACGTCGACTGCATGACGTGCCGCGCGTACAGATTGGGCCTGGACATTCCAGAAACAGTTCGTCCCAATTCTGGTTCTGGTCCCGGTTCTGGTTCTGGCTCCTGTCCTTCTTTCCAGATCCGCAATACGAAAACGGTCCAGGCTGTTTCCAGGTCTCCTCCTTCGATTTATAGACCGTGCAGCTGCGGTGTGGCTGGGTTGGGAAGCGAATGTAATATTGGGCTGGGTAGTGAACATAGTGGACCGGGAAGTGAACAAATCGGCTATTACTCCAATACAAAACGGAACGGGAATGACGCATCTCCTATCAGCACCAACAGCGCCAAAGAGGGGGGTGCATTTCTCTCACAAGCTGTCTCCAGCAACAGCAAAGTCTTCAGTCAGCAAGGCGTTGTCACCTCCAACCAGACAATAGCGAGGAGTCCGTATGACATCGGCGTCACATCCGTTGACAACGCTACGACTTCCGCTACCGCCAAAGGAAAGGAACAGGAAGCAGAAGCCAAAAGGACTTCCGCTCAGTATCGTCGTCGTGACTTCCAGCGGAAGGGCTCCGGTCGGTGGACGACCAGCTGCAGTGGGGAGGGCGGCTCTTCCACCAGTGGGGACATCGGCTCTTCCACCAGTGGGGAGGGCGGCGATGTGGGCTTCCATCACAGAGGTGAGCAATGATTAACTAAAGAAAGACACAAATAATAAAATGTGCGTGCACACTGGCAGACACACATTCATAAACAAGAAAGACACAGGCGCGCACGCACAGAGAGAGAGAGAGAGAGAGAGAGAGAGAGAGAGAGAGAGAGAGAGAGAGAGAGAGAGAGAGAGAGAGAGAGAGAGAGAGAGAGAGAGAGAGAGAGAGAGAGAGAGAGAGAGACAGAGAGAGAGACAGAGAGAGAGACACAGAGAGAGAGACAAAGGGACAGAGACAGAGTTGTTTGACTTACAAGGGAAGAGGTTTATTCCCACAGCTGTGAGGACATTGAATGTGGCCGAATTTGTAGGTCAATAATGTTGTGTGCACGTTCCAATCATTATAATGCTAGGCTCATCCCCTACTATTAATCCTCATCCTTATTTTTGCTCTCAATATTTCACCATTTTTCACAGCCGTATGACTCCACTTGCTATCCACATTTGTTTCGTGTCTTTATTTTGCTCAATGTTTGTGTCATTGTTTGTTTGTTTGCTTCAAAGTGGAAGCCGGGCAGTGGAATGGAGGACGCCCCCAAGCTGACAGCTGCATGTCGTCAAGCATGGAGAGCCACGCCTCTTTCACGTGCAGTCCACAAAAGAGCTCCCCACCCCCAGACTACCATCACACGAACCACGCCCACCTGACCCAACCATCCCCTCAGCACTCCAGGAGAAGACCTTACTCAGTTCCAGGGCAACCTCACAGAGATATAGCAGAACCGTGGTCCTCCAATTTATGTGGGAAAAGTCGATCTTTCCCGGTGCTACAACAACATGGCGATGCTGATCAAGGAGGATACAGTAGAAGAACTCCTGGCGTAGTGCATCAATACAGCGACGGAGGTACTCCGGAACAGCGAACTGAGGCTCAAAGGGCGGTTTCATGGACGATTTCACGTGCGCATTTTTCTCCGGATGCCGCTGCCAAAATTGATCAAGAATCTTTGTTATCCAAAAGTTGGTCACCTCCGCTTCAAAGACGTTTTGATGTAGAGCAACAATACCCTTCGTGGAATCATGTGACGTTTTCCCCACCACCGAGTTATCACCGTCGTCATCATCTCTATGATCATCATCATGATGATCATCACCATCCTCATCGTCATCAAGATGACGGTCAGCAGTGGTCCGTTTTCTCAGGCAGAAGCTCCTCTACTCCCAACACGCCTCGCCATTCTGCCAGAACTCAGAGGAGAAGGGAGTCGTTCTTCGCCAACAGGAGTTCCTCCGCCCCAGCCCACCCCCACCTCTACACCGCGGGAGCAGAGGGCGTTCATCACCTGCAGCCTCAACACCCCCCCGGTCCAGGTCTCCCCACAACAAGCTCTGAACAAGCGGCCAAGACCCTTGACACAAGTGTATGTCATTCTATGTGTCCGCATTCCTGTGTCTCTCCTATTCAAGTTTCCGTTGTCGTTTGTTTGGAGTGTTTCCTTCAGTGCCTTGTTAATGATATCTTGCCAGTGCTGTTTGTTTGCTGACAAAAAAGTGTGTGCTGTTGTTGTATGTGAGTGGGTGTGAGGCTTTTTGGATTCGGTAGGGGAGAGGGCTTTACAAAGAATACTGTTTAACCCTTTCACCGCCAATGTCGCAGTTTTGCACCACAATGATTTAGCACCCATTTTATTAAAACACTTGAAATCAGGGTCTGTTATTCAATGATATTGCGTTCCTACATTTGCGTAGTAAGGATTGACCCTATTCTAAATGTGTCACAGAGAAATCCCACAATATTGCAGACGAAATCTTTTCTGCAGCCAAGTAAGTTTAACGAACATTTTTGGCTCAAAGACGGCTGGCGATGAAAGGGTTAATGCACATGATCAGAAGTAGTATCACGTAGCAGCAGCAACAACAGCAGCAGCAGAGTATCAGCAGTAGCCATAGCAGTAGTGTCACTCTTATCATCTTTATGATTATTCAAAATCATCAGGACTTTCCTGGTGTTGCAGTGCCTCCAGGATCGTCCCACTATCTTTATTGCTCGGAATGTCCCGTGTGTGCCTGTTTCAGGTCGGAGAACGTTACACAGACTTTCAGTTCAGTTCCGTACCAATTATAGCGCCAGCAGAAGCCATTTAGTGGTCAAGTGTCCATTTCTTACCAGTACTTCAAATACAAAGATAGAAATAGTGAGGCAAGGAGAGAGGATAACACTGTAAAGCAAAGAAAGGTAACTCCCTCTGTAGTTAACTCCCTTCGCCAAAGTTATTTACGGCACCAATTCGCCTAGCAAAGCATAAACAACAGTCACATTGAGACAGACCAAGGTTCATCCTCAGGTTTAGGGTAAGACGGGGTAAAAAGCCCATGGGCGGGTAAGAAGCCCATGCCAATTATCTCATGAAATGAAGCAAATTTCAGTCAAATTTTGCCCATGAGACGAGTGTTAATGTTTAACGTTCGTCTCATGGGCAAAATTTGACTCAAATTTGCTTCATTTCATGAGATAATTGGCATGGGCTTCTTACCCGCCCGTGGGCTTTTTACCCCGTCTTCCCCTACTATACTCGAAATACCTTTCCTTACTGTACTATTATTCTCTCTCCTTGGCTTATATTTCTTTCTCTACTTGAAATATCGGTTCAGGCTAGTTGCAAATGTATGTCAGGTCTTATCAAAATAATGAAGAACGAACAACAACAAAATGATTGAAGATAGAGTTCAGACCCGAGAAAGAGCACAAATGTGAAGACGTTCCAACATAATCGTGCTCTTCTTCAGGGTTCTCCAATGGCGGCCACAGCCGGTGCCGGCTTCCGAAGACAGAGTTTCCTGGCGGCAGTGGACAGGCACCCCAGAAAGAAGGAACTGGACACCCCAACACGGCGAGGGAGTTACCGTGCAGCTACTGACCCCTCCTTCCTTGATGCACGTGCCGAGGCTGACCCGGGTGGGGATAGGATTGGGGATGGAGGTGGTGGAGGAAAGGGAGGTGGTGGTGGTGGTGGAGTGGCGATGATGACGTCATCCTCGGCGGACGGGAAGGGAGATAACTACAGGACGAAAGTGACGTTCCGACTCAGCAGGTGTGTTAGAGTCGGCTCCCTTTGTTTTTGCTTCTACTGGGTAAGAGTGGTTCTGGCTGTTTTGTTTCTTCGTTGAAAGAAACAAATGTTATTATGTTGGTTTTCGTTTTGTGCCGATATGCTTGTTTCTTTGTTTGCTTAAATGGGGCTTACGTAAGAATGTACAATCAATGATTGGCAAAGATGCAGATCCACACACCCTCCTCCATTTATCGGTTCTTTCTGGGTGTTGTTTCAGTCTTGCCTTTCTTTCTGCATATTGAGCTCTATCGTTTTCTACATTCAACGTTAATTTTCATCCATTTTCAGAATTAAAAAGAGGCATTCAATTCTTCTTTTTTTCAAACTAATGTTGGCTGACTGCTAGCTGTCTTTTGAAGGCCTCAACTGTTATTCAGATGGTTCGACTCCCTTGGTGTTCTAACAAAGAAAGAGTTTTTGAACTGGTAGAAGATAAACACAAGACGGAATATTTAACGCAATGAACCAAGACTGTGACAGGGGGTGTTGATCTGCATCTTTACCCAGTGGTTTTCTATACTAATGGGGCATCACGGGACAGCCCAGTGTTGTGTGACTCAAACTAGGGGCCATCTGTACTGTAACTTCGTGCTGCAGCCAGAGGGATTGGTTGGCCTTCGGGCACTTTTCTCCAACGCCAGCTGTCCTCACGTCGTTTTATCCGAGAGAATGGGCATGTACCCTGGGCAAGGCATCTCCACTATAAACAAATTCTAGCCCAGCCACCCAGAATAGCTGCTGCCTCTTCTGCTATATGGCGTCACATTTGAAAATGACAGACTAGCGAACACGTACACGTAGAAATGCCAGTATGCAAGCTTATGCGTGTACGCCTACATCTCGTCATTTCTGTGTATAGGCCTACAATGCAATTTGTACAAGCAACACCACACAACACTCATGCACACACACACACACACACACATACACATACAGAGAGAGCCGAGAGAGAGAGAGAGAGAGAGAGAGAGAGAGAGAGAGAGAGAGAGAGAGAGAGAGAGAGAGAGAGAGAGAGAGAGACACACACACACACACACACACACACACACACACACACACACACACACACACACACACACACACCACACACACACACACACACACACACACACACACACAGAGACACACACACACATATACACACATACACACACACACTGACGCACACATACACATACACACTCACACACATACACACACACACACTAACGCACACACAAACACACACACACACACACACACACACACACACATACACACACACACTGACACACCCCTACACACACACACACACACACACACACACACACACACACACACACACACACACACACACACACACACACACACACACACACACACACACACACACACACACACACACACACACACACACACACACACACACACACACACACACACACACACACACACACACACACACACACACACACACACACACACACACACGCACGCACGCACGCACGCACACACACGCCCTTTCGTGATAACTTTAGAGCATAATTAATATACAAAAGGCTCTTGTGTTTATATGTCAAGTCAAGTCAAGTCAAAATGATCTTAATGAGGATAACAGGAACACGCTTTACAGCTTTTTTACATCCTGTCCTCAGGAGAACACACAACACAGACTGTGGAACAAATGAAAGTGCACAGACAAAAAGAGTGCAAAGGACAAATAAAATATCGTTTCACAAAGCATCATAAGAAAGCATACATTTCTTAATTAAACAAAAATATACATGTGAAACTATTTGTATAAAATTCAAAGTAATGCTATTCAAGCAGTATTCAAACATGGACAGTGCTACACAAAAAACAATACCATTATTGTTTAGAAGTGATTTCATCCAAACTAACTTCAAGAACCATTTGGTTTCAGTGAGCAAGACAGGCCTGAAACCTCCCTGGAGACATCTCCCAGAGGCTGCTGGAATGGACAGGTATCGATTTTGTTCCATCCGTTAATGGCAACCCTGTAATTTAGACACGCCACCTCATGTTTACGACCCTCAATCTCAAAGTCTGCTTTTTTCAGTTTTATGAAAATAATCCCAGGCTGATCCTAACCCTATCCCCCTTTCCAGAGAATGGGAGAATGTTGCTTCTCAGGGACATTTTTCGATGCCAAAATGTGATGAATTAAGGGGCATAAAGTACAATTAGGATAGCCCTGTTACGTTCCTATCCTACTTGCAAATTAAAACCAGTTGTGAGTTTCATTCAACCGAAGTTTTACTAAGAAAAGTGTGTATTTATGAAGGTTGGGGCTCGTCCTCGGGGGCCGCTACGGCAGCCGGATTGGCCTGACTGGAGTCACGAAACGATGGGGAGACCTTTATTTTGTTAGCTTCTTTATTTTCTGCTTAGTTTTAGTTCTGTTTATTCTTCTTCCTGCCGCAACGCACAACGCTGTATAAGACAGTGTCCGGGGGGGGGGGGGGGGGGGTGGGGGGGGGGGGGGGGGGGGGGGGGGGGGGGGGGGGGGGGGGGGGGGGGGGGGGGGGGGGGGGGGGGGGGGGGGGGGGGGGGGGGGGGGGGGGGGGGGGGGGCAGCGCGCAGCGTCATGTGTCAGCATCGGAACCAGAAGATGTGCACTGCGTCATGTGTCAGCATCGGAACCAGAAGATGTGCACTGCGTCATGTGTCAGAATCGGAACCAGAAGATGTGCACTGCGTCATGTGTCAGCATCAGAACCAGAAGATGTGCGCAGCGTCATGTGTCAGCATCGGAACCAGAAGATGTGCACTGCGTCATGTGTCAGCATCGGAACCAGAAGATGTGCACTGCGTCATGTGTCAGCATCGGACCCAGAAGATGTGCACTGCGTCATGTGTCAGCATCGGAACCAGAAGATGTGCACTGCGTCATGTGTCAGCATCGGAACCAGAAGATGTGCACTGCGTCATGTGTCAGCATCGGAACCAGAAGATGTGCACTGCGTCATGTGTCAGCATCGGAACCAGAAGATGTGCACTGCGTCATGTGTCAGAATCGGAACCAGAAGATGTGCACTGCGCACATTAGATCCGCGGTCCGCG
>CM065690.1:7828554-7866054 GCA_017654935.2 Phymorhynchus buccinoides
GTGTTTGGTTGTTACTGCCTACTATGCACACTGTATACAGTCTGTGTGTTTGGTTGTTACTGCCTACTACTATGCACACTGTATACAGTCTGTGTGTTTGGTTGTTACTGTGCACACTGTATTTGTCTGTGTGTTTGGTTGTTACTGCCTACTATGCACACTGTATACAGTCTGTGTGTTTGGTTGTTACTGCCTACTATGCACACTGTATACAGTCTGTGTGTTTGGTTGTTACTGCCTACTGTGCACACTGTATACAGTCTGTGTGTTTGGTTGTTACTGCCTACTATGCACACTGTATACAGTCTGTGTGTTTGGTTGTTACTGCCTACTCTGCACACTGTATACAGTCTGTGTGTTTGGTTGTTACTGCCTACTATGCACACTGTATACAGTCTGTGTGTTTGGTTGTTACTGCCTACTGCCTACTATGCACACTGTATACAGTCTGTGTGTTTGGTTGTTACTGCCTACTACTGTATACAGTCTGTGTGTTTGGTTGTTACTGCCTACTGTGCACACTGTATACAGTCTGTGTGTTTGGTTGTTACTGCCTACTGTGCACACTGTATACAGTCTGTGTGTTTGGTTGTTACTGCCTACTGCACACTGTATACACACTGTATACAGTCTGTGTGTTTGGTTGTTACTGCCTACTATGCACACTGTATACAGTCTGTGTGTTTGGTTGTTACTGCCTACTATGCACACTGTATACAGTCTGTGTGTTTGGTTGTTACTGCCTACTGTGCACACTGTATACAGTCTGTGTGTTTGGTTGTTACTGCCTACTATGCACACTGTATACAGTCTGTGTGTTTGGTTGTTACTCCCTACTGTGCACACTGTATACAGTCTGTGTGTTTGGTTGTTACTGCCTACTATGCACACTGTATACAGTCTGTGTGTTTGGTTGTTACTCCCTACTGTGCACACTGTATACAGTCTGTGTGTTTGGTTGTTACTGCCTACTATGCACACTGTATACAGTCTGTGTGTTTGGTTGTTACTGCCTACTGCACACTGTCCCTACAGTCTGTGTGTTTGGTTGTTACTGCCTACTGTGCACACTGTATACAGTCTGTGTGTTTGGTTGTTACTGCCTACTATGCTGTATACACTGTTACTACACTGTGTGTTTGGTTGTTACTCCCTACTGTGCACACTGTATACAGTCTGTGTGTTTGGTTGTTACTGCCTACTATGCACACTGTATACAGTCTGTGTGTTTGGTTGTTACTGCCTACTATGCACACTGTATACAGTCTGTGTGTTTGGTTGTTACTGCCTACTATGCACACTGTATACAGTCTGTGTGTTTGGTTGTTACTGCCTACTATGCACACTGTATACAGTCTGTGTGTTTGGTTGTTACTGCCTACTATGCACACTGTATACAGTCTGTGTGTTTGGTTGTTACTGCCTACTGTGCACACTGTATACAGTCTGTGTGTTTGGTTGTTACTGCCTACTATGCACACTGTATACAGTCTGTGTGTTTGGTTGTTACTGCCTACTATGCACACTGTATACAGTCTGTGTGTTTGGTTGTTACTGCCTACTATGCACACTGTATACAGTCTGTGTGTTTGGTTGTTACTGCCTACTGTGCACACTGTATACAGTCTGTGTGTTTGGTTGTTACTGCCTACTATGCACACTGTATACAGTCTGTGTGTTTGGTTGTTACTGCACACTGTATACCTACTGCACACTGTATACAGCCTGTGTGTTTGGTTGTTACTGCACACTGTATACAGTCTGTGTGTTTGGTTGTTACTGCCTACTATGCACACTGTATACAGTCTGTGTGTTTGGTTGTTACTGCCTACTCTGCACACTGTATACAGTCTGTGTGTTTGGTTGTTACTGCCTACTATGCACACTGTATACAGTCTGTGTGTTTGGTTGTTACTGCCTACTATGCACACTGTATACAGTCTGTGTGTTTGGTTGTTACTGCCTACTATGCACACTGTATACAGTCTGTGTGTTTGGTTGTTACTGCCTACTGTGCACACTGTATACAGTCTGTGTGTTTGGTTGTTACTGCCTACTATGCACACTGTATACAGTCTGTGTGTTTGGTTGTTACTGCCTACTATGCACACTGTATACAGTCTGTGTGTTTGGTTGTTACTGCCTACTATGCACACTGTATACAGTCTGTGTGTTTGGTTGTTACTGCCTACTATGCACACTGTATACAGTCTGTGTGTTTGGTTGTTACTGCCTACTATGCACACTGTATACAGTCTGTGTGTTTGGTTGTTACTGCCTACTGTGCACACTGTATGCACAGTCTGTGTGTTTGGTTGTTACTCCCTACTGTGCACACTGTATACAGTCTGTGTGTTTGGTTGTTACTGCCTACTATGCACACTGTATACAGTCTGTGTGTTTGGTTGTTACTGCCTACTATGCACACTGTATACAGTCTGTGTGTTTGGTTGTTACTGCCTACTATGCACACTGTATACAGTCTGTGTGTTTGGTTGTTACTGCCTACTGTGCACACTGTATACAGTCTGTGTGTTTGGTTGTTACTGCCTACTATGTACACTGTATACAGTCTGTGTGTTTGGTTGTTACTGCCTACTGCACACTGCACACTGTATACAGTCTGTGTGTTTGGTTGTTACTGCCTACTATGCACACTGTATACAGTCTGTGTGTTTGGTTGTTACTGCCTACTGTGCACACTGTATACAGTCTGTGTGTTTGGTTGTTACTGCCTACTATGCACACTGTATACAGTCTGTGTGTTTGGTTGTTACTGCCTACTGTGCACACTGTATACAGTCTGTGTGTTTGGTTGTTACTGCCTACTATGCACACTGTATACAGTCTGTGTGTTTGGTTGTTACTGCCTACTGTGCACACTGTATACAGTCTGTGTGTTTGGTTGTTACTGCCTACTATGCACACTGTATACAGTCTGTGTGTTTGGTTGTTACTGCCTACTGTGCACACTGTATACAGTCTGTGTGTTTGGTTGTTACTGCCTACTATGCACACTGTATACAGTCTGTGTGTTTGGTTGTTACTGCCTACTATGCACACTGTATACAGTCTGTGTGTTTGTTGTGCCTACTTGCACACTGTACTTGCACACTGTATACAGTCTGTGTGTTTGGTTGTTACTGCCTACTATGCACACTGTATACAGTCTGTGTGTTTGGTTGTTACTGCCTACTATGCACACTGTATACAGTCTGTGTGTTTGGTTGTTACTGCCTACTATGCACACTGTATACAGTCTGTGTGTTTGGTTGTTACTGCCTACTGTGCACACTGTATACAGTCTGTGTGTTTGGTTGTTACTGCCTACTCTGCACACTGTATACAGTCTGTGTGTTTGGTTGTTACTGCCTACTGCACACTGTATACAGTCTGTGTGTTTGGTTGTTACTGCCTACTGTGCACACTGTATACAGTCTGTGTGTTTGGTTGTTACTGCCTACTGCCTACTATGCACACTGTATACACTGTGTGTTTGGTTGTTACTGCCTACTATACACTGTATACAGTCTGTGTGTTTGGTTGTTACTGCCTACTATGCACACTGTATACAGTCTGTGGTTGTTTGGTTGTTACTGCCTACTATGCACACTGTATACAGTCTGTGTGTTTGGTTGTTACTGCCTACTGTGCACACTGTATACAGTCTGTGTGTTTGGTTGTTACTGCCTACTGTGCACACTGTATACAGTCTGTGTGTTTGGTTGTTACTGCCTACTATGCACACTGTATACAGTCTGTGTGTTTGGTTGTTACTGCCTACTATGCACACTGTATACAGTCTGTGTGTTTGGTTGTTACTGCCTACTATGCACACTGTATACAGTCTGTGTGTTTGGTTGTTACTGCCTACTATGCACACTGTATACAGTCTGTGTGTTTGGTTGTTACTGCCTACTATGCACACTGTATACAGTCTGTGTGTTTGGTTGTTACTGCCTACTATGCACACTGTATACAGTCTGTGTGTTTGGTTGTTACTGCCTACTGTGCACACTGTATACAGTCTGTGTGTTTGGTTGTTACTGCCTACTATGCACACTGTATACAGTCTGTGTGTTTGGTTGTTACTCCCTACTGTGCACACTGTATACAGTCTGTGTGTTTGGTTGTTACTGCCTACTATGCACACTGTATACAGTCTGTGTGTTTGGTTGTTACTCCCTACTGTGCACACTGTATACAGTCTGTGTGTTTGGTTGTTACTGCCTACTATGCACACTGTATACAGTCTGTGTGTTTGGTTGTTACTCCCTACTGTGCACACTGTATACAGTCTGTGTGTTTGGTTGTTACTGCCTACTCTGCACACTGTATACAGTCTGTGTGTTTGGTTGTTACTGCCTACTGTGCACACTGTATACAGTCTGTGTGTTTGGTTGTTACTGCCTACTATGCACACTGTATACAGTCTGTGTGTTTGGTTGTTACTGCCTACTGTGCACACTGTATACAGTCTGTGTGTTTGGTTGTTACTGCCTACTATGCACACTGTATACAGTCTGTGTGTTTGGTTGTTACTGCCTACTGTGCACACTGTATACAGTCTGTGTGTTTGGTTGTTACTCCCTACTGTGCACACTGTATACAGTCTGTGTGTTTGGTTGTTACTGCCTACTATGCACACTGTATACAGTCTGTGTGTTTGGTTGTTACTGCCTACTGTGCACACTGTATACAGTCTGTGTGTTTGGTTGTTACTGCCTACTATGCACACTGTATACAGTCTGTGTGTTTGGTTGTTACTGCCTACTATGCACACTGTATACAGTCTGTGTGTTTGGTTGTTACTGCCTACTGTGCACACTGTATACAGTCTGTGTGTTTGGTTGTTACTGCCTACTGTGCACACTGTATACAGTCTGTGTGTTTGGTTGTTACTGCCTACTATGCACACTGTATACAGTCTGTGTGTTTGGTTGTTACTGCCTACTATGCACACTGTATACAGTCTGTGTGTTTGGTTGTTACTGCCTACTATGCACACTGTATACAGTCTGTGTGTTTGGTTGTTACTGCCTACTGCACACTGTATACAGTCTGTGTGTTTGGTTGTTACTCCCTATGCACACTGTATACAGTCTGTGTGTTTGGTTGTTACTGCCTACTGCACACTGCACACTGTATACAGTCTGTGTGTTTGGTTGTTACTGCCTACTATGCACACTGTATACAGTCTGTGTGTTTGGTTGTTACTGCCTACTATGCACACTGTATACAGTCTGTGTGTTTGGTTGTTACTGCCTACTATGCACACTGTATACAGTCTGTGTGTTTGGTTGTTACTGCCTACTATGCACACTGTATACAGTCTGTGTGTTTGGTTGTTACTGCCTACTGTGCACACTGTATACAGTCTGTGTGTTTGGTTGTTACTGCCTACTGTGCACACTGTATACAGTCTGTGTGTTTGGTTGTTACTGCCTACTGTGCACACTGTATACAGTCTGTGTGTTTGGTTGTTACTGCCTACTATGCACACTGTATACAGTCTGTGTGTTTGGTTGTTACTGCCTACTATGCACACTGTATACAGTCTGTGTGTTTGGTTGTTACTGCCTACTATGCACACTGTATACAGTCTGTGTGTTTGGTTGTTACTCCCTACTATGCACACTGTATACAGTATGCAGTCTGTGTGTTTGGTTGTTACTGCCTACTGTGCACACTGTATACAGTCTGTGTGTTTGGTTGTTACTGCCTACTGTGCACACTGTATACAGTCTGTGTGTTTGGTTGTTACTGCCTACTATGCACACTGTATACAGTCTGTGTGTTTGGTTGTTACTGCCTACTATGCACACTGTATACACTGTGTGTTTGGTTGTTACTGCCTACTATGCACACACAGTCTGTGTGTTTGGTTGTTACTGCCTACTGTGCACACTGTATACAGTCTGTGTGTTTGGTTGTTACTGCCTACTATGCACACTGTATACAGTCTGTGTGTTTGGTTGTTACTGCCTACTATGCACACTGTATACAGTCTGTGTGTTTGGTTGTTACTGCCTACTGTGCACACTGTATACAGTCTGTGTGTTTGGTTGTTACTGCCTACTGTGCACACTGTATACAGTCTGTGTGTTTGGTTGTTACTGCCTACTGCACACTACAGTCTGTGTGTTTGGTTGTTACTGCCTACTATGCACACTGTATACAGTCTGTGTGTTTGGTTGTTACTGCCTACTATGCACACTGTATACAGTCTGTGTGTTTGGTTGTTACTGCCTACTCTGCACACTGTATACAGTCTGTGTGTTTGGTTGTTACTGCCTACTCTGCACACTGTATACAGTCTGTGTGTTTGGTTGTTACTGCCTACTCTGCACACTGTATACAGTCTGTGTGTTTGGTTGTTACTGCCTACTGTGCACACTGTATACAGTCTGTGTGTTTGGTTGTTACTGCCTACTGTGCACACTGTATACAGTCTGTGTGTTTGGTTGTTACTGCCTACTGTGCACACTGTATACAGTCTGTGTGTTTGGTTGTTACTGCCTACTATGCACACTGTATACAGTCTGTGTGTTTGGTTGTTACTGCCTACTATGCACACTGTATACAGTCTGTGTGTTTGGTTGTTACTGCCTACTGTGCACACTGTATACAGTCTGTGTGTTTGGTTGTTACTGCCTACTATGCACACTGTATACAGTCTGTGTGTTTGGTTTTACTGCCTACTGCACACTGTATACTCTGTGTGTTTGGTTGTTACTGCCTACTATGCACACTGTATACAGTCTGTGTGTTTGGTTGTTACTGCCTACTGTGCACACTGTATACAGTCTGTGTGTTTGGTTGTTACTGCCTACTATGCACACTGTATACAGTCTGTGTGTTTGGTTGTTACTCCCTACTGTGCACACTGTATACAGTCTGTGTGTTTGGTTGTTACTGCCTACTATGCACACTGTATACAGTCTGTGTGTTTGGTTGTTACTGCCTACTCTGCACACTGTATACAGTCTGTGTGTTTGGTTGTTACTGCCTACTCTGCACACTGTATACAGTCTGTGTGTTTGGTTGTTACTGCCTACTCTGCACACTGTATACAGTCTGTGTGTTTGGTTGTTACTGCCTACTGTGCACACTGTATACAGTCTGTGTGTTTGGTTGTTACTGCCTACTATGCACACTGTATACAGTCTGTGTGTTTGGTTGTTACTGCCTACTATGCACACTGTATACAGTCTGTGTGTTTGGTTGTTACTGCCTACTATGCACACTGTATACAGTCTGTGTGTTTGGTTGTTACTGCCTACTGTGCACACTGTATACAGTCTGTGTGTTTGGTTGTTACTGCCTACTATGCACACTGTATACAGTCTGTGTGTTTGGTTGTTACTCCCTACTGTGCACACTGTATACAGTCTGTGTGTTTGGTTGTTACTGCCTACTATGCACACTGTATACAGTCTGTGTGTTTGGTTGTTACTGCCTACTCTGCACACTGTATACAGTCTGTGTGTTTGGTTGTTACTGCCTACTGTGCACACTGTATACAGTCTGTGTGTTTGGTTGTTACTGCCTACTGTGCACACTGTATACAGTCTGTGTGTTTGGTTGTTACTGCCTACTATGTACACTGTATACAGTCTGTGTGTTTGGTTGTTACTGCCTACTCTGCACACTGTATACAGTCTGTGTGTTTGGTTGTTACTGCCTACTATGCACACTGTATACAGTCTGTGTGTTTGGTTGTTACTGCCTACTATGCACACTGTATACAGTCTGTGTGTTTGGTTGTTACTGCCTACTGTGCACACTGTATACAGTCTGTGTGTTTGGTTGTTACTGCCTACTATGCACACTGTATACAGCCTGTGTGTTTGGTTGTTACTGCCTACTATGCACACTGTATACAGTCTGTGTGTTTGGTTGTTACTGCCTACTGTGCACACTGTATACAGTCTGTGTGTTTGGTTGTTACTGCCTACTATGCACACTGTATACAGTCTGTGTGTTTGGTTGTTACTGCCTACTGTGCACACTGTATACAGTCCTGTGTGTTTGGTTGTTACTGCCTACTCTGCACACTGTATACAGTCTGTGTGTTTGGTTGTTACTGCCTACTGTGCACACTGTATACAGTCTGTGTGTTTGGTTGTTACTGCCTACTATGCACACTGTATACAGTCTGTGTGTTTGGTTGTTACTGCCTACTCTGCACACTGTATACAGTCTGTGTGTTTGGTTGTTACTGCCTACTATGCACACTGTATACAGTCTGTGTGTTTGGTTGTTACTGCCTACTGTGCACACTGTATACAGTCTGTGTGTTTGGTTGTTACTGCCTACTATGCACACTGTATACAGTCTGTGTGTTTGGTTGTTACTGCCTACTGTGCACACTGTATACAGTCTGTGTGTTTGGTTGTTACTGCCTACTGTGCACACTGTATACAGTCTGTGTGTTTGGTTGTTACTGCCTACTGTGCACACTGTATACAGTCTGTGTGTTTGGTTGTTACTGCCTACTCTGCACACTGTATACAGTCTGTGTGTTTGGTTGTTACTGCCTACTATGCACACTGTATACAGTCTGTGTGTTTGGTTGTTACTGCCTACTGTGCACACTGTATACAGTCTGTGTGTTTGGTTGTTACTGCCTACTGTGCACACTGTATACAGTCTGTGTGTTTGGTTGTTACTGCCTACTATGCACACTGTATACAGTCTGTGTGTTTGGTTGTTACTGCCTACTGCACACTGTATACTGTGTGTTTGGTTGTTACTGCCTACTGTGCACACTGTATACAGTCTGTGTGTTTGGTTGTTACTGCCTACTATGCACACTGTATACAGTCTGTGTGTTTGGTTGTTACTGCCTACTGTGCACACTGTATACAGTCTGTGTGTTTGGTTGTTACTGCCTACTGTGCACACTGTATACAGTCTGTGTGTTTGGTTGTTACTGCCTACTGTGCACACTGTATACAGTCTGTGTGTTTGGTTGTTACTGCCTACTATGCACACTGTATACAGTCTGTGTGTTTGGTTGTTACTCCCTACTGTGCACACTGTATACAGTCTGTGTGTTTGGTTGTTACTGCCTACTATGCACACTGTATACAGTCTGTGTGTTTGGTTGTTACTCCCTACTGTGCACACTGTATACAGTCTGTGTGTTTGGTTGTTACTGCCTACTGTGCACACTGTATACAGTCTGTGTGTTTGGTTGTTACTGCCTACTATGCACACTGTATACAGTCTGTGTGTTTGGTTGTTACTGCCTACTGTGCACACTGTATACAGTCTGTGTGTTTGGTTGTTACTGCCTACTATGCACACTGTATACAGTCTGTGTGTTTGGTTGTTACTGCCTACTGTGCACACTGTATACAGTCTGTGTGTTTGGTTGTTACTGCCTACTGTGCACACTGTATACAGTCTGTGTGTTTGGTTGTTACTGCCTACTATGCACACTGTATACAGTCTGTGTGTTTGGTTGTTACTGCCTACTATGCACACTGTATACAGTCTGTGTGTTTGGTTGTTACTGCCTACTGTGCACACTGTATACAGTCTGTGTGTTTGGTTGTTACTGCCTACTCTGCACACTGTATACAGTCTGTGTGTTTGGTTGTTACTCCCTACTGTGCACACTGTATACAGTCTGTGTGTTTGGTTGTTACTGCCTACTATGTACACTGTATACAGTCTGTGTGTTTGGTTGTTACTGCCTACTCTGCACACTGTATACAGTCTGTGTGTTTGGTTGTTACTGCCTACTGTGCACACTGTATACAGTCTGTGTGTTTGGTTGTTACTGCCTACTCTGCACACTGTATACAGTCTGTGTGTTTGGTTGTTACTGCCTACTATGTACACTGTATACAGTCTGTGTGTTTGGTTGTTACTGCCTACTCTGCACACTGTATACAGTCTGTGTGTTTGGTTGTTACTGCCTACTGTGCACACTGTATACAGTCTGTGTGTTTGGTTGTTACTGCCTACTCTGCACACTGTATACAGTCTGTGTGTTTGGTTGTTACTGCCTACTGTGCACACTGTATACAGTCTGTGTGTTTGGTTGTTACTGCCTACTCTGCACACTGTATACAGTCTGTGTGTTTGGTTGTTACTGCCTACTATGCACACTGTATACAGTCTGTGTGTTTGGTTGTTACTGCCTACTATGCACACTGTATACAGTCTGTGTGTTTGGTTGTTACTGCCTACTGTGCACACTGTATACAGTCTGTGTGTTTGGTTGTTACTGCCTACTATGCACACTGTATACAGTCTGTGTGTTTGGTTGTTACTCCCTACTGTGCACACTGTATACAGTCTGTGTGTTTGGTTGTTACTGCCTACTATGTACACTGTATGCAGTCTGTGTGTTTGGTTGTTACTCCCTACTGTGCACACTGTATACAGTCTGTGTGTTTGGTTGTTACTGCCTACTATGCACACTGTATACAGTCTGTGTGTTTGGTTGTTACTCCCTACTGTGCACACTGTATACAGTCTGTGTGTTTGGTTGTTACTGCCTACTCTGCACACTGTATACAGTCTGTGTGTTTGGTTGTTACTCCCTACTGTGCACACTGTATACAGTCTGTGTGTTTGGTTGTTACTGCCTACTATGTACACTGTATACAGTCTGTGTGTTTGGTTGTTACTGCCTACTGTGCACACTGTATACAGTCTGTGTGTTTGGTTGTTACTGCCTACTCTGCACACTGTATACAGTCTGTGTGTTTGGTTGTTACTGCCTACTGTGCACACTGTATACAGTCTGTGTGTTTGGTTGTTACTGCCTACTATGCACACTGTATACAGTCTGTGTGTTTGGTTGTTACTGCCTACTGTGCACACTGTATACAGTCTGTGTGTTTGGTTGTTACTGCCTACTGTGCACACTGTATACAGTCTGTGTGTTTGGTTGTTACTGCCTACTATGCACACTGTATACAGTCTGTGTGTTTGGTTGTTACTGCCTACTATGCACACTGTATACAGTCTGTGTGTTTGGTTGTTACTGCCTACTCTGCACACTGTATACAGTCTGTGTGTTTGGTTGTTACTGCCTACTGTGCACACTGTATACAGTCTGTGTGTTTGGTTGTTACTGCCTACTATGCACACTGTATACAGTCTGTGTGTTTGGTTGTTACTCCCTACTGTGCACACTGTATACAGTCTGTGTGTTTGGTTGTTACTGCCTACTATGCACACTGTATACAGTCTGTGTGTTTGGTTGTTACTGCCTACTGTGCACACTGTATACAGTCTGTGTGTTTGGTTGTTACTGCCTACTGTGCACACTGTATACAGTCTGTGTGTTTGGTTGTTACTGCCTACTATGCACACTGTATACAGTCTGTGTGTTTGGTTGTTACTGCCTACTATGCACACTGTATACAGTCTGTGTGTTTGGTTGTTACTGCCTACTATGCACACTGTATACAGTCTGTGTGTTTGGTTGTTACTGCCTACTATGCACACTGTATACAGTCTGTGTGTTTGGTTGTTACTGCCTACTATGCACACTGTATACAGTCTGTGTGTTTGGTTGTTACTCCCTACTATGCACACTGTATACAGTCTGTGTGTTTGGTTGTTACTGCCTACTATGCACACTGTATACAGTTTGTGTGTTTGGTTGTTACTGCCTACTGTGCACACTGTATACAGTCTGTGTGTTTGGTTGTTACTGCCTACTGTGCACACTGTATACAGTCTGTGTGTTTCGTTGTTACTGCCTTCTCTGCACACTGTATACAGTTTGTGTGTTTGGTTGTTACTCCCTACTGTGCACACTGTATACAGTTTGTGTGTTTGGTTGTTACTGCCTACTCTGCACACTGTATACAGTTTGTGTGTTTGGTTGTTACTCCCTACTGTGCACACTGTATACAGTTTGTGTGTTTGGTTGTTACTCCCTACTGTGCACACTGTATACAGTTTGTGTGTTTGGTTGTTACTGCCTACTGTGCACACTGTATACAGTCTGTGTGTTTGGTTGTTACTGCCTACTGTGCACACTGTATACAGTCTGTGTGTTTGGTTGTTACTCCCTACTGTGCACACTGTATACAGTCTGTGTGTTTGGTTGTTACTGCCTACTGTGTACACTGTATACAGTCTGTGTGTTTGGTTGTTACTCCCTACTGTGCACACTGTATACAGTTTGTGTGTTTGGTTGTTACTGCCTACTGTGCACACTGTATACAGTCTGTGTGTTTGGTTGTTACTCCCTACTGTGCACACTGTATACAGTTTGTGTGTTTGGTTGTTACTCCCTACTGTGCACACTGTATACAGTCTGTGTGTTTGGTTGTTACTGCCTACTGTGTACACTGTATACAGTCTGTGTGTTTGGTTGTTACTCCCTACTGTGCACACTGTATACAGTCTGTGTGTTTGGTTGTTACTCCCTACTCTGCACACTGTATACAGTTTGTGTGTTTGGTTGTTACTCCCTACTGTGCACACACTGTATACAGTCTGTGTGTTTGGTTGTTACTCCCTACTGTGCACACTGTATACAGTTTGTGTGTTTGGTTGTTACTCCCTACTGTGCACACTGTATACATGTTTTGTTACTGAAAGTAAAGGATTAGGCCTATACCATAGGAACTTATTAAATGTGCTAGGCCTACATGTCACAGTGTACAATTTGGAACAGTGTGATTTAAATTGAAAATGTGTTTGATTGTTTTTCCCTTCGCGAAATTCTGTGTTGGAAAATTAATTGGAATGTTGATTATTGTATCCTTATATAATTATAATGTGAAACGTTTAAAATATAATATATATGTTGTGTAGAATGTTGACCCGCGTATAATGTATACATTCTATGATGTGATTGTAGAATGTATGCATTCTGCGACTGGTTCATATCATGCACTATGCATTCTATGAAAATGAAACACAGAATGTATACTTTCTACAGCGAAATTGTAGAATGTGTACATTCAATGGACAAACTTATGGAATGTTGACGGGAACCTGATGTGTCATAGAATGTTGACGGTTGTACCTACCTTTACAAGTGGTTTGATACTTTGTCATCGTGCACTCACTGGTCGAGAACCACTCAGGAACAAGGCGCTCATACGGCTGAAAAGCACGAACCGCTAACTGTTCACAAACTTTAAACGACATTGGTGTTACTTGAGCGGTGCACCTCTACGGTTTGATACCTCGTCGTTGCTCACAGGTTGAGAATCACTCAGGAACAATGCACTCATTTACATTGGTGTTACTTGAGCGGTGCACCTCTATGGTTTGATACCTAGTCGTTGATCACAGGTTGAGAATCACTCAGGAACAATACACTCATACGGTTGAAGGGCGAGAAGCGCCGTAGAGTCTTGTTTATTTGTCTTAAACCGTTCACAACATCCAGCAAATCTGATTGGAATCGTGCTTGACTCGAGGAATGGCAAATACAAAATTGGAACCTCAGCTGGTCGTCTTGAGAAAACCTTTTTTCGCAATCAGGTTGACAAGTGTGAATAAACTCTTACTGGAAAGTCAAGTGCCTGACAATGAAGTTGCCCTTCGTTGGGCTGTGGCAAAGGAATCCGTCGGTACAGGATAGGGGTTTATTCAGTGGAGCTGCAAAAGAGGATCATGCCAGAACAAAAGTTGCAAGTGCTACAGAATGAACCCGTCATGCAACAGCCGGTGTCACAACTGTTCATCAATGTCATGTTCTAACAAGTGAAAATCCACATGATGTGGTTTTGTGGTTGATCACTGTCTTCTGTGTTTTTAATCAGCTGAACATTAATAAAGTCGCGAGTTTTGTTATCCATGTGTTTCTTGATTTGTCGTCTTTATTTATAAATTTGGCTATTGATGTTCAGAGACGCCCCTCTTTCGAATATAGTCTACTTTCTACACTTTTGGCCGTGTAATGTTGACGGGCTCCATTTCAGCCCGTGTAATGACTGTATACATTCTACAACAACACCCATAGAAAGTATACCGACGTCCTACAAAAATCCAATAGAATGTACACATTCTACATTTTAGGCCGTGGAATGGATGCAACATATATATGATTATTCTTTCAGAAGGACTTTCACGCTCAGAAATGGCATCCCCGCCAAGTCAACATGAAAAGTTGAGGACAGAAAATGACGGTTTCCAGCAGGGAGATCTGACCAGAGGCGTCGCCATGCCTCTACAACACTCAGCCCCTCGTACCAGCACCGCAAGCAACACTACTGCCGCTACTGCTACTAATGCTGCTGCTGCTACTGCTACTGCTGCTGCTGCTGCTACTACTGCTGCTGCTGCTGCTACTAATGCTACTGCTGCTGCTTCTAATGCTACTGCTACTGCTACTACTGCTGCTACTGCTACTGTCACCTGTGTTTCTTCTGACAGTGCGGCATCTTCGTCTTTGTCTACAGTTTTGGTGAGGGGTTGGATTTGAAAGACACGTTAGTCTTGAAGTAATGTTAATTTGTGTTTATTTTACTCACCCGTCTGGTTTCTTGTGTTACTGTGTCTATGAGGTATTAGCCTTATGTGAGTTCCACATTTTCTTTCATTTTTTGTAGGGGAGGGGGGAGGGTTCGAAGGGGGGGGGGGGGGGCGCCTTTCGTTTGCGTGAGTGCAAGATGAAGGGTAGCTTTCGCAGATGTAATTAAATGGAGAAGTGAACCTTAATTTATACACACAGGCGCATGCACACGCACGCATGCACGCACGCACGCCCCCCCCCCCCCCCACACACACACACACACACACACAAACATACACACGCGCACACACATACACACGCGCACACACACACACACACACACACACGCGCACACACGCACACACACACACATACACACGCACGCACACACACACACACACACACACACACACACACGCACACACACACACACATACACACGCACGCGCACACACACACACACACACACACATACACACACACGCGCGCGCGCACACGCGCACACACACACACACACACACACACACACATACACACATGCGCGCACGCACACACGCACACACACGCACACACACACACACACACACACACACACACACACACACACACACACACACACACACACACACACACACACACACACACACACACACACACACACACACACACACACACACACACACACACACACACTCACACACATTCACAGAGTTAAATAATTTTTCCATTGTTTATTACATTGTTCCACTGGTTGTAGTGTTAGTTTTGTTTGCCCCCCCCCCCCCCCCTCCCACTGTTTATCCATCCATAATTATATTAGGCCTTACTCGGTTTTGATGCATTGTCTTGGTGTCAGGTGCCAGGTTCCCCTCCCCCTTCCCCCCGAGGACCAGAGGACAACACGGTGCCAGGTTCCCCTCCCCCTTCCCCCCGAGGACCAGAGGACAACACGGTGCCAGGTTCACCGCCTTCCAGACTGGCCAGGATCAGACAGGTAACAACACTTTGCAAAGGTGATGATGAGAGAGAGAGAGAGAGAGAGAGAGAGAGAGAGAGAGAGAGAGAGAGAGAGAGAGAGACAGACGGGGACGGGGGGGGGGGGGGGGTAGAGAGAGGAAGGGAGAGAGAGAGAGGGGGGGGAGGGACAGTGAGCTGAGAGAGAGGGGGAGGGAGGGAGGGAGGGAGAATGCAGTCATGTGTTTGTGACCTTGTAAACGCCCACCCAATTTGAGAATAAACGCCCATCTTCCACTTTTAGATCGATTTCTTGCATAGAGGGGTGGGGTGGAAGGCTTAGAGTTATACAACTAACGTACTTTACAGTAATAACAAAAGAACGACACACACACACACATTCCACTTTGCTTTCTTATAAGTGGAGTTTCTTATAACCGATGTTCTACCAAGCGGGGTGTACTGTATCAGCAACAAGAACAGATTCTACTTCACTTTTCCTTTCTTTCTGTTTTTTGTCCTTCTCAGACCAATCTATCAAAGAAGAGAGAACTGATGAAATCGACCACCAAAATGCCGGAACTGTCCGAAAACTGCGAGAGTGTGCTCCCTTCTACCGCAGACGCTGAAAAGGTGATGCACAAATTGACCATCGGACGTTATAATTATTGTGCAGAATTGGATTGGATTGTTGTTGTTGCTGTTGTTGTTGTTTATAGCAAAAACAAGGCTCCCGGACATTTATCCGACGGATATTTGGCCGATTAGACACTTGGCCGAACGGACATTTGGCCGATTGTGGCCGAAAGTGAATGTGACCATTAGAAATGCTGTGATGTGATGGATTTCATTCTTTTAGCTAAACATCTGGTGAAATATAGGCCCCTAGTGCTCAAACCCTCTGCCTCTATGTTTGTTTGTCAACAGATGCCATGGGGTAAACTGTTCCCGGTATGGCTATAATTATGGTTGTCAACAGATGCCATGGGGTAAACTGTTCCCGGTATGGCTATAATTATGGTTGTCAACAGATGCCATGGGGTATACTATTCCCGGTATGGCTATAATTATGGTTGTCAACAGATGCCATGGGGTATACTGTTCCCGGTATGGCTATAATTATGGTTGTCAACAGATGCCATGGGGTATACTGTTCCCGGTATGGCTATAATTATGGTTGTCAACAGATGCCATGGGGTATACTGTTCCCGGTATGGCTATAATTATGGTTGTCAACAGATGCCATGGGGTATACTATTCCCGGTATGGCTATTATTATGGTTGTCAACAGATGCCATGGGGTATACTGTTCCCGGTATGGCTATAATTATGGTTTTCAACAGATGCCATGGGGTATACATTCCCGGTATGGCTATAATTATGGTTGTCAACAGATGCCATGGGGTATACTGTTCCCGGTATGGCTATAATTATGGTTGTCAACAGATGCCATGGGGTATACTGTTCCCGGTATGGCTATAATTATGGTTGTCAACAGATGCCATGGGGTATACTGTTCCCGGTATGGCTATAATTATGGTTGTCAACAGATGCCATGGGGTATACTGTTCCCGGTATGGCTATAATTATGGTTGTCAACAGATGCCATGGGGTATACTGTTCCCGGTATGGCTATAATTATGGTTGTCAACAGATGCCATGGGGTATACTGTTCCCGGTATGGCTATAATTATGGTTGTCAACAGATGCCATGGGGTATACTATTCCCGGTATGGCTATAATTATGGTTGTCAACAGATGCCATGGGGTATACTGTTCCCGGTATGGCTATAATTATGGTTGTCAACAGATGCCATGGGGTATACTATTCCCGGTATGGCTATAATTATGGTTGTCAACAGATGCCATGGGGTATACTATTCCCGGTATGGCTATAATTATGGTTGTCAACAGATGCCATGGGGTATACTATTCCCGGTATGGCTATAATTATGGTTGTCAACAGATGCCATGGGGTATACTATTCCCGGTATGGCTATAATTATGGTTGTCAACAGATGCCATGGGGTATACTATTCCCGGTATGGCTATAATTATGGTTGTCAACAGATGCCATGGGGTATACTATTCCCGGTATGGCTATAATTATGGTTGTCAACAGATGCCATGGGGTATACTATTCCCGGTATGGCTATAATTATGGTTGTCAACAGATGCCATGGGGTATACTATTCCCGGTATGGCTATAATTATGGTTGTCAACAGATGCCATGGGGTATACTTTTCCCGGTATGGCTATAATTATGGTTGTCAACAGATGCCATGGGGTATACTGTTCCCGGTATGGCTATAATTATGGTTGTCAACAGATGCCATGGGGTATACTTTTCCCGGTATGGCTATAATTATGGTTGTCAACAGATGCCATGGGGTATACTGTTCCCGGTATGGCTATAATTATGGTTGTCAACAGATGCCATGGGGTATACTGTTCCCGGTATGGCTATAATTATGGTTGTCAACAGATGCCATGGGGTATACTGTTCCCGGTATGGCTATAATTATGGTTGTCAACAGATGCCATGGGGTATACTGTTCCCGGTATGGCTATAATTATGGTTGTCAACAGATGCCATGGGGTATACTATTCCCGGTATGGCTATAATTATGGTTGTCAACAGATGCCATGGGGTATACTGTTCCCGGTATGGCTATAATTATGGTTGTCAACAGATGCCATGGGGTATACTGTTCCCGGTATGGCTATAATTATGGTTGTCAACAGATGCCATGGGGTATACTGTTCCCGGTATGGCTATAATTATGGTTGTCAACAGATGCCATGGGGTATACTGTTCCCGGTATGGCTATAATTATGGTTGTCAACAGATGCCATGGGGTATACTGTTCCCGGTATGGCTATAATTATGGTTGTCAACAGATGCCATGGGGTATACTGTTCCCGGTATGGCTATAATTATGGTTGTCAACAGATGCCATGGGGTATACTGTTCCCGGTATGGCTATAATTATGGTTTGTCAACAGATGCCATGGGGTATACTGTTCCCGGTATGGCTATAATTATGGTTGTCAACAGATGCCATGGGGTATACTGTTCCCGGTATGGCTATAATTATGGTTGTCAACAGATGCCATGGGGTATACTGTTCCCGGTATGGCTATAATTATGGTTGTCAACAGATGCCATGGGGTATACTGTTCCCGGTATGGCTATAATTATGGTTGTCAACAGATGCCATGGGGTATACTATTCCCGGTATGGCTATAATTATGGTTGTCAACAGATGCCATGGGGTATACTATTCCCGGTATGGCTATAATTATGGTTGTCAACAGATGCCATGGGGTATACTATTCCCGGTATGGCTATAATTATGGTTGTCAACAGATGCCATGGGGTATACTATTCCCGGTATGGCTATAATTATGGTTGTCAACAGATGCCATGGGGTATACTATTCCCGGTATGGCTATAATTATGGTTGTCAACAGATGCCATGGGGTATACTATTCCCGGTATGGCTATAATTATGGTTGTCAACAGATGCCATGGGGTATACTATTCCCGGTATGGCTATAATTATGGTTGTCAACAGATGCCATGGGGTATACTATTCCCGGTATGGCTATAATTATGGTTGTCAACAGATGCCATGGGGTATACTATTCCCGGTATGGCTATAATTATGGTTGTCAACAGATGCCATGGGGTATACTATTCCCGGTATGGCTATAATTATGGTTGTCAACAGATGCCATGGGGTATACTGTTCCCGGTATGGCTATAATTATGGTTGTCAACAGATGCCATGGGGTATACTATTCCCGGTATGGCTATAATTATGGTTGTCAACAGATGCCATGGGGTATACTATTCCCGGTATGGCTATAATTATGGTTGTCAACAGATGCCATGGGGTATACTATTCCCGGTATGGCTATAATTATGGTTGTCAACAGATGCCATGGGGTATACTGTTCCCGGTATGGCTATAATTATGGTTGTCAACAGATGCCATGGGGTATACTGTTCCCGGTATGGCTATAATTATGGTTGTCAACAGATGCCATGGGGTATACTGTTCCCGGTATGGCTATAATTATGGTTGTCAACAGATGCCATGGGGTATACTATTCCCGGTATGGCTATAATTATGGTTGTCAACAGATGCCATGGGGTATACTATTCCCGGTATGGCTATAATTATGGTTGTCAACAGATGCCATGGGGTATACTATTCCCGGTATGGCTATAATTATGGTTGTCAACAGATGCCATGGGGTATACTATTCCCGGTATGGCTATAATTATGGTTGTCAACAGATGCCATGGGGTATACTGTTCCCGGTATGGCTATAATTATGGTTGTCAACAGATGCCATGGGGTATACTATTCCCGGTATGGCTATAATTATGGTTGTCAACAGATGCCATGGGGTATACTGTTCCCGGTATGGCTATAATTATGGTTGTCAACAGATGCCATGGGGTATACTATTCCCGGTATGGCTATAATTATGGTTGTCAACAGATGCCATGGGGTATACTGTTCCCGGTATGGCTATAATTATGGTTGTCAACAGATGCCATGGGGTATACTGTTCCCGGTATGGCTATAATTATGGTTGTCAACAGATGCCATGGGGTATACTGTTCCCGGTATGGCTATAATTATGGTTGTCAACAGATGCCATGGGGTATACTGTTCCCGGTATGGCTATAATTATGGTTGTCAACAGATGCCATGGGGTATACTGTTCCCGGTATGGCTATAATTATGGTTGTCAACAGATGCCATGGGGTATACTGTTCCCGGTATGGCTATAATTATGGTTGTCAACAGATGCCATGGGGTATACTGTTCCCGGTATGGCTATAATTATGGTTGTCAACAGATGCCATGGGGTATACTGTTCCCGGTATGGCTATAATTATGGTTGTCAACAGATGCCATGGGGTATACTGTTCCCGGTATGGCTATAATTATGGTTGTCAACAGATGCCATGGGGTATACTATTCCCGGTATGGCTATAATTATGGTTGTCAACAGATGCCATGGGGTATACTGTTCCCGGTATGGCTATAATTATGGTTGTCAACAGATGCCATGGGGTATACTGTTCCCGGTATGGCTATAATTATGGTTGTCAACAGATGCCATGGGGTATACTATTCCCGGTATGGCTATAATTATGGTTGTCAACAGATGCCATGGGGTATACTGTTCCCGGTATGGCTATAATTATGGTTGTCAACAGATGCCATGGGGTATACTATTCCCGGTATGGCTATAATTATGGTTGTCAACAGATGCCATGGGGTATACTGTTCCCGGTATGGCTATAATTATGGTTGTCAACAGATGCCATGGGGTATACTATTCCCGGTATGGCTATAATTATGGTTGTCAACAGATGCCATGGGGTATACTATTCCCGGTATGGCTATAATTATGGTTGTCAACAGATGCCATGGGGTATACTATTCCCGGTATGGCTATAATTATGGTTGTCAACAGATGCCATGGGGTATACTATTCCCGGTATGGCTATAATTATGGTTGTCAACAGATGCCATGGGGTATACTATTCCCGGTATGGCTATAATTATGGTTGTCAACAGATGCCATGGGGTATACTATTCCCGGTATGGCTATAATTATGGTTGTCAACAGATGCCATGGGGTATACTATTCCCGGTATGGCTATAATTATGGTTGTCAACAGATGCCATGGGGTATACTATTCCCGGTATGGCTATAATTATGGTTGTCAACAGATGCCATGGGGTATACTATTCCCGGTATGGCTATAATTATGGTTGTCAACAGATGCCATGGGGTATACTATTCCCGGTATGGCTATAATTATGGTTGTCAACAGATGCCATGGGGTATACTATTCCCGGTATGGCTATAATTATGGCTATAATTATGGTTGTCAACAGATGCCATGGGGTATACTATTCCCGGTATGGCTATAATTATGGTTGTCAACAGATGCCATGGGGTATACTATTCCCGGTATGGCTATAATTATGGTTGTCAACAGATGCCATGGGGTATACTATTCCCGGTATGGCTATAATTATGGTTGTCAACAGATGCCATGGGGTATACTATTCCCGGTATGGCTATAATTATGGTTGTCAACAGATGCCATGGGGTATACTATTCCCGGTATGGCTATAATTATGGTTGTCAACAGATGCCATGGGGTATACTATTCCCGGTATGGCTATAATTATGGTTGTCAACAGATGCCATGGGGTATACTATTCCCGGTATGGCTATAATTATGGTTGTCAACAGATGCCATGGGGTATACTATTCCCGGTATGGCTATAATTATGGTTGTCAACAGATGCCATGGGGTATACTATTCCCGGTATGGCTATAATTATGGTTGTCAACAGATGCCATGGGGTATACTATTCCCGGTATGGCTATAATTATGGTTGTCAACAGATGCCATGGGGTATACTGTTCCCGGTATGGCTATAATTATGGTTGTCAACAGATGCCATGGGGTATACTATTCCCGGTATGGCTATAATTATGGTTGTCAACAGATGCCATGGGGTATACTGTTCCCGGTATGGCTATAATTATGGTTGTCAACAGATGCCATGGGGTATACTGTTCCCGGTATGGCTATAATTATGGTTGTCAACAGATGCCATGGGGTATACTGTTCCCGGTATGGCTATAATTATGGTTGTCAACAGATGCCATGGGGTATACTGTTCCCGGTATGGCTATAATTATGGTTGTCAACAGATGCCATGGGGTATACTATTCCCGGTATGGCTATAATTATGGTTGTCAACAGATGCCATGGGGTATACTGTTCCCGGTATGGCTATAATTATGGTTGTCAACAGATGCCATGGGGTATACTGTTCCCGGTATGGCTATAATTATGGTTGTCAACAGATGCCATGGGGTATACTGTTCCCGGTATGGCTATAATTATGGTTGTCAACAGATGCCATGGGGTATACTGTTCCCGGTATGGCTATAATTATGGTTGTCAACAGATGCCATGGGGTATACTGTTCCCGGTATGGCTATAATTATGGTTGTCAACAGATGCCATGGGGTATACTGTTCCCGGTATGGCTATAATTATGGTTGTCAACAGATGCCATGGGGTATACTATTCCCGGTATGGCTATAATTATGGTTGTCAACAGATGCCATGGGGTATACTATTCCCGGTATGGCTATAATTATGGTTGTCAACAGATGCCATGGGGTATACTATTCCCGGTATGGCTATAATTATGGTTGTCAACAGATGCCATGGGGTATACTGTTCCCGGTATGGCTATAATTATGGTTGTCAACAGATGCCATGGGGTATACTGTTCCCGGTATGGCTATAATTATGGTTGTCAACAGATGCCATGGGGTATACTGTTCCCGGTATGGCTATAATTATGGTTGTCAACAGATGCCATGGGGTATACTATTCCCGGTATGGCTATAATTATGGTTGTCAACAGATGCCATGTATGGTATACTATTCCCGGTATGGCTATAATTATGGTTGTCAACAGATGCCATGGGGTATACTGTTCCCGGTATGGCTATAATTATGGTTGTCAACAGATGCCATGGGGTATACTATTCCCGGTATGGCTATAATTATGGTTGTCAACAGATGCCATGGGGTATACTATTCCCGGTATGGCTATTATTATGGTTGTCAACAGATGCCTGGAATCGCTGAATTCCCAGAATCGCTATTCTTGTGTGTGTTTCTCAACAGATTTATTAAGCTTAGCATTTGGGTATTCCGGTATCGCTCTAATTGCGGGTTTATTTGTCAACAGATGGCATGGGGTATTCCCGGAATAGCTCTACATTGCTCAGAGAAGACAGCAAAGGAAGAAGATAAGGAAAGAGAAGGAGGAAGACAGGGGGATAATAAAGACAAGGGTTGGGAGGGAGAGGGGGCGGTGCCCAGGTGTGAAGGCCCCGTGACGCCCGCTGTGCCAGACAGGTGTCTGAACACTCTTGGACTGCTGGCTTCGCCTGACGCAGAGGCTGAGGCACCCACATTGGGAGAGCGTGGGTTAGTTTGGTTTGTGTGTGTGTGTCGGGGGGGGGGGGGGGGGGGTCGGTGAGGGGGGGTGTGTGTGTCGGGTGGGGTGGGGGGTGTACATGTGTGTGTGTGGGGGTGGGAAGGGGGTGAAGAACTTTGTGTGTGTGAGGGGGGGGGGGGGGGAGGCGGGGCCGGAGACAACATGAGAAAGAACATGTGGAAAGGCGAATATTGCTGTCTCCACCCCCAGAAGGGAGGGGGTTGTTAGTCTATACGGGGGGCTTGGTGCGTTATCAACACTTCCTGATCGAAGCGGTTACTGCATAGATTTTAAACATGAGTATGTGGTTGTGTGTGTGTGTGTGTGTGTGTGTGTGTGTGTGTGTGTGTGTGTGTGTGTGTGTGTGTGTGTGTGTACGTTCATGCGTGTACATGCATGTCTGTTCATATTTGATAAGTGGTGTATGTGATTGTCTGTTTGCAAGTTTGTGTGCACCTACAGGCGCTGCGTATGCCTGTGCTATGTATGCTGCATGCATACGTCATACCTGAGTCTATTCGTCTTCGAGTCGTGCAAAGATGTGTCTTTAATTTGTTATTTGTAATGAAGAATCCTAGGCACACGCACACACAAACTCGCACACACGCACACGCACACACACGCGCGCACACGCACACGCGCACGTACACACGCACCTACACGCGCACACGCACTGACATACACACGTACACAGCACACACGAGCACACACACATACACGCACACGCGCACGCACATCCTCACGCACACGCACACGCACACACCACGCACACACACACACACACACACACACACACACACACACACACACACACACACACACACACACACACACACACACACATCAAGGTCTAGAGATTTGGATGGTTTAGACAGCAAAATCCTAAAAGTCGCCTCACCAGTTATTGCTCATACATTGACTTATCTTTACAATCTGTGTCTTGATAAGCAACAGTTTCCTGAGAAATTCAAACAGGCTAAAGTGATACCACTGTACAATTCGGGTGATCCTACATGTCCTTCAAACTACCGACCTATATCTATATTATCGCTTCTGTCAAAACCTCTGGAGAGACATATCAAATCCAACTTATATTCACATCTTAATCGTTATGACTTACTTCATGAAAATCAATCTGGATTTCGAGAAAATCGCTCGTGCCACACAACTTTAATACAACTCATAGACAAATGTCTTCTAAACATTAACAATAACGAATTTACTGGGATTCTCTTTGTCGATTTTGCGAAAGCGTTCGACGTTATCAACCACTCTCTTCTACTTAAAAAACTTAAGTACTACAAAATATCAAGTGAAGCCCTAACATTTATGCATTCCTTCCTTACTAATCGGCAACAGCTTGTTCAAATTGGTTTAAAAAGATCTAAGTTACTCCCAGTACATTTTGGTGTTCCTCAGGGATCTGTTTTGGGACCTCTCTTGTTTTCTTTGTATGTAAACGATCTGCCCTTATGTCTACAATGTCATTCTGAAATGTTTGCTGACGATACTTCCTTACACTCAAACAGTAATAACCAAACTGAACTAGTTAACAATCTTCAAGCTGACGTTAATAATCTAGTAGAATGGACTGAACAGAATCACATGTCACTCAACACTGAAAAGACCAAATGTATGTATGTAACTACTCGGCAAAAGCGACAAAAAATGACTTATCCATTTCCACCATTGTATGTGCAAGGCAACAAAATTGAAGAAGTGGCGTCACATAAAGTTTTAGGTATCACTGTTGATAATAACTTACTGTGGTCAGATCATATATCTAAACTGGGTAAATGCATCTAAAAAAAAGATTTATCAATTGACAAAAATTAAAAACTTTTTAAATCTTCAGTCACGTAAAATATTTTTCCATGCTCACATTATGTCTCACATTAATAACTCATCAACCCTTTGGGACAGTACTAGTGAAGCTAATCTAAAACATATAAGTCGGTTACATAAACGAGCTGTGAAACTAATACTGATGAAATCAAGCACCCTAACAGCTAATGATTACAATAAATTAAACATTTTGCCACTAAAAGACAGACTTCTCTTCAACAAATGCATCTGCATGTTTAGTGTGGTAAATGGAGTCGCTCCCCCAAAAATTATCAAGACTTTTGCTATAAACCCAAATAGACACACCCACAAGCTTTCTTTCCCCAGACCACGAAATAATGTTTACAAAACTAGTTTTGTTTACTCAGGGGTAACACATCATGGAATAATCTGTCTCTTTCTCTAAAATCGTGTGCTTCAAAACAAACGTTTAAAAAAGCACTTAAAAAGAATATGCTTGATGCCTTGTAAAAATACCTAATGTAAATATGAGAATGAGTGCCTAAGGCTCTATTGTTGCTGTTGTAAATTGTTTTGTGTTTATGCCGCCTTGCTCTAGTAGAGGAGGAGACTTTACAGGTGCGTGTAAACTCATGTTTTGTTTTCGTTGGTGTTTGATTTTAATAATTTCATTCCTTTTGTGCTTTAAATGTAAGCGGTGTTCGTTTTCTGTTTTTGTTTCCCTCTGAGTTGTGCTTTTGTTCGGATATTTTTCTTCTTTCTCATGTCCGAGTAAACTATGACTATCTCTCTCTCTCTCTCTCTCTCTCTCTCTCTCTCTCTCTCTCTCTCTCTCTCTCTCTCTCTCTCTCTCTCTGTTCTTATCTCTCGATTCTGGTGTCTCTGTTGTTTCTCTGTCTCTTTGTCTCAGTCATTATTATTTTCCCCAACTCCATATTCCGCTTTCCTTTTATTCTACCGCTATGATTACATTTGTACATATGTATATTATGATCTTTGTATTGTGCTTGTATGAAGTGTATGTATTTTCCCCATGATTTTGATTGTGGTTGATTTTTTCTCCAGTATATGCTGTATTTATTTGCATTAATTGTTTTTCTTATTTATTTATGACGACAGGATGTAAAAAAGCTTTATCAAGCTTACTCTTTTATCGTCAATAAAGATCATTTTGACTTGACTTGACTTGACTTGACACACACACACGTCCACGCTTACTGCTGATGTATTGCACGTAGCTGTGTTAAACACAATGGGTTTTTTTTGGGGGGGTCATTTTCGTCTTCTTCTTCATTTAAGTTCTAGTCCAGTCGAGTTTCCTTCGCTCATGACGGTGCCTGCTATGCACACTATTTACATTCCAAACACAAACATGAAGAAACAAAAGAACATGGGTAGAAATGATAAGGGTGGGAACAAATGTTTGTTAGAAAAATTAAGATAATAAAAATATGAGTAAGTAAAGCCTTCCCAGGCCGAAAGCAACAACGCGATTTATTTATGTTATAATGAAACGGCCCGGACGGAGCTCGGGACTCGAATTCTGATTCGAGAATTTAGTACTTAACTCAGTTTTTAGAATGCGAGGTGGAGGAAAGGGCCCTCGGAAGTGAAGTGGTGAGTTGTTTTGGGGCGTTGTCTCTTTCTTTCTGTAGACGGGAAGGCCTTTGAGGCGACGTGTAATGGTAGGGGTAGTGGCAGTGGTGGAAAGCTGCTCCCCTTTCTTTTCTCTCTCGTAGACGTAGACGGTGGAGGCGGCTCGGTAGCAGGCTTGTAGCACTGCTCTTCCGTCCTTCTTTCTCTCTGTAGTAGTAGCGTGTAGGCGAAGAGGAGAAAATCTCTACTCTTCTTTTTTTCGCTTGACTTGCTTTGTTTGGCTTTCTTCGATGCGTACGCTTCGGCAGCCTGACCTCGAATGACAAAATGACGAATGTCTGCGTGAATGACAAATATTACTTGAAAGTTGGCGTTCTTGGCATACAAGAAGAGGAAAAGGGTCTCAGGGTGGAACCCCGTGTTGATCGTCTCTTTCTGAGCGTCTCTTTCTTTCTGTTTGCAGCGACGTTTAGTGGGAGTAGCTTACTCCCTTTCTTTTTTCCTCTCGTAGATGGTGGAAGAGTGGAGACGTTTGCTTGCTGCTTTGTCTCTTCCTTCCTTCTTCTTGCTGCTATAGTAGGCCTAGTAGCAAAGCTAGCCTGATTTCTTTCCTTTTCTTGCTTGACTGGTTTTCTCTCCTGCGCTGAGCTTCTCTATACAACCTCTCGCCTCGGCGGTTGAATTGTGTGTGTGATCCCACTTTGGGCGCTCAGTCCGGTCCCCGGCCAGACTGGGGACAAAGGGCCAGGCCAGGCCTCACGTTGGACATCAGTCCACACAGGCAGACGAGCGCTTTAGCCACTCTGCCACCTTCCTCCTTGAAAATGCGCTTGATGAATTTCTGCTTTACGTCCTCCGATTTGGAACAGACACATGTGGGACATTAGTAGATATAAAGATGGTGGGAACGATCCTGGAGGCAATGCCCGGAAGCAGTGCAACACCAGGAAAGTCCTGAATTTGTAACAATACAGATGTGTATGTCTTGGACCAATGCGCTTGTATTTTTGGAGGCTTCCAAGAGGAAGCCTCCATATTAGCGTCGGGCAGGGCATCACGTGACTTTTTACTGTGGAGATCACGTGATTTGGGTCCAGTTCCATGGTCCATGGATGAGCACGTGACCTGCTGGGCGCATCAGAGTTGTCTTCCCTTTGTCATTGAAGTTGTCTGCCCTTTTTAATTGAGCGTGCGACTACATGTAATGTAGGTCCGTGGGTGCGACGCGCTGGTGGATCATTGAGAACCTCATGAATATGCATCAGCCTAACAGACTGGTGACCAGAACATGTTAACCGACAGAGTTAGGCTATGACTGCGTCAATCTCTCTCTCTCTCTCTCTCTCTCTCTCTCTCTCTCTCTCTCTCTCTCTCTCTCTCTCTCTCTCTCTCTCTCTCTCTCTCTCTCTCTCTCTCTCTCTCTCTCTCTGTTTCTTTTTCTCTGCCTTGCACGGCTTCCAATTTTGTTTCCACATACTATCTCTTTTTGTCTCTGTCTTTTGCCCTGCCTTTTCCTGCCTCTCTCCCTGCTCTCTGTCTCTGTCTGTCTGTCTCTGTCTGTCTGTCTCTCTCTCTCTCTCTCTCTCTCTCTCTCTCTCTCTCTCTCTCTCTCTCTCTCTCTCTCTCTCTCTCACACACACACACACACACACACACACACACACACAAAGCAAAACAAAAGCATGTTATTGCTTACTCTATTACCCTCTATAAATAAAATTCATTCAATTCAATTCTCTCTCTCTCTCTCTCTCTCTCTCTCTCTCTCTCTCTCTCTCTCTCTCTCTCTCTCTCTCTCTCTCTCTCTCTTAACTAGGCTAGGCTAGTAGGGCCTAGTGCGTGCGTGCTTCCACCACACTTTCTTCACTGGAGTTGCTGTCGTCTGCTAAACCTCATTATTCTCTCTCTCTCTCTCTCTCTGTGCGTAAGCAGTCTTGCTTTCACTGGAGTTTGTGTCGTCTGCTTAAACTTGCATGTCTAAAAACATATTATGCATAGCATACGAATAGCATGCAAAAAAATTGCAGAATTTTGAAAGCCAAACGATTTTACATTAAAGTTGTGTATTATTACGCTTCTGCAAAGAGAATTATGAAGAAAACAAATTTTGTGTTGTAAGAACGAGGCGTGAATTGTATGATGATAATACCCTTGACAGGGCCTCATCCTCATTTTGGCATTTTTTTAAAAGTGTACAACCACCTAAACCTTTGCAAAATCACAGAAGTGCATTGCTAAACTTTTGCAAAATCACAGCAAGTGCATTGTTAAAAATAAATAAAAGCTGCATTCATCATAAAAATGACAACAAAAATAATAAAAGGACTGCACATAACATTTTTACTCCTCGCCTTTTAGGCGGGAAAAACCTTTTCAGGGCCTCAAATGGCACACCGTTAAAGGGGCACTCTGACTTATGAGTTTTTGTAAGAAACACGCCGAGATCACCAGGAAAACACCCTTTACAGAGATTGCAACACTTACTTTGCTCTGGTTTTCTATAAGTCAAATCGGCGATTCCTCTTTGGCGGAGGAGCAGGAAGTCAAATGCTTTCACTCAAAGAGAAGGCGAGCGCTGTCTCTTTTCTGATGGCTGCTAAATCGTTTGCACGAAAGTTTTGCAATACAAGCATTAAAAAAAAAAAAAATTAAGGTCAAGATGTGCCACCCCCCTGCATTTCTCGGTTAATTCCATTTTGCCGTTTTTGCCTTTCTTACTAAGCATAAAGCTGTATTTCATTAACCTTTTTTTTTAGCTAATAACCTTTTTGGAATACTAACCCTATCCCATAACCCTAGGCCATTATCTAATAGGACACCCCCACCCCCACCCCCCCCCCCCACCCCCCCCCCCCCACCCCCGCATGTACTGCAGTGTACGGCGACATTTGTCACAGTCGTGGTTGATTGCATTTTTCCGTCTTGTAGGGTTGGGTGGGTGGTAAGGTTAAGCTTAGGGCTAGGGTTAGGGCTAGGGTTAGTATTCCAAAAAGGTTATTAGCTAAAAAGGTTAATAAAATACAGCTTTATGTTTGGTAAGAAAGGCAAAAACGGAAAATTGCAAATTAACCGAGAAATGCAGGGGGGGGGGGGGGGGGCACATCTTTACCTTTACCCGTTTATCTAAAGGAGTTTTACTCACAACAAAAGAACCAGATCCATTTTGTTTGTTACTGCACTACAAAAAAAAACCCGCTTCAATCACAATAAGTGAACTTCACCCACCCCATCCAAAATGGCTTTTCTCCAGTATCTCTGCCAAAGAGGAATCACGCTGTTTTTACAGTTTAATTTCTAGGAAACCACAGCAAAGTGAGTTTTCTGATGCTTGAAAAGGCTGTCTTTCTGGTGATCTCGACATGTTTCTTGCAAAAACTCATCTGTCAGGGTCCACCTTTAAACATTCTTGCTCCCCCCCCCCCTCCCCCTCCCCCGTCCCCTCCCCCGTTGCCAATCGCTAACTATACTAAGCTACTGTCGGCCACGCTCCACCCCACCCCTTCACTCCACCGACGATCGTGTCGTCTGCTAAAATCACAGAAGTGCCTTGCCAAACTTGCTAAATCACAGCAAGTGCATTGTCAAAAAAAGAGAAATTAAAAAATGCATTCATCATGATAATAACAAAAACAAAAGTAAAATGACTGCACACTTAACATTTTTATGTTTCGCCTTTTTGGCAGGAAAAACCTTTACAGGGCCTCAAAACAAAGCGAAATGTATCATGTCAAATGGATTTCATTTAGCAGACGATATTCTCTTGGGGGGGGGGGGGGGGGGGGGGGGGGGGGGGGGGGGGGGGGGGGGGGGGGGGGGGGGGTATACTGTGAAGCAAAGCTGTTCGTTTTGCTATTACTCGGATATTAGAAACAACATTTTTTCTTTCTGTATTGCTTGGCATTGTAAATTCATCAAACCCTTTCTTTTGAAGAAATACTTACGGATGGATTTTACATTCTTCTATCCTCACGTTCATTTATCAGTTGACTATTCCTTGACCCCGCCCCCTTTCTTCTTCATCCGTGTGCATCACACGACCGTTGAGAGACTCATGAATATGCTTTAGCCTAGCAATCTGACCAAAAGCTATGGAAGCAGGGTAAGTCTCTATAGGCCTAGTACAAAGGTTAGCAGACGGACACAATCATTTGACAGTCAAAGATGAACATGAGCCAAGTTTGGTTCTTTTCAGTTTCATTCACACAACCGTAGGCTGAGCCTAACCATACTCTCGTTGTGTTTATGACTCTATCTCAAAAGTCAAAGTCTGGTTTCTCTCAGTTTCATGACAACAACCCTAGGCTGATCCTAGCCCTGTTCTCTTCAGACTCTCGATCTCAAAGTCTGATTCTTTTCAGTTTCATGACAACCCAAGGCTGATCCTAACCCTATCCTCATCGTGTTTATGATTCTCGATCTCAAAGTCTGGTTCTTTTCAGTTTAATGACAACAACCGTAGGCTGATCCTAACCCTATCCTCTTCGTGTTTACGACTCTCGATCTCGAAGTCTGTTTTCTTCCCAGTTTTATGACAATAACCCTAGGCTGATCCTGGCCCTATCCTATTCATTTGTATGGCTCTCAGTATCAAAGTCTGGTTCTTTACAGTTTCACAACTACCCTAGGCTGATCGTAACCATATCCTCTTCATGTTTATGACTCGATCTCAAAATCTGGTTTATTTCAGTTTCATGACAACATGTATAGGCTGATCCTAACCGTGTCATATTCATGATTGCGACTCTCGATCTCAAAGTCTGGTTCTTTTTAGTTTCATGACAACTCTAAGCTGATCCTAACCCTATCCCCTACATTGTTTATGATTCTTAATCTCAAAGTCTGGTTCTTTTCAGTTTAATGACAACAACCCTAGGCTGATCCTAACCCTATCCTCTTCGTGTTTCGGTTCTCGATGTCAAAGTCTGGTTTCTTTTAGTTTCATGACAATAACCCTAGGCTGATCCTAACCCAATCTTCTTTGTGTTTATGACTTGATCTCAAAGTCTGGTTCTTTTCAGTTTCGTTACAACAACCCTCCCTGTCAACAACTTAAGGCTGATACTACCCTTATTCTCTTCATGTTTATGACCATCAATCTCAAAATCTGGCTTCTTTCAGCTTCATGACAATAAACCTAGGCTGATCCTAACCCTATCCTCTTCATGTTTATGATTCTCGATCTCAAAGTCTGGTTCTTTTCAGTTTCATTACAACATCCTTAGGCTGATCCTAACCCTATCCTCTTCATGTTTAAGACTCTCGATCTCAAAGTCTCTTTCTTTTCAGTTTCATGACAACAAACCTAAGCTGATCCTAACCATATCATCTACGTGTTTACGACTCTCGATCTCAAAGTCTGGTTCTTTTTAGTTTCACGACAATAACCCTAGGCTGACCTTAGCCCTATCCTATTCAATTTTATGGCTCTCGATCTCTCAAAGTCTGGTTCTTTTCAGTTTCACAACAACCCTAAGATGATCTTAACCCTATCTTCTTCTTGTTTATGACCCTCGATCTCAAAGTCTGCTTTCTTTCAATTTCATGACAACCCTTGGCTGATCCTAACCTTCTCATGTTTACGACTCTCGATCTCAAAGTCTGATTCTTTTCAGTTTTACAACAACAACCCTAGGCTGATCCTAACCCTACTCTCTTTATGTTTACTACTCAATCTCAAAGTCTGGTTCTGTTCAGTTTTATGACAACAACTCTAGGCTGATCCTAACCCTAAACTTTAAGTGTTTATGATTCTCGATCTCAAAATCTGATTTATTTCAATTTCTTGACAATGACTATAGGATGAGCCTTGCCGTATCAGATTCATTTTTATCGCACTCGATCTCAAAGTCTGGTTCTTTTCAGTTTCACAACAACCCAAGTTGATCCTAACCCCTCTATTATTTTCATGTTTACGACTCTTGATGTCAAAGTTTGGTTTATTTCAGTTTGATGACAATAACCCTAGGCTAACCCTAACCCTACTCTCGTCGTGTTTATGACTGTCTCAAAAGTCAAAGTCTGGTTTCTTTCAGTTTTATGACAATAACTCTAGGCTGATCCTAGCCCTACTCTATTAATTTGTATGGCTCTCGATCTCAAAGTCTGGTTATTTTCAGTGTCATGTCAATAACCCTAAGCTGATCCTAACCCTATCCTCTATTATTTTCGTGTTTACATTACAGGAGTACATTTTATGTACTTGTGTATTTTTATTTCTTTATCCATTTTGTCTCACTGTTTTAAAATGATTTTACGTTATAAGTGTTTTAAAATGCTATTTTATTAGTATGTGTGTGAGTGTCATTCATTTAATGTTTTTCCACTAATCGTGTGTGTCTGTGTGTGTTTGTGTGTATGCGCGTGTGTGCGTGCGTGTGTGTCGGTGTGTGTGTGTGGGGGGGGGGGGGGGTGAATGTTTATTAATATTGAATATAATGTGCCTTTTTTGTGACTATTGTATGTACAAATTATAGTAAGTTGTTATTTTATGATGCATGCAACTGTATTTCAGTCCTATATATCTCTGTCTCTGTTTGTGTGTCTCTCTCTTCTCTCTTTCTCTGTCTGTCCCTCTGTCTGACTCTCTGTGTCTCCGTCTCTGTCTTTCTCTGTCTGTCTGTCTGTATGTATGTCTCTTCTCTCTCTCTCGTTCTCTTTCTCTCTCTATCGTTATAAGTGTGTGGGTGTGAGTGTGATTTGTTAATAGTGCGGCCTGGGCGTCTTTAAGTGTCCATCAGTGTGAGTGTTTCAAGTTGGTTGCGAAAGTGTACTGTAGATTATGTCATTCATTATTTGGGCGTGATTGAGAAATTGACTGAGGGATCAGGGAAGGGGGGTGTTGGTCAATGTTTGATGTATACTTTTTGTTCATTGTGTTTACTATTCATTTTAGTGATTTCTGTAAAGCGCTTAGAGCTTAAAGATTAGGCGCTATAAAAGTTGTCTTCGTGTTTATTACTCTCGATTTCAAAGTCTGGTTTCTTTCAGTTTCATGACAATAACCCTAGGCTGATCCTAGCTCTATCGTCTTTGTATTTTGACTCGATCTCAAAGTCTAGTTCTTCCTCGGTTGTTTGCTTTCTGACGGCTTACAAAGATTCGCTCCCCTTGGATGGCTGGTCTCGGGTTCTGCGATTTGAACAAGCCAGGGTGTAGCTGCGCTTTGGGATTCAGAATGAGCAGCGTAGGAGCAACGCCGCTGTACGACCCAGCATATGCGACAGCAATAACATTTTAAAAAGTCTGGTTCTTTTCAGTTTCATGACAACAAACCTAGGCTGATCCTAACCCTTTTCTGTTCATGTTTATGACTCTCAATCTCAGAGTCTGGTTTCTTTCAGTTTCATGACAACGCTAGGCTGATCCTACCCCTCTCCTCTTTGTGTTTATGATTCTCTATCTCAAAGTCTGCTTTTTGTCAGTTTAATGACCACAACCCTAGACTGATCCTAACCTTATCTTCTTCATGTTTATGATTCTCGATCTCAAAGTCTGCTTCTTTTCAGTTTACTGACAACCCTAGGCTCATCTTAACCCTATATTCTTTGCGTTTACGACTCTCAATTACAAAGTCTGGTTTATTTCAGTTTTATGACAACACTCCTAGGCTGATCCTAACCCTATTCTCTTCGTGTTTATGATTGTCAATCTCAAAGTCTGGTTTTCATCAGTTTCATGACAACAATATTGGCCTGATCCTAACCCTATGCTCTTCGTGTTTACAACTTTCGATCTCAAAGTCTGGTTTCTTTCTGTTTCATGACAACAACCCTAAGCTGATCCTAGCCCTATCCTTTTCGTGTTGATGAGTCTCGATCTAAAAGTCTGGGGTTTGTTTTCAGTTTACTCACAACAACCCTAGGCTGATTCTAATCCTATTCTCTTCATGTTTATGACTCTTGATCTCAAAGTCTGGTTTCTTTCAGTTTCATGACAACAACTCTAGGCTGATCCTAACCCTATCATCTTTGTCTGGTTTCATGAAAATGTGTAAAGTGTACATTTGTTTCAATTGGTGCTTCTTATTTTTGATGTCATTCTCATTATGTGTTAACGAAAACAGCATTTTGTTATTTAAAAGCCTTTTCTGACATTGTGAAACAAAATCTTGGAAACGTGAACTCTCCATAAGTATATTTTTTAAACAACTTAGGATCACAAATACTTTGGAAGATGAATCTCATCTGCTTACAGAACTAAACCTACATTTTCAGCAATATAATATGATCTCGCTTTATTGCGTTGAACTTCTTTTTGTTCCTGTCTGAGCGATCGATGACAAACGTCTTTTATGACACGTTCATATGTTATGTCACTTTTTCTCTTCTTCTTTCCTAAGGTAACCAACTACATCACGTTGAAGATATTTTGAAAAGACATGTTCATTATTATTTTACACTTTTGAAGTGCAATACAACACTGTTTAGCCTCCTGTTGATCTTTGATCAACTGAATTTCTTGTAACCTCTTGTGTTTTGTACCTGAGTTTTGCTCAACAGGCGCTTGAAATCGTACGTGCAATGTAACCTCTTTTGTTTTGTTGTCTACTTCTCTCTACAGGCGACTAAATCCACAGACGAAGTTCACTGTCTTTCATAGTCAGCCTTGAACACTTCTAATGCTCTTCAAATCTTTACAGTCTTGTTTTCGGGTTTGGCGAGGTTTTTTTAGACTACACACGCGCGCGCACGCGCTCGCGCGCGCACGCACACACTTATTTTATTGTACATCTAGAATCATCATTTTTCTTTACAATGAATTGCTTAGACAATCTGGTGGAACCCCCCTTCTTTCAAATGCATGATCCGCCCCTGAAAACACACACATAAGATAATCTCCCATTAGTCATCAGCGAGCCGACTATCGCTGACCTACAAGGAAGAACAGAGTACAATGGTGATAAGGATTATCAGCAGGTCTACATACACCCTGACCACTACCGGGTTTGCATTATATAGAAACGTAGACATACCGTTACTTGGAATCAGTAGTGTAAAACCGGTTGGGTTGTGCAAGAGATTAATAAGCACATACAGTTTAGCTATAACTAGCAGCAGCGCCCCGTGCTTGCTACGCCCTGCGTTCGCTTTGCTTCGGGGCGGCTTTCCCCCGGCACAAGTCTTTAGAATAGCAGTTGCCAGAAGAGCACTACAAAGTGTCTCCCACTGTAGTCCATGTTTGTGGAGCCCCCTCGGCTGTCACTCTCACTGTGCTATTGGCCCTTCAAAATGTCTTCCGCTGCTTTCCCCTGTTAATGCTGATCACGAATATATATGGTTGTAGTGGTCTAACGCCAACGGTTTTAAAATTATGAGCATTTATTTTCGGAGCCCCCTCAGCTCTCACTCTCACTGTGCTATTGGCCCCTTCAAAATGTCTTCCACTGCATTCCCCTGTTAATGCTGATCATGAATATATATATATATATGATTGTAGTGGTCTAACGCGAATGGTTTTGAAACTATGAGCGCTTGTTTTCTGAGCCCCCTCAGCTCTCACTGTCACTGTGCTATTGGCCCCTTCAAAATGTCTTCCACTGGGTTTCCACTATGATGATGATCATGAATATATATGGTTATATGGGTTTAACGCCAACGGTTTTGACATTATGAGCACTTTTATCCGGACAAACCGTCATATATGTAACAGCTTCAAGGTCAAATGTAAAGGTCAAGGTTACGTGGCTTTTATATGTCTCCAGCTGCATTCCTTAGATCATGGTGATCAAGAATATATGTGGTTTCGTGGGTGTAAACCCAATGGTGTCCAAACTACAGCCACAGGTAAAAAAGAGAAGTTCAAAAGTTAAGGTCAATGTCGTTAGGATAATCAATAATTTGCACCACACATGACCATGGGGCAGTCTACCAACCTGCCAACTTTGAAGCCTGTAGCTGACAAAATGTGAAAGATATGGCCAAAAGACCAAGTTGACACCTCCAAGGTCTATGTCCTTGACCTTGACCTTGACCTTCATTGGTACCCCATATTCTAAATCATCATTAGTCAATCCACCCTTGTCCCAAGTTTGAACATTGTAAGTCCAATGATATGAAATATATGGCCTCAAGAAGAATTGTCAGGTTTCAAGGTCAACCTTCAAGGTCACGGTCAGCACGTTTATATTTTTGCATGGGACCATTACTGCACTATGATACACCACCACACAAAATTTAAAGCCATTCTGTTCACTGGTTCATGAGATACAGCTTGGATATGACATATATAGCGTAAAGAAGAACATTTTGAAGGTCAATCTTCAAGGTCAAAGTCAGAACACCAACAATCTATGTTAGGGTGTCTTCTACTCAAGGTGAAACACCACCTTACAGAGTTTAAGGCGATTGTGTCAAGCAAAAATGTGAAACATATGGCTAAAACACGAATTTATAGGCCCTAACTACTTTGAAGGTCTACCAATGTCCTTGACCTTGACCTTGACCTTGATCAGTACCCTGTTTACAGAACTACCTAAAGTCAATGCACGTACATACCAAGTTTGAAGTCTGTAAGTCCAATGGTGCAAAAGATATGGCCCCTAAACAAAATTTAGTGTTTCAAGGTCATACGTCAAGGTCAAGGTCAGCACGGTCACAATGTTGAATGGGACCATCTGTGTACCATGA
>CM065690.1:7868554-7871054 GCA_017654935.2 Phymorhynchus buccinoides
ATTTGTTTGTTCCAGGTCACAACACATTCCTGATGATAAACTTGAGGTAAGTTCATGTGTATCTCTAATTGTGTATACTTTTCAATTTATTGTTTTGTTTTACGTTTTGCTCAGCTTGTTTTCCTTTCTTTTGAACCCTGCCACTTGACCTCTGTACTGCTGGAAGTGCTGCCAAGTGCCCTTCCAGTGCAGGCTGTATTCTCTGCACAATTAGCAACACAACGATAAACACATTGATCCTTCTTTTTTTTTCGTGGACACCGCATGTCGGAAGAACTTTAAATACATTAAAAATTAACTGTTTTAGCGCCCACTACACATAAAATGCCCCTAAACTTGAGAAAGGCAATAACACAAGTGTTTGCTTAATGGATATAATTTTACTTTTCGAGCTATTTAACTTTTCTTTCCTATTTTTCAAACGCTGAAATTGTGTAGTAATAATTATTTTCTAAGCTTAAAAAGGTAAGTAAATTTACTCACACTTTAGCATCCTGAATGTCACTGTCACATTGATGAAAAGGAATTTTTGTTATGTTTTAACGCGCTTGCCGAAAACAAAAAACAAGGGATGTAATTACAAGGCTCACAAAAGGAAAAAGCATACAAAGTTACGATCCAGACTAGAACTTTTAAAAACTCGTTTCTTTTGTGTCAAAAAAGTTCTGGTAGCCCCAAAAAGTTAAACTTTTATGTCTGTGTTTGTATGTGTGGATATGTGTAGTGTCTGTGTCTGTTACAGTGTGCATGAGTCTGTGAGTCTTTCTTTGCTTCAATGATTTCTTCCCTTTAACTCTTCTAGTGCCAAGTGTGTTCTGTTCTTTGTAGCCTTCTGTGCCAAGTGTGTTCTGTTCTTTGTAGCCTTCTGTGCCAAGTGTGTTCTGTTCTTTGTAGCCTTCTGTGCCAAGTATTTGTTCAAGAGAACCAAGAACGATCACCTACCTTACTGACTGATGTGGTGAATGTGTGTAGTAAAGTTGTTGGAAAGAGAGAGATGGGTTTGAATGAGATGTACGAAAGACGAACCAAGCATAAAGCCAGGAAGATTGTAAATGACACCTCCCATGTTTTGAACAAACATTACGAACTACTACCTTCTGGACGTCGCTACAAAACTTTTAAAGTCAACTCCAGGGCACAGAAATCCTTCATCCCCAGATCCTTCCACCTCCTAAACCCATGATCCTTTTAGGTTTAAATGTGTGTTCATCGTGTTAAAAGAAACTATGCATGCTTATCCTTAGACGTGTATGTATCCACATATTATGTGTATCTTTAAGTGTGTATTATGTGTAACTTTTGCTCCTATTCATGTATGCTGAATGTCGATGTCTTTGTTATTCTGGCACCTGAACAAAATTTCTCCTTGGGAGATAATAAAATGAATTTGATTTGATTTGATTTGATTTGATTGACTACGCTGAATTAACGGAAATGCACTGATGTAAGCTCTAAAAATAGACAACCACGTGGAAGATGTTTACTGGCGCCCACCTGCTATGCTGGCAATGACATATAGCACGGACACTACATTAAGCTAAATATCGCATCCATGCATTATAGGCAAGGTCGTGGCGCGCATCCAGCGATGTCCCGAGGCCCCAGTCATAGGACAGAGTCTTATTAATTAAAACTGAAAATGTCCTATTGTGTTCTCCCCTGTCAGGACAAATGTCATATTACAACTGGCAGACGTTGTCCTATTGATTTCTACAAGAGCCAGAACATTGTCCTATTGATTTCTACAAGGGCCAGGACATTGTCCTATTGATTTCTACAAGGGCCAGGACATTGTCCTATTGATTTGTCTTGTATCATGACAAGAAAATACATTGTTGACTTCTGATCCCAGACAGTCAACTGACCTTGGTAGCGGTGGTTTAACCTTTCCAGCTTAGCTCTTTGTCAAACCTTAGTTGTTGCGACAGAGAGCTAAGCTCGAAAGCTTAACCGTCTTCTTCCCCCCTACGATCCAGCCTACACCACTACCAAGGGCAGTTGTCTCAGGACAGTTTGTCCTATCAGTTTTCGATCCTCGGTGCATCACTGAATCATTGTTAGGCCTAATTCATCGTGTTATTGCAGAGCCGCTTTAGCAGCCTGTGCCTGGCGTTCAGGACGGACCGGCTGACGCTGAACCAGCGGCTCAGCATCCAGGAGAACTCCAGAGACCTGGCCGAGCAGAACGTGGAGAAGGAGCTGGTGGCAGTGCGTCAGGCCATGCGGGTCAGTTAGGGGTCACGCACGTTAAAGAACCCAGTGGCAACCAAACAGTTGTCATTTGGTCACATTTTAACACACACACACACCCTTCCCTATCAGTCACACAAAAACCGTATGCAAAACTAAAAGTGGCGCAGTACTATCTGCGACGCGCTCTCCAGGGGGTAGCAGGGTAGGGGCGTGAGTGTGTCGGGGGATGAGGGTGTGGAGTGGGGGGGAGAGGGGGAAGGGTGTTGTGTGGGTCGGGGAAATGGGGTGTTGATAGTGTGTGGTGGGG
>CM065690.1:7878554-7918554 GCA_017654935.2 Phymorhynchus buccinoides
CTTGAATTGTTCGCAGTCTTCATGTGCACACTGCATTTGGATTTGTTTCAAACATTTTGTTGACCTCATTCGTTTTAATTCCCGCAGGAATGTCTTGAATTGTTCGCAGTCTTCATGTGCACACTGTATTTGGATTTGTTTCAAACATTTTGTTGACCTCATTCGTTTTAATTCCCGCAGGAATGTCTTGAATTGTTCGCAGTCTTCATGTGCACACTGTATTTGGATTTGTTTCAAACATTTTGTTGACCTCATTCGTTTTAATTCCCGCAGGAATGTCTTGAATTGTTCGCAGTCTTCATGTGCACACTGTATTTGGATTTGTTTCAAACATTTTGTTGACCTCATTCGTTTTAATTCCCGCAGGAATGTCTTGAATTGTTCGCAGTCTTCATGTGCACACTGTATTTGGATTTGTTTCAAACATTTTGTTGACCTCATTCGTTTTAATTCCCGCAGGAATGTCTTGAATTGTTCGCAGTCTTCATGTGCACACTGTATTTGGATTTGCTTCAAACTTTCTGTGTCAACTTGTTTTCTTTCTTATGGGTATCGCGTGCCTAATTCCGGTTGAAATACAATCACGTTCCAGTTGAATTGTAAATTCAGTAGTACAAACATGATCGTCCTTCAATGCTAACGATTGGAATGCGTGTTTCCTGCATGCACCCAAGCAACAATATACAGATTTAGGTAGTACAGCCATCACAGTCCTTCACACTGCAGTACAGCCATCATAGTCCTTCACACTGCAGTACAGCCATCACAGTCCTTCAGATTGTAGTACAGCCATCATAGTCCTTCAGATTGTAGTACAGCCATCATAGTCCTTCAGATTGTAGTACAGCCATCATAGTCCTTCAGATTCAGTACAGCCATCACAGCCAGTACACCATCATAGTCCTTCAGATTGTAGTACAGCCATCATAGTCCTTCAGATTGTAGTACAGCCATCACAGTCCTTCAGATTGTAGTACAGCCATCATAGTCCTTCACACTACAGTACAACCATCATAGTCCTTCACACTGCAGTACAGCCATCATAGTCCTTCAGACTGCAGTACAGCCATCACAGTCCTTCACACTGCAGTACAGCCATCATAGTCCTTCACACTGCAGTACAGCCATCACAGTCCTTCACACTGCAGTACAGCCATCACAGTCCTTCACACTGCAGTACAGCCATCATAGTCCTTCACACTGCAGTACAGCCATCATAGTCCTTCACACTGCAGTACAGCCATCATAGTCCTTCACACTGCAGTACAGCCATCATAGTCCTTCACACTGCAGTACAGCCATCATAGTCCTTCACACTGCAGTACAGCCATCATAGTCCTTCACACTGCAGTACAGCCATCATAGTCCTTCACACTGCAGTACAGCCATCATAGTCCTTCACACTGCAGTACAGCCATCATAGTCCTTCACACTGCAGTACAGCCATCATAGTCCTTCACACTGCAGTACAGCCATCATAGTCCTTCACACTGCAGTACAGCCATCATAGTCCTTCACACTGCAGTACAGCCATCAGTCCCTTACAGCCATCATAGTCCATACAGCCATCATAGTCCTTCCTGCAGTACAGCCATCATAGCAGCAGTACAACCATCATAGTCCTTCACACTGCAGTACAACCATCATAGTCCTTCACACTGCAGTACAGCCATCACAGTCCTTCACACTGCAGTACAGCCATCATAGTCCTTCACAGTGCAGCACAGCCATCACAGTCCTTCACAGTGCAGTACAGCCATCACAGTCCTTCACACTGCAGTACAGCCATCATAGTCCTTCACAGTGCAGCCATCACAGTCCTTCCATCATAGTCCTTCACAGTGCAGCACAGCCATCACAGTCCTTCACAGTGCAGCACAGCCATCACAGTCCTTCACATGCAGTACAGCCATAGTCCTTCAGTGCAGTACAGCCATCTAGTCCTTCACAGTGTACAGCCATCATAGTCCTTCACAGTGCAGCACAGCCATCACAGTCCTTCACAGTGCAGTACAGCCATCATAGTCCTTCACAGTGCAGTACAGCCATCACAGTCCTTCACAGTGCAGCACAGCCATCACAGTCCTTCACAGTGCAGTACAGCCATCATAGTCCTTCACAGTGCAGTACAGCCATCACAGTCCTTCACAGTGCAGCACAGCCATCACAGTCCTTCACAGTGCAGCACAGCCATCACAGTCCTTCACAGTGCAGTACAGCCATCACAGTCCTTCACAGTGCAGTACAGCCATCATAGTCCTTCACACTGCAGTACAGCCATCACAGTCCTTCACACTGCAGTACAGCCATCATAGTCCTTCACAGTGCAGTACAGCCATCACAGTCCTTCACAGTGCAGCACAGCCATCACAGTCCTTACAGCCATCACAGTGCAGTACAGCCATCATAGTCCTTCACAGTGCAGTACAGCCATCATAGTCCTTCACACTGCAGTACAGCCATCATAGTCCTTCACACTGCAGTACAGCCATCATAGTCCTTCACACTGCAGTACAGCCATCATAGTCCTTCACACTGCAGTACAGCCATCATAGTCCTTCACACTGCAGCACAGCCATCACAGTCCTTCACACTGCAGCACAGCCATCATAGTCCTTCACAGTGCAGCACAGCCATCACAGTCCTTCACAGTGTAGCACAGCCATCATAGTCCTTCACAGTGCAGCACAGCCATACAGTCCTTCACAGTGCAGCACAGCCATCACAGTCCTTCACAATGTAGCACAGCCACTATAGTCCTTCACAATGTAGCACAGCCATCATAGTCCTTCACAATGTAGCACAGCCACTATAGTCCTTCACAATGTAGCACAGCCACTATAGTCCTTCACAATGTAGCACAGCCACTATAGTCCTTCACAATGCAGCACAGCCACTATAGTCCTTCACATTGTAGCACAGCCACTATAGTCCTTCACAGTGTAGCACAGCCACTATAGTCCTTCACAGTGTAGCACAGCCACTATAGTCCTTCACATTGTAGCACAGCCACTATAGTCCTTCACAATGTAGCACAGCCACTATAGTCCTTCACAATGTAGCACAGCCACTATAGTCCTTCACAATGTAGCACAGCCACTATAGTCCTTCACATTGTAGCACAGCCACTATAGTCCTTCACAATGTAGCACAGCCACTATAGTCCTTCACAATAGTAGCACAGCCACTATAGTCCTTCACATTGTAGCACAGCCACTATAGTCCTTCACAATGTAGCACAGCCACTATAGTCCTTCACAATGTAGCACAGCCACTATAGTCCTTCACATTGTAGCACAGCCACTATAGTCCTTCACAGTGTAGCACAGCCACTATAGTCCTTCACAGTGTAGCACAGCCACTATAGTCCTTCACAATGTAGCACAGCCACTATAGTCCTTCACATTGTAGCACAGCCACTATAGTCCTTCACATTGTAGCACAGCCACTATAGTCCTTCACAGTGTAGCACAGCCACTATAGTACTTCACAATGTAGCACAGCCACTATAGTCCTTCACAGTGTAGCACAGCCACTATAGTCCTTCACAATGTAGCACAGCCACTATAGTCCTTCACAGTGCAGCACAGCCACTATAGTCCTTCACATTGTAGCACAGCCACTATAGTCCTTCACAGTGCAGCACAAGGCTGACGAGTGCAGTGTGTCTCCGGCAGGAGCCCAGGCAGCGGTTTCAGACAGCGACAGCCAACGTCAGTGTGCGGAAGCTGGTGTCTGCCACCCTCCGCCACGGCACCCTGGAGAGGCAGAGACGACTGTCCTGCCAGTCCTCCTCCTCCTCCGTCGACATTCCTGACGAACGGTGAGTCCTCACTTCTTCACTTTTTCAGGCTCATTCATTGTCACCGCCGTCTCTGTGTGTCCTCAATTTGGTCTCTGTGTGTCCCAGTTTCTATCTGTCCCCGTCTCTAACCCTAACCCTATATATTTCTCCGTCTCTTTGTTTATCCTAGCCCTAACCCTATCCCCAACCCTTACCCTAATACGAGGGGACACATAGAGACAGGGCACATTTTAGAGTCCCGCTCATATTCAGGGTCGATTTGTTAAATTATTAATGTGGATAAAAAAACTACTTTATTTGGTAGATGATACAAAGATCAAAGTGAAGCATTTTAATCCAGTCTTTGCCTTAAATGAAATGGGTCGAGTAGACCAACCCTAAAATACTTTTCAATTTTTATTCTCAATCATATTGATTGTTGTTGTTTTTATAGTACTCCCATGGATTGATGCAACTTCTGGAAATGTGTTCATACGGCTTGTCTTGTTTGCCGTTTGTATGCGTTTTACAAGGACAAACGAGTGACTAGGCCTAATGCTTCACGTGCCTCAATCATAACGGGTTTCAAAGGTTCCACGGGGCTAGAGTTGACGGGGGAGTCATCGTCATCATAGTCTTCATGTCATCACCAGCTCATGTCTTTTAGCAACAGTTTTCATGTCACTCTCTCAGTTTCGCAGGAGCGACGACTCGCCTTGTGTGACGGCATCTTAAGCGATTGAACATTCCTACACAAGACAAATAACGCGAGCTCTTGTGCAGAAGCGATGCCTCGCCTAGTGTGACATGGGCTTTATTCCTTTGTATGAATGTATGTAATTTAGGTGTTCTGTCCTCAGACCCAAGGACTGTCATGACCCGGAGACCGAACAGCATTGTGTGTACGCGGGGGAACGTTTCAGAGACGGGTATGAAGCCTTTGCTTTGTCTGTCGTTTGCCTGTCTGTCTGCCTGTCTGTCTGTCTGTCTGTCTGTCTATCTATCCATCAGTTCTTCCTGTGACGTGTCCAACAGGCTACATAAACATCTGTGTACCTTTCTTCGAACACTTCCAAATTAAACAAAACAAAACAAAAAACAATCATGTCCTGTCGCTGAGTAAGTCCAGTCAGTATTTTATACAAGCGATTGAAGTTTGGCATCTCTGTGTGCACAATATGCCACGATGAAAGAACAACGTTGTGCATTCACTGTTTCTATGTGCCCTAATCATTCCTTTCCTCATCTCCCCTTTCCTTTGTCTTGCGTTTATATTGTATTCATTCCACACTTATTACTGTTAGATAAATCAAGCGGAGTGGCTGACGATCTTAGCATTGCTTCACTTTCTTTGCTATAGGCCTCAATGAGAATGTGTTATGCCATGCTGCTATAGGCCTCAATGAGAATGTGTTATGCCATGCTGCTATAGGCCTCAATGAGAATGTGTTATGCCATGCGGCTATAGGCCTCAATGAGAAATGTGTTATGCCATGCTGCTATAGGCCTCAATGAGAATGTGCTATGCCATGCTGCTATAGGCCTCAATGAGAATGTGTTATGCCATGCTGCTATAGGCCTCAATGAGAATGTGCTATGCCATGCTGCTATAGGCCTCAATGAGAAATGTGTTATGCCATGCTGCTATAGGCCTCAATGAGAATGTGCTATGCCATGCTGCTATAGGCCTCAATGAGAATGTGTTATGCCATGCTGCTATAGGCCTCAATGAGAAATGTGTTATGCCATGCTGCTATAGGCCTCAATGAGAATGTGCTATGCCATGCTGCTATAATAATAATAATAATAATAGTGAATCATTTATATAGCGCATTCCTCCACCAATGTGGAGCTCTATGCGCTTAACAACAACAAAAATTAAGAAGCAACAAATTCAACAACAACACGAAATAATCGCTTACGCACATGCAAATAGGCATACACATACACACCCCACCCACACATACACGTACGTACCGGCACACACACACACACACACACACACACACACACACACACACACACACACACACACACACACACACACACACACACACACACACACACACACACACACACACACACGCACGCGCACACACGCACACACACGCACACACACACACTCACACACACACACACACACACACACACACACACACACACACACACACCGTTACCAGCACCACCACACATCCCACCCAAAAAACACAATACAAAATACAATCAGTTGAACAAAGCATCAACACACACACTCTCTCTCTCTCTCTCTCTCTCTCTCTCTCTCTCTCTCTCTCTCTCTCTCTCTCTCTCTCTCTCTCTCTCTCTCTCTCTCTCTCTCTCTCTCTCTCTCTCTCTCTCTCTCTCTCTCTCTCTCTCTCTCTCTCTCTCTCTCTCTCTCTCTCTCTCTCTCTCTCTCTCTCTCTCTCTCTCTCTCGCGCGCGCGCGCAACAAAGCTGACGTAGACATTGCAGTCAACACACAGTGAAACTAATATGGGGGGAGGGGAGTGTGTGTGTGAGAATAGAGTCCAGAAGTAATGTGGCCTAAAGGTTGTGATGTAGCTTGAACAGGTGGGTCTTGAGAGCTGATTTGAAACATTGCAAGGACTGGATATGGCGGATTTCGCGTGGTAAGGAGTTCCAAACTGATGGGGCCGAAAAGGAAAAGGAGCGCTCACCAAACATTTTTGTTCGTGTACTAGGAACACAGAGAATTTTGGAATCTGAAGATGACCGCAATTGCCTTGATGGAGTATAGACAGAAAGCATGTCAGAAATGTAGCTAGGGGCATTTCCAGAGAAATAAGAATGACATAGAGTGGAAATTTTGTAGTCAATACGTGCTTTGATGGAAAGCCAATGAAGGGATATCAGGAGTGGTTGAACATGATGATACTTAGAGACCTTGAGGACAAGTCTGGCAGCAGAGTTCTGGACTTTTTGAAGCTTGTCAATGAGGTGTTGGGGGCAGCCATACAAGAGTGAATTACAATAATCTAGTTTAGAGAGAACAAAAGCGCAGACTAGTATTTTAGTAGTATCTATAGACAGGAGATGGCGAATCGTACCAATGCGACGCAGCTCACAGTATGCTGACCGACAGATAGTTTGAACTTGTGAGTCAACACTCATATCTTGAGAGATGTGGAAGCCAAGATTTCTAGCAGAAGGAGAAAAAGGTATTTGAGTGTCACAGACAGAGATGGAATCAGGCTTTGGGTACGAAAGTTTTCTAGATGGAGAGTGGATGAACAAGGCCTCCGTTTTGTCGTCATTCAGCTTCAGTTTGTTTTGTAGCATCCATGATTTGATGTTGCGAATGCAGAATTCAAGTGAAGATATAGAAGGAAGAATGGTAGATGGGGATACAGGCTTGTGGAGTTGTGTATCATCAGCAAAAGACTGAGAATCAACTGAATGAGAAGTGATCAACTCGGACAGGGGTTTAGTGTACATGATGAAGAGGACTGGTCCAAGTACTGAGCCTTGAGGAACCCCACATGTGAGGCCAACCATTGCAGAAGATGAGTCATTGATGGAGACAGACTGAGTTCGACCAGAAAGGTAAGACGAGAACCATGACAGAGCAGTGCTTGATATTCCATAGGTGATTTGAAGCCTCTTAAGGAGTATATGGTGGTCAATAGTATCAAAAGCAGCTGAAAGATCCAAAAGAGTTAATATAGATGCGTCACCAGAGTCAAGAGCTAAGAGAATGTCATTAGTTACTTTCAACAGTGCCGTTTCAGTGCTGTGAAATGGCCTGTACGCTGATTGTGAACAACTGATGAGTTGATGTTCATTGAGATAGCCTAGGAGTTGATGAAGAACTAATTTCTCAATGATTTTTGATATGAAAGAGAGGTTGGATATAGGCCTATAGTTCTTGAGAGTGTTTGGGTCAAGGGATGATTTCTTTAGAAGTGGTTTGACAATGGCAGTTTTGAACACAGATGGAAAGGAGCCAGATGTTAGAGAGTTGTTGACAATATGGGTGAGAGTAGGGAGTAGTTCATCAAGATACTCTATGAAAAGTGGCGTCGGCATAGGGTCAAGAGGACAGGAAGTGGGTTTAGCTTTTAGAATGATCTTCTTCAATTCAAAGGCAGTAACTGGCTGAAATTCCGAGAACGTGGATGTTGTTCCTATTTGGTCTAACAGGGTGGTAGGCCTAGGTGTGGAAGAAGCCTGATCAAGTTCGTTTCTGATCAGCTGGATTTTCTGAACAAAGTAGTCGTTAAAGACATCAGGAAGGTCACTGACAGGGTGGGTGGTAGGGAGAGGGGTGCTTTTTTCACGCCCCAGTATAGGCCTATAGGCCTCAATGAGAATGTGTTATGCCATGCTGCTATAGGCCTCAATGAGAAATGTGTTATGCCATGCTGCTATAGGCCTCAATGAGAAATGTGTTATGCCATGCTGCTATAGGCCTCAATGAGAATGTGCTATGCCATGCTGCTATAGGCCTCAATGAGAATGTGTTATGCCATGCTGCTATAGGCCTCAATGAGAAATGTGTTATGCCATGCTGCTATAGGCCTCAATGAGAAATGTGTTATGCCATGCTGCTATAGGCCTCAATGAGAAATGTGTTATGCCATGCTGCTATAGGCCTCAATGAGAATGTGTTATGCCATGCTGCTATAGGCCTCAATGAGAAATGTGTTATGCCATGCTGCTATAGGCCTCAATGAGAAATGTGTTATGCCATGCTGCTATAGGCCTCAATGAGAAATGTGTTATGCCATGCTGCTATAGGCCTCAATGAGAAATGTGTTATGCCATGCTGCTATAGGCCTCAATGAGAAATGTGTTATGCCATGCTGCTATAGGCCTCAATGAGAAATGTGTTATGCCATGCTGCTATAGGCCTCAATGAGAAATGTGTTATGCCATGCTGCTATAGGCCTCAATGAGAAATGTGTTATGCCATGCTGCTATAGGCCTCAATGAGAAATGTGTTATGCCATGCTGCTATAGGCCTCAATGAGAAATGTGTTATGCCATGCTGCTATAGGCCTCAATGAGAATGTGTTATGCCATGCGGCTATAGGCCTCAATGAGAAATGTGCTATGCCATGCTGCTATAGGCCTCAATGAGAAATGTGTTATGCCATGCTGCTATAGGCCTCAATGAGAATGTGTTATGCCATGCTGCTATAGGCCTCAATGAGAAATGTGTTATGCCATGCTGCTATAGGCCTCAATGAGAAATGTGTTATGCCATGCTGCTATAGGCCTCAATGAGAAATGTGTTATGCCATGCTGCTATAGGCCTCAATGAGAATGTGCTATGCCATGCTGCTATAGGCCTCAATGAGAATGTGTTATGCCATGCTGCTATAGGCCTCAATGAGAAATGTGCTATGCCATGCTGCTATAGGCCTCAATGAGAAATGTGTTATGCCATGCTGCTATAGGCCTCAATGAGAAATGTGTTATGCCATGCTGCTATAGGCCTCAATGAGAAATGTGTTATGCCATGCTGCTATAGGCCTCAATGAGAAATGTGTTATGCCATGCTGCTATAGGCCTCAATGAGAAATGTGTTATGCCATGCTGCTATAGGCCTCAATGAGAATGTGTTATGCCATGCTGCTATAGGCCTCAATGAGAAATGTGTTATGCCATGCTGCTATAGGCCTCAATGAGAAATGTGTTATGCCATGCTGCTATAGGCCTCAATGAGAAATGTGTTATGCCATGCTGCTATAGGCCTCAATGAGAAATGTGTTATGCCATGCTGCTATAGGCCTCAATGAGAAATGTGTTATGCCATGCTGCTATAGGCCTCAATGAGAAATGTGTTATGCCATGCTGCTATAGGCCTCAATGAGAATGTGTTATGCCATGCTGCTATAGGCCTCAATGAGAAATGTGCTATGCCATGCTGCTATAGGCCTCAATGAGAAATGTGTTATGCCATGCTGCTATAGGCCTCAATGAGAAATGTGTTATGCCATGCTGCTATAGGCCTCAATGAGAAATGTGTTATGCCATGCTGCTATAGGCCTCAATGAGAAATGTGTTATGCCATGCTGCTATAGGCCTCAATGAGAAATGTGTTATGCCATGCTGCTATAGGCCTCAATGAGAAATGTGTTATGCCATGCTGCTATAGGCCTCAATGAGAAATGTGTTATGCCATGCTGCTATAGGCCTCAATGAGAAATGTGTTATGCCATGCTGCTATAGGCCTCAATGAGAAATGTGTTATGCCATGCTGCTATAGGCCTCAATGAGAAATGTGCTATGCCATGCTGCTATAGGCCTCAATGAGAAATGTGTTATGCCATGCTGCTATAGGCCTCAATGAGAAATGTGTTATGCCATGCTGCTATAGGCCTCAATGAGAAATGTGTTATGCCATGCTGCTATAGGCCTCAATGAGAAATGTGTTATGCCATGCTGCTATAGGCCTCAATGAGAAATGTGTTATGCCATGCTGCTATAGGCCTCAATGAGAAATGTGTTATGCCATGCTGCTATAGGCCTCAATGAGAAATGTGTTATGCCATGCTGCTATAGGCCTCAATGAGAAATGTGTTATGCCATGCTGCTATAGGCCTCAATGAGAAATGTGTTATGCCATGCTGCTATAGGCCTCAATGAGAAATGTGTTATGCCATGCTGCTATAGGCCTCAATGAGAAATGTGTTATGCCATGCTGCTATAGGCCTCAATGAGAAATGTGTTATGCCATGCTGCTATAGGCCTCAATGAGAAATGTGTTATGCCATGCTGCTATAGGCCTCAATGAGAAATGTGTTATGCCATGCTGCTATAGGCCTCAATGAGAAATGTGTTATGCCATGCTGCTATAGGCCTCAATGAGAAATGTGTTATGCCATGCTGCTATAGGCCTCAATGAGAAATGTGTTATGCCATGCTGCTATAGGCCTCAATGAGAAATGTGTTATGCCATGCTGCTATAGGCCTCAATGAGAAATGTGTTATGCCATGCTGCTATAGGCCTCAATGAGAAATGTGTTATGCCATGCTGCTATAGGCCTCAATGAGAAATGTGTTATGCCATGCTGCTATAGGCCTCAATGAGAAATGTGTTATGCCATGCTGCTATAGGCCTCAATGAGAAATGTGTTATGCCATGCTGCTATAGGCCTCAATGAGAAATGTGTTATGCCATGCGGCTATAGGCCTCAATGAGAAATGTGTTATGCCATGCTGCTATAGGCCTCAATGAGAAATGTGTTATGCCATGCTGCTATAGGCCTCAATGAGAAATGTGTTATGCCATGCTGCTATAGGCCTCAATGAGAAATGTGTTATGCCATGCTGCTATAGGCCTCAATGAGAAATGTGTTATGCCATGCTGCTATAGGCCTCAATGAGAAATGTGTTATGCCATGCTGCTATAGGCCTCAATGAGAATGTGTTATGCCATGCGGCTATAGGCCTCAATGAGAATGTGTTATGCCATGCGGCTATAGGCCTCAATGAGAAATGTGTTATGCCATGCTGCTATAGGCCTCAATGAGAAATGTGTTATGTCATGCTGCTATAGGCCTCAATGAGAATGTGTTATGCCATGCTGCTATAGGCCTCAATGAGAATGTGTTATGCCATGCTGCTATAGGCCTCAATGAGAATGTGTTATGCCATGCTGCTATAGGCCTCAATGAGAATGTGTTATGCCATGCTGCTATAGGCCTCAATGAGAATGTGTTATGCCATGCTGCTATAGGCCTCAATGAGAATGTGTTATGCCATGCTGCTATAGGCCTCAATGAGAATGTGTTATGCCATGCTGCTATTGGCCTCAATGAGAATGTGTTATGCCATGCTGCTATAGGCCTCAATGAGAAATGTGTTATTCCATGCTGCTTTTTGTTTGTTTGTTTTGTTTGTCTGTCTAATAAATACGTGTAGGATGTGTTATCGACGTGTTTGATGTTTACTGTGGTGACAGTCCTGAGAAGACCATTGCTGTTGACGGGACTATAAACAATGTAAAAATAAAATATAACCAGCCGCCGTGGCGTAGTGGTTAGCGTCGCGGACTACTGGCTGGGAGGTCTCGGGTTCGAATCCCATCAGAGACGAGGGTTTTTTTCAGTCCTAGACCGACTCCTACCCAGCGTGAGTGGCTGTGGGCTCAATGGGAAGACTGAAACCACACAGTCGAGCTTCATCTGCGAATCTGAGAGTGTTGCTCTAATTTCAAGACCAACACTGCAGGTGTCTGTAGTTCTCGGGCCTGGTTAACGCCGGGATATCATTATGAAAGGAAGCGTGGAATACAGCCCTGGCATGCAGTCTCAGACCGATACGGAACTCCATAGCATCATCATCATCACAGTCATCCGCCTCATTTTCATCAATCATTAAAAAAAATTGTCTCAAATTCTGTGGCTTTGCAATGGAATCTCAAGGTGACCTCAGTTTTGGTTTCCGATCCAGTCTATGCCTTGCTGCGTTCAGGTCAAAGTCATGAGGATCAGTGTGTTATGAGGAGCTGTCGGTGGACGGTCGTGGTGGCGCCCTCAGATGAGGACCTCACTCAGCAGCAGTGCAGTGTCTCCTCGGTTGGTTGCCTCCTGACGGCCTAACATAGATTCGCTCCTCTTGGACTGCTGGTCTCGGATTCTGCGACATGCACGTGCGGAGGTGTGGCTGCGAATTGGGACTCGGAATGAGCGGCGTGGGAGCAACACCACTGTACGACCCAGAAGATGGGACAGAAAAGAAAAGAAAAAAATATATATATATAACATTTTTTCCCACAAAAAAGCACACAAAAATTTCCCATGTAGAGAGGTGTGCTTGGATCAGGTAGACTGATGCGCTTTCCTTCTTCGGTAAGATAATATAAACGATCAAAAAATGAAGAAGAAAAAACAAACACACCATTACACTTTCCTCTATATATTAAGCTTTCCTCTTTCCTATATATATATACTAAAATAGACTCCATGGTGAAATTTGCAGGAACGTCGGCAAAAAGTGATTTGTTTGAGAATATTCTATTAGGCTAGGTTCTTTTTTCAGCTTTTTTTCCTTTTTGTAATAATTTTCCTCCGTGTGGTTGTATATGATTGCTTGCTTGTGCTTGTGCTTGTGCGTGCGTGTGTGCGTGCGTGCGTGAGTTCATAGGTAAATAATTTATTGTTTCGGTTTATTGTCCTAAATTATTATAGTTCTGTTACTCAAACGGATTTCTCAGTTTGATATCCTAAACTACCCACCCCCAATGGCGACGTCGTTGTTCGTAGAAAATATTCTTCTTTTTTTCTAATTTATTGTTTGTACGTCTCCCAAGTCCGGATCCCATGACAGCCCCAGTGCAGCAGAGTGGACGTCTGGCAGACCCAGTGGACGATGGCGGGCACCAGCAGACGGCTCCAGCCAGTGCCAGACTTATGTGGGGAAGAGAGCAGCACATGGACACTCCCCAGCCGGACGATTCCAAGCAAATGTCGCCGTAAGTAAATGGATAGGATGCGGCTGTGTTAGAGAAATGTATTAGCGTGGTTATGAGTGGACTGTGCTGTGTAATAGTGTGTGTGTCGGGGGGGGAGGGGGTGTCGGTGTGTGTGTGGGTGTATGTGTGTGTGTGTCGGGTGTGTGTGTGGTGTGGGTGTGTGTATGTATGTGTGTGTGTGTCACTGTCATTTATGTTATCAATAAAACTTTTTCTTTAGCATCCCTGATCTAATTTCAGAGACAAAGAACTTGCCTCTCCTCTTCCATCACCGTCCCGACATTCCACTTCCTGTCCCCAGCGGCAGGAACGATCACCCTGGCTGACAATGCTCTGTGACGTCAACTGGAGACACGTGACTGCTTGCGTCATCATCCTGTTCGCCATGGCCGTCCTCGTGGTCACCTTCATATCCACGTCAAACACCAGGTCTCAATGACGTGGCACTATGTTAGGCCCCGGTAACATCATGATGAAGACCCACTGCGTCCTCACTGCCCGATAAATTTATAGAGAACGTTGTAGAAATCCTCCTCAAAATGTGACTGAAACCACGACCTCACTACGATCCCAGGAGTGGAGACGTCGATCCACAGCTGAAAACGTGTAGATGGAACCACGCTCTTGGCGCGGGCCCTACGCCACAGCTACGTTGTCAGAACTCGCTCTCACTTTCCATTTGCGATTTCTACTCACTCTGTCAAAAGAAAGGAAAACTGTGGAAAGGTCACAACCATTTTCATCCGACTTGGTTGGATGGTGTGAGGCGGCCTTACAAGGCTGATAATTCAACTCCAATAGGTACACCCGAATTAAGGGGCAACGCTATCTTAATACACGATTTTCGGAGATAAAAAACTAGGGAGAGCACTTCGTGAAAATGACACTTGCTGAAAAAGCATAGCAACAATGCAACAATGGCGTCGAAGCTTGTAACCGCAGGATGCGAGTCAGCGACTTGCAAAAACATTTTTTATAGAAACATTAGGGGTGTCCAGTGGCCACAAACTGATAAAACTTGCCAAATGTGACGTAAAGATATAAAATACATAATATTTTAGAATGACGCACGGTGTTATAAGTGCTGTATGTCTGCTCAAACACACGAGTCGATAGTCTACGAGAGCTGATGGTAGCACACACCATGAAATTACTCCCATTATTTCCGAACAACTCCTATTAGATAATTTAGGTACCGGTAGCCTATATCAAATTTGTATTCAAGCAACAACAAAAAGTAGTCTACACTACGAATTTGAAATGTTCTATCGTCTTTGTTTTATTTCCCAGATAGGCTAGTGGTTTGCTTTAATTGCTCACTTTTCCTGTGCGTTTTTTATGGTATGTTTCTGCCTTTTCTGAACTTTTTTTTTAATAAATGTTCTAGAAATACGTTCGTGTTGGGTGCGTTTGCTACCTCATGTGTTTTTTGGGGGGCAGATATAACAAATATATTTTGTTTATATTTTATCTACAAATATGTTGAGAAAGAAGAACAAACTGAATAAACAAACTAAAAGAAACCTGTACAAATAACTAAAATGATAGATGACTGTTAGATGTGCTTGATTCCTCGTGTCTCTTTGCCTACAGGACTGAACGTTGTGAGTTATGTGCATAGAAACGAGAATACAAAGAAGTTACAGAAATAGACTGAAAGGCACCTGTACTGTTGGATGATTTGTTGAAATGAGGGGAAAACGAAGATAAAGTCGAAACACAACCCAAAAGTTGAAGAACGATACAAGTTTTAATCTGAGATTAGAAGACATCAAAACAGCAACACCGTTGTACAAATAATAAAGTTTTAATTCGTGCAACTTTCGGTTGTGGTGTGGTGTTCCTTGTCTGGTTGAATGTGTATGACTAAGTGCGTCTGGTTGATTTGGATGAATTGATTTCACGTCTTCTGCTTCAACTCTAACCTCATCCTCATCCTTATCCTCCTTTTCCAACAATGAATTGTGGAATGTTTTGTTAAGTAGTGAGCAGCTTCATCGACTCGAACGATTCTTGCTGCTCTCAAGACTTGAAACTGACAGAATCAGTGATGAAAACATCGACTGCATTTTGATTACGGCAAATGTCTTGTGTGTGTGTGTGTGTGTGTGTGTGTGTGTGTGTGTGTGTGTGCGCGTGTGCGTGTGCGTGCGTGTGCGTGCGTGCGCGCGTGTGTGTGTGCGCGCGCGTGTGCGCGCGCGTGTGCGTGCGTGCATGCGTGCATGTGTGCGTGCGTTTGTGTGTGCGTGCGAGCGCGCGCGTGTGTGCCTGTCTGTCTGTGTGTGTCTGCATGTGTATGTGCATGCGTGTGTGCGCTCACGTGTGTGAGTGTGTGTGAGTACGTGGCAAGGTGCACTTGCCAATTGATTTGATTGGTTGTTGTCAGGTGCTTGCAAGCAAACTCCAGTGTTTCTGCGTAGGAGCACGCGTGTGTGTGTGTGTGTGTGTGTGTGTGTGTGTGTGTGTGTGTTTGGAGATATGGTGTGGTGCGTTAAGTTGTATCTTCTGGTGTTTGGGGGGGGGGGGGGGTGCGCGCGAGTGTGTGTGCATGTGCGTGCGTGCGCGCGTGCGTATGCTTGAGTGTGTGCGTGTGTATGTGTGTTGTGGTATGTGTGTACATGTGCGCGTGCGCGCATAATGCCTTATAATTAGTTTATTGATGTATTCTTTCCGCTTTACACCCACAAACTTCCCGTTTGAATTTTTAAACAATATATATAAAACAATTCGTGGTTTTGATGTTTTTTGTTATCCAGTCAACATTGTCATTCATTTTCAATCCTATGTTGGCTGAAAAAGTTGAGATATACACTTTTAAATTGTCAACGGGAAAAAGAGCATTTTTTTCTTGAAAAAGGCACAGACATCTTTGCATACGTGAACAGTTTCGGCAAAAATATTTTTGCCCTTGAAAGAGGGATTTTTCTGAAAATGGGTTACCATGGAAACTGTTCTTTTCTGGAGCTCTAGAAAAATTAACTGTTCTAATCTTTCATACATTAAGTTTTCTTCATAAACCTTTTTTATACAATACTAACCCACTTTACTGAACTAATCATAGCAAAACACAATGATCGTTATTGGTCATGAATGAAAGACTGGAAAGCACGGACACAGTGTAGGCCTAGACGTTGTGCAAACAGCTTGGAGCAAAAGAAAGACGTGAGCAGCAGTAGACTTCTATCTCATTATCGATCGTGGCTGAAATAATTGAAAGTACTGAAGCTATTAAGACAAGGACAGGTCACAGTAGACCAGGCTGTTGAGCCGATATAAGGGAACCGAGTCATGTGGCACCAAGATCTGTGACGTCTGAACTCGTGTCAAGGTTAAGGGAACTGAGTCATATGGCACCAACATCTGTGACGTCTGAACTCGTGTCACGGCTAGCAGTCTTAAGGGAACCGAGTCATGTGGCACCAAGATCTGTGACGTCTGAACTCGTGTCAAGGTTAAGGGAACTGAGTCATGTGGCACCAAGATCTGTGACGTCTGAAGTCGTGTCAAGGCTAGCAGTCTTAAGGGAACCCAGTCATGTGGATCTGTGACGTCTGAAGTCGTGTCAAGGCTAGCAGTCTTAAGGGAACCGAGTCATGTGGCACCAAGATCTGTGACGTCTGAACTCGTGTCAAGGCTAGCAGTCTTAAGGGAACCGAGTCATGTGGCACCAAGATCTGTGACGTCTGAAGTCGTGTCAAGGCTAGCAGTCTTAAGGGAACCCAGTCATGTGGATCTGTGACGTCTGAAGTCGTGTCAAGGCTAGCAGTCTTAAGGGAACCGAGTCATGTGGCACCAAGATCTGTGACGTCTGAACTCGTGTCAAGGCTAGCAGTCTTAAGGGAACCGAGTCATGTGGCACCAAGATCTGTGACGTCTGAACTCGTGTCAAGGCTAGCAGTCTTAAGGGAACCGAGTCATGTGGCACCAAGATCTGTGACGTCTGAACTCGTGTCAAGGCTAGCAGTCTTAAGGGAACCGAGTCATATGGCACCAAGATCTGTGACGTCTGAACTCGTGTCAAGGCTAGCCGTTTTACATTCACATTGGTAAAGCGTGGCTATGATGTACCTTAGTCACCCAACATCAAATTTTCGATTTGAAAAATGTCACTGAGAAGCAATATTCTGCCGTTTGGGGGGAAAAGGATAGGGTTAGGATCAGCCTAGTTATTGTCAAGAAACTGAAAGAACCAAACTTTCAGATTGAGAGTGGTAAACATGGGGGGTTGTCTAAACTACAACTTTGCACACATCGTAACAAGGGTGTGGCCGAGTACGGCAACAAAAAACCCATCCCGGTAGTTACTAAAAGGGGTCTTCGGGTAAAATACCCCTGTATAAAATGTGAAGCGATTCCGTGCAGCGGTTCACAAAATACTCTGAAACAGACCCGAATTATCACATTGCCCTCCGCAATGAAAAGAGGCCGGGGGCTAATTTTCTTTTAATTCTGTGCCTAGATGATCTGATCACCTCAAGTTATTGAACATTTCTGTGTTTTGTTTTGTGGGGTGTTCTTTTAAATCAGCATCGCATCCTATAACAACAAAATATTAAAAAGATCGCTTGTAACTGGGTTATTTACCAGCCGCGCAGCGATAGACGGTTCAGATATCTAGGCCAAGCTTTAAAGAAATGAGTCATTGGTCAAAGGTCAAGATCAGTGGAGCGGAAAATGCTGCCGTGCGGCTGGTGATCTATCGTCTTAACGCTCTGGTTTGTTTGTTTTTGTTAACAAAAGTTGCTCCAGAACAGACAGACAAAAACAAACAGACGAACAGACAAACCTATATATGGGCCAACAAAGACAGTGAGTGACGCCCTTTGGGCCCCACATGATGAGCAGCTGGGACAGTAGCTGTCATCAACGATGGTGTGTCAAGGACGGAACACGCCTGGAGAGTGGAGACCCCGTTTTACCAGGATACATTAGATGTGTCCCCATCTCTATGTGTCACCCTCATGGGGCCCCACATGATGAGCAGCCGGGACAGTAGCTGTCATCAACGATGGTGTGTCTTGGACGGAACACGCCTGGAGAGTGGAGACCCCGTTTTACCAGGATACATTAGATGTGTCCCCATCTCTATGTGTCACCCTCATTGGGCCCCTGTCTCTATAGGCCTAATTACGTGGGTTGTTCAGTAAAGTTTGGCAACGGTCCTGCCATTTGTAATTTATAAAACATACAGTATAATGCTGACACCAATGAATACTTCAATCCTTAACGCATTTGCTTGCGTTAATTTGCTTGTATCATTGTGATGTCATGTCCTTCGTGAGTGTACGACGTCATTGAAAATATGATGTAAGAGCCTGTGATATAAAAAAAAATCGTGGATTCTTGAACTAACTAGTTCACTTGCTGTAACTTCATAGGAATAAAACTTAGGAACTGTCACATGAACATTCATTCCGATTTAGCAAATGTTTATGGTCGACCGTGTACTTCTTATTGCACAATTTGCAAATGTGTTGAAGTTTTCAATCCTGGAAAACACAGCTTCCAAAAATGTCACCCTCTTTTTGTACAGTCCTGAACGCGCAAAACATGTAGTTTTTCAAGAAACTGACTAATAAAGATTCACATCCAGAAGTGAGATGAGTGACAATTCTTTGAGTACAATAGTAAAGATAATGCATAGACATTTTTAATGAAAAAGCTGGCAACACAATTTGCATGAAAACGCTAGTGCCTACAAGGTCAAGGTCGCTGTGACCTTCCAAGGAGAGTAGCGTAATCAATATTTAAACCACCTATGGCAAGACTGGCATACTTTTCAATCCTGAAGATGTGCTTCCTCCATTCTGTTTTTCCATGGCACAGTCAGTTTGATCAGGATCATTTGCAATTGTTTCAACAGACTTGAGTGGGGCACTATGTCAGGTCTCAAGCCACTCTTTCTGATGGTTTCAGGGTGATTTTCCCATTCAGAAGATCTGCTGAGCATTCCCAGTCTTCTGCGCCGTCAAGCAAGCTCTGCTTTTGTGTTCTGGCAGGTGCTGTGACTCTTGGCCACGGTTTGCCACCTCCTGCAGAGTAGAATGTTGCTTGTGGGGCTGCTGCTGGCATTGGTTTTCCTTTGGCAGCACTTACTGCATGGGCGATCTCCTTGAGGACTTGGTTGTGCCTCCAAGTGTGTCTTCATTGGGTTAGTCCCACTGTGCATGAGCTGAGAACGTGCTGTACGGTCTGTCTTCCTCGGGTTAGTCCCACTGTGCATGAGCTGAGAACTACAGTCTGTCTGCCTTGGGTTAGTCCCACTGTGCATGAGCTGAGAATGTGCTCTACAGTCTGTCTGCCTTGGGTTAGTCCCACTGTGCATGAGCTGAGAACGTGCTCTACAGTCTGTCTTCCTTGGGTTAGTCCCACTGTGCATGAGCTGAGAACGTGCTCTACAGTCTGTCTTCCTCGGGTTAGTCCCACTGTACATGAGCTGAGAACGTGCTTTACAGTCTGTCTTCCTTGGGTTAGTCCCACTGTGCATGAGCTGAGAACGTGCTCTACAGTCTGTCTTCCTTGGGTTAGTCCCACTGTGCATGAGCTGAGAACGTGCTCTACAGTCTGTCTTCCTTGGGTTAGTCCCACTGTGCATGAGCTGAGAACGTGCTCTACAGTCTGTCTTCCTCGGGTTAGTCCCACTGTACATGAGCTGAGAACGTGCTTTACAGTCTGTCTTCCTTGGGTTAGTCCCACTGTGCATGAGCTGAGAACGTGCTCTACAGTCTGTCTTCCTTGGGTTAGTCCCACTGTGCATGAGCTGAGAACGTGCTCTACAGTCTGTCTTCCTTGGGTTAGTCCCACTGTGCATGAGCTGAGAACGTGCTCTACAGTCTGTCTTCCTTGGGTTAGTCCCACTGTGCATGAGCTGAGAACGTGCTTTACAGTCTGTCTTCCTTGGGTTAGTCCCACTGTGCATGAGCTGAGAACGTGCTCTACAGTCTGTCTTCCTTGGGTTAGTCCCACTGTGCATGAGCTGAGAACGTGCTCTACAGTCTGTCTTCCTTGGGTTAGTCCCACTGTGCATGAGCTGAGAACGTGCTTTACAGTCTGTCTTCCTTGGGTTAGTCCCACTGTGCATGAGCTGAGAACGTGCTCTACAGTCTGTCTTCCTTGGGTTAGTCCCACTGTGCATGAGCTGAGAACGTGCTCTACAGTCTGTCTTCCTTGGGTTAGTCCCACTGTGCATGAGCTGAGAACGTGCTTTACAGTCTGTCTTCCTTGGGTTAGTCCCACTGTGCATGAGCTGAGAACGTGCTCTACAGTCTGTCTTCCTTGGGTTAGTCCCACTGTACATGAGCTGAGAACGTGCTTTACAGTCTGTCTTCCTTGGGTTAGTCCCACTGTGCATGAGCTGAGAACGTGCTCTACAGTCTGTCTGCCTTGGGTTAGTCCCACTGTGCATGAGCTGAGAACGTGCTTTACAGTCTGTCTTCCTTGGGTTAGTCCCACTGTACATGAGCTGAGAACGTGCTTTACAGTCTGTCTTCCTTGGGTTAGTCCCACTGTGCATGAGCTGAGAACGTGCTCTACAGTCTGTCTGCCTTGGGTTAGTCCCACTGTGCATGAGCTGAGAACGTGCTTTACAGTCTGTCTGCAGAGCGGGCACTTGGGATCATCTGAAAGTCCCCATCTGACCAGATTCGCATTGGCAGGCAGAATGTCATACACAGATCTGATGATGAAGCTGAGTCTAAGGGGAGCCATGTGCCATATGTCATTTCAGGTGAGACTTCTTTGGAGTTCATTTTCCCATGTAGTCCATCGCCCTTGCTGGCCTTAATTTGGACAGCTTTCTGGACTCTGTGGGCATCTTCCCCTTTTCTCACTTCTGGAATGACCAGGTCTCTCTTTTCTTCTATTAAACTCCTTACACTCTAAACTCCTTACACTCTAGACCACGCTACCTGGGTGCCCCTCTGCTGTAACCACTAACCACGTGGTTGTTTTTTTGTACCCTGAAAGATCGCTGACAGGATACAATAATTATACGGCCCGTTTGGACTCGTCTAAGAAATACGCAGTTTTACATCTTCGAATTATGTTTCTTCTGTTGGTGGCTATATCAAGTAAGACCATAATAACCCAATGGTGTCCATGTGGACTAACAATACATCCACCCAGTGGTGACGTCTATTGACTGGCATTGCGTAAGCTATAGTTATGACGGCGTGTTTCGCTTTTTTAAATATTATGTTGGAAATTAGGATGTAAATAAGAACCGTTTTTGTTTGTTTGTTTGTTTTGCTTTTTAAATGTCTGATTTGCATGCGACTGTAAATGAAGAAAGTTATTTCATCTGTCTTTATAATCACTACGTTGCACAATCGTACAGAGACGAACAAATTCTTATCGTGCAATTGTTATACAACCACCTAGCAGCATGCTGATGATATCAGAAGCCCATTGCTTTAACCACTCAGCCATAGTCTAATTCTCCAGCTATTAGTTGGAGCAAACATAAAATTGATTCGTCGAACATCAATATGTTTAATTATGTAGTGAGGTATAAAGAAAAAGAGCATAATACCTATAGCAGAAGAATAATTTTGATCAGCTCCAAAACATCGAAAGAAACATTATATTCCACAAACAAATACTAATTAAAATATGTTCATTATTTTAAAGTTATAATTAATCTTCCCCAATGGACAAACACAGATTTAACACCTAATTAGCGGAGGTGATAAAGTTGTAGCGTGCTTTCAGATGACATCCTATTTAGGCAACAATCTGCTGCAAGTCTGCTGATTCAGCAGCATGGCACCTGGGCCCGCGTACCGTGTGTCAGCGAATGGTTCTGATGGTGGTACCACTGACACCTCTCTCCCTTCAGCAGCAAACCACTCCTCCGCTCACAACGCTTCTTCACTTGAGCACGGCTGTATGGAGGTCATGCTCAGCAGGAGGGAGTTCATACCCTGGAACAACCCAGACAACATCGTCAGCGCACAAACAGAGTACGTGTTCTTTCGTGTCAAAGTGCTCATCCTGGGCCTGCAGTTTGTCATTGGCGGGCCGGGCAATGCCATCAACATGGCAGTGTTCTGCAAACAGGGGCGGAAGAACCGGGTCAACTTGTGCCTCTTCGCCTTAGCCCTGGCTGACGAGCTGACTCTGGCCTTGGCCATGGTGTATAGCAGCGAGCAGCTGGTTGTGCAGTTCACCACTCAGGAGAGGCCCGGGCCGGTGCAGGCGTTTCTGATGAGCCACCACTACCTGGGTGTCCTGGAAGCCTTCAGCTACGTGTCCTCCGTGCTGTCCGCCATCATCTCTGTGGAGAGGTGTCACTGCGTCCTGCATCCGCTCACCTACCACCTGGCCGTGCGCACCACAACCATGGCGGCCATTGTCATCACTGTCTACCTTTCAGTATTAGCTGTATATTTTCCTATTACCGGATTCTAATTCGCCCTGGGTGCCTCTACGATCTAGAAACTGGAATAATAAAAGACACGTATCTGATGACCGATTTCTACAAAGCTCATAGAAAAGCTTTTCAAGTTCTCAATACCGGTTTTTTTCGGTAATGTATTACCGTGTGCGGTGATTGTGGTGGTGACAGTATCCACCATCATTACTTCGGTGAAGCTTCGTCACATTGTAAAATGGCGTTCCAAAGCGTCCCTGTCTCTGTCAAACCAGGAAGCGGGGCTAACCAGGATGCTGGTCGCCAATTCCATTTTCTTCATTTCTTGCTCCGTCCCCGCTGTCCTGGTCCGAACGATGCCCCTTTTCTTCCCAGAGATAAATATCGGCAGGCGCAATGAGAATCTCTTCAAGACTTTCGCGCAGCTGAATAACATATTTCTGAAGAGCAACTCCAGTTTCAACATCTTTGTCTACTATATTATGGGGACACATTATAAGCAAACCTTTTGGTCACTGTTCGGCAAGAAGACGTCAAAAGATCGCAATTTGAAACATTCTAAAGAGAAGCAGAGCGAAGGATAAATACTTTATAAACTGATCGGGGGGGAAAGGGAATCTATTCCACCGATCATATTGAAAATGTCTTCAGAAAATTGGAAAACAAAGAAAATCAAGAAAATCAATCACATTGTTAAAATCAGATTTATTTAGCCTCAAACAAGATCTGTTGAAATTAGGAAAATGCGTTTTTGAAGAAAAATGCACATATTGTTTGATATGTGGACCCTTGGTGTTTGGAATTAGGCATCAGGTGTTCTAATATTGCAAACATTTTGTCGTTTTTTCTAACGCTCCTGTTTGGATACGTTTTCAGATTGTGTGGGGCACCGATGTGATGAGTTCTAATGAAGGATCACTGAATGGAAGGATTTGTTTTTTACTATTTTAGCCGCGAGTGCGTATTTTGCTTAAGGGAGCGCACTTTGGCGCTTTTCCAGTACAATACAATATAGTACAATGCAATACAATACAATACAAGGCAATACAAGGCAAGGCAATGCAATACAAGGCAATGCAATGCAATACAATACAAGGCAATGTAATACAATACAATGCAATACAAGGCAATGTAATACAATGCAAAGCAATGCAATACAATGTAATACGATGCAATACAATACAATACAATGCAATACAATACAATGCAATACGAGGCAATGCAATGCAATACAACACAATACAACACAGTGCAGTGCACGGCCTGACCATCGCGTGCTGAGGCCTGTCTGTGTGGCAGCTGTGGAGCCATCTGATGATCAGAGAGGTTGACGTACTTCAGTATCCTCCTCCATATCATCAGGCCTGTCTGTGTGGCAACTGTGGAGCCATCTGATGATCAGAGAGGTTGACATCCTTCAGCATCCTCCTCCATATCATCAGGCTTGCCTGTGTGGCAGCTGTGGAGCCATCTGATGATCAGAGAGGTTGACGTACTTCAGCATCCTCCTCCATATCATCAGGCCTGTCTGTGTGGCAGCTGTGGAGCCATCTGATGATCAGAGAGGTTGACGTACTTCAGCATCCTCCTCCATATCATCAGGCCTGTCTGTGTGGCAGCTGTGGAGCCATCTGATGATCAGAGAGGTTGACGTACTTCAGCATCCTCCTCCATATCATCAGGCCTGTCTGTGTGGCAGCTGTGGAGCCATCTGATGATCAGAGAGGTTGACGTCCTTCAGCATCCTCCTCCATATCATCAGGCCTGTCTGTGTGGCAGCTGTGGAGCCATCTGATGATCAGAGAGGTTGACGTACTTCAGCATCCTCCTCCATATCATCAGGCCTGTCTGTGTGGCAGCTGTGGAGCCATCTGATGATCAGAGAGGTTGACGTCCTTCAGCATCCTCCTCCATATCATCAGGCCTGTCTGTGTGGCAGCTGTGGAGCCATCTGATGATCAGAGAGGTTGACGTCCTTCAGCATCATCCTCCATATCATCAGGTGTGCATGGACAGCGTTAAAGGCACGACAGGGATATAAAAGGAGGGAGGCGAGCAAAAACGGCAGTTTTCGCCACACGCTGCCAGCAAACCCTTCTTTTCTCCTCTTGCTGGTAGATGCGTGTGTCTAAAAATAGCCACCTACTGATTCCTAAGATCGGGTGCTGAGGCTTTAAAAGCCAAGAAGAAGTCGAGGAACAACTGAAAGCCTGACGCCGGTCCGTGGCCACTTTATGTACCTCAGCACATAATTTTAAAAAAATTATATTCAGGGAGAATCAACACCCTCTAGTCCTCTATAACTCAGCGGGGCTTCACAAACATCGGCAGTAAACTGGCCGAAATGTTTCCAGCTATTTCTCTTTTTTTTCTTTTTCTTTTTGGTCAGGGTTTTTCTTTCAATAGCATAGTTTTGATGTTGACTCTGAGTACAAACTGCTCCAAACATGAACACACAGATTCGCAGATTCACAGATTGTCTGGAATTGTGAAGTTGGTGCCCTCCTCCGAGCTCGTGTTGGGGCTGCAGGCCCACTGCAGGAGGTCCCTGGAATTGGCCCCACTGCGGTCTGCACAGCACCGTGTGATCTAAGCGCTTGAAGGGGACAGGGGGAATTGGCCCCACTGCAGTCTGCACAGCACCGTGTGATCTAAGCGCTTGAAGGGGACAGGGGGAATTGGCCCCACTGCAGTCTGCACAGCACCGTGTGATCTAAGCGCTTGAAGGGGACAGGGGGAATTGGCCCCACTGCAGTCTGCACAGCACCGTGTGATCTAAGCGCTTGAAGGGGACAGGGGGAATTGGCCCCACTGCGGTCTGCACAGCACCGTGTGATCTAAGCGCTTGAAGGGGACAGGGGGAATTGGCCCCACTGCGGTCTGCACAGCACCGTGTGATCCAAGCACTTGAAGGGGACAGAGGAAAGCTTAGGTCTATTCACTGAGGATTGTGGTAAAACCTGTTGCTGTTGTTGACATACCCTGGCTAAAAGACTCCAGGGATCATCCCAACAGCCGAAGCGCTTGAACACTATGGTACAAATGCATCAGCTAGGGATGAGAACAGTACGTATGTGACCGGTTTTCTTTTTTTAATTACTCCGCCACATGGGCAGCCACACTCCGTCTTCGGGGGAAGGGTGGGAAAGGTTTCTTGGGTACTGTTAGGCCTATAAGGGTAAAATATTTCAAAACAGAAGGGACCTTCTGTCGACTTTCGTAAGGTACAATCTGAATTATGTTAAAATATTTTGGAGATGTGTGCCTGGATCATCTACTCGCCAATGAACACGATATAATCCAAACATCTCTCCATGTTCGCACGTTCATCTTCACGGATGTTTTAAGGCACCTTCTTTAGACTAAGCTCAAATGCATTCTTCGCTCTTTTTCTTTGATTATTGACCTAACATTTGATTCCTACTCATTGCTGGTAGATTGGTGTTTTTTTTTATGTAAGTGTGTGTGTTTTGTTGTTGTTTTTTGTTTGCTTTGTTTTGGGGTTTGTTTGGGTGTGGGTTTGTTTTTTGTTTTTTCGGGGTGTGGGGTTGTTGTGTGTGTGGATTGTTTGCGGGGGGAGATGCAAACACACTTTGACTTCAGCACAAAAAAAGGGAAAACGATGGAAGCCTGTTTATCATAATATTACTAACGCTTTTCCTCATTGTCCTGTCTTAGTGGGAAAGAGTAGTATATTTTGGTGTCTTTTTTATATCTGTCTGTCTGTCCGTCCCAGCAATATCTGGAGAACCGCTGTACAGATTCCTTTCAAATGTTTAGGGAGGTTTATTTCCTGACATTGATTGAAGGGTCCCATGGACCAATCTGAACCTTGCTGAGATTGACTTCAACACAGACCTAGTAAACGACTACTAGGACCAGATATACAGAACAACACTGGAAACCAACAAGACATTAGTTGCCGAGACTGATCTCAAAATGTGGCCTTGAAAACGGTACTTATTTTTACCGAAATGTACGGGAACTACTATCGAAAGTCTTCGAAATACTGATTCGTGTGTCTATGGACAGGTAGTTATAGGGGAGAATCACTGAAATTGTACCTGTCACGCAATGCATATATAACATACACACACACAAAAATGAAGAAGTAAACACATTCACATTGACACTCAGCCCTCACTCGTTCTATCACTCACTCTCACACACATTGCGGGCGCACGCGCAAGAGAGAGACTGGGGGAGAGAGAGAGAGAGAGAGAGAGAGAGAGAGAGAGAGAGAGAGAGAGAGAGAGAGAGAGAGAGAGAGAGAGAGAGAAAACCACTCAGTATTCTACTTCGTGGATCAAGGACAATAAATATCAGCTCTTCTACTAGCTAGCCATAATTTGACCATTTCAAAACCCAAGTTTATCATAACGCTTTTGGCCCCAGAAACAAAAGCAGTCATTTTGTTCTGACCCAGAAGGCGATGCGTGTAGAGCTCGAGGCTACATCATCAGAGAGACCTGCATGCCCGTCGACTTTGGGCTTGCTCTTGTGCTGGTAGGGCAAGTGAAGCCAGTGCGTCTCTGGGTCCCATCCAGCACCTTCGGGTGAGGTGTTTCTTTGTCCTTCTGTCAAAGACCTGCACATGCGTCCACTTTGTGGTTCCTCGGGGAATAGTAGTAACAACGTAGCCTGCTACACACATACGATTCGGATCTGAATGTGATGCGATTTTGACGGTGTGAGTCATTCACATGAAATTCATGTACTGGGTCTCCTTGAGTATAGTGAGCGATGGTGGCAGAATTCTTTTTAAACGGAAGTATTTCACGTGACTGACTCACGTGACCCAATCACATCGTACCCCCAAACGATTTTCTGCGTGTGTGGCGCCGGTGTCGTATAGAATATTGTCACCGTGAAATACGGTCGCTGCGACAGCATTTCACCGTAGATCCCATCGCTAGCAACACGATCTATGGTGAAATTATGTTGCTGCCGTGAAATACGGTCGCTGCGACAGCATTTCACCGTAGATCCTATCGCTAGCAACACGATCTATGGTGAAATTATGTCGCTGCCGTGAAATACGGTCGCCGCGACAGAATTTCACCATTGATCCTATCGCTAGCGACACGATCTATGGTGAATTATGTCGCTGCCGTGAAATACGGTCGCCGCGACAGAATTTCACCATTGATCCTATCGCTAGCAACACGATTAATGGTGAAATACTGTCGTGACACTATTTCACCATAAAAACAGTCGCTCTATTTCAAATTTGCACACGACAAGCTGCACCTGTATTCAGTTGGACATGGATGGCACTTAGTTGTTGACTCGGAGTATAGTGGGTGGATGCCTCATGCCTCCGTACAGGGAGCTGGACGATTCTCTCCAGGTGGGGATACTGGGCGAGTCTTTTTGTACAAATAGTTCACCCACCTTCTGAGAGTTCTGTGCGTGTGTGTGTGTGTGTAACTTCCTCTAAACTGCCACTCTCTTTGACTCTACCTTTTCCCTTTGCTTTCTATAATCTACTATCTTTCTGACTTATTGGCCCATTCACCTGCCTTTAAAAAAAAATCTTCCGAATAATTTTCTCCTTTGAGCTGCTCCAAAATCGGAATGTGTCGGCTGTACGCACAGGGAGACCAGTAAAATCTGAAAACCAGACACACACATACCTTACTCATTATGGCCATATAGCCTGGGAAGCCAGAAGAAGAAGTTGTTGATTCAGACTGCCTTCTTGTGCTGGTTGAATGGTTGAATTCTGCTGTTGATACTAAACATGAGAGGGGTTTGTCAGTAAATTGGGAGTGCCTAGCACTCAAAATGGATGCAATTTTAGTGTTTTCTTGTGGGATTTGCTCAAATCACACAAAGGTAAAACAAGTTTATTTGCAGTGGAAGCAACCAAAACAAACAATGTAAGCGACGGATATGCAAAGAAAATGTTATTGACCCCAAAATACCATAACTCCCAACACATTGTTAAAACCTGATTTTCAAGAAAACATTATGCAGTGCACCACCTTAATACATATAACGCCCACAAAATCAATATGTACAACAATAACATACAGCTCTAAAATAATTCTGCATCTGTTTATATAATTATAGGAGTAAATAACCTCATTCTTTATAACGTTTGCAGTTTGTGTGTGTGTGTGTGTGTGTGTGTGTGTGTGTGTGTGTGTGTGTGTGTGTGTGTGTGAGTGTGTGATAGAGAGAGAGTGAGAGAGAGAGAGAGAGAGAGAGAGAGAGAGAGAGAGAGAGAGAGAGAGAGAGAGAGAGAGAGAGAGAGAGGTTGGACGCAAAAAAGCATACAAAACTGAAAATCAAAATGGCATCCATGGGCTCAGTGAAAGAATCAGGGCATAGAGAACAGAGGGGTCACTCTGCTGGGATGTATACCACATCATGAAATTGGTGCTTCAATTGGTGGCTTAGATGTATACAGCTTCTCATTTTTGCTTTTAAACAAACTCACAGACATAATGTGTAGATTACTCGTTTTTAAAATGACAAACATCTACATATGCACAATGCTCAGTTTTTACAAAATTCTTGAAAGCAACAGACAGGGGCAGTGGGTGGATGCCTCATGCCTCCATATAGGGAGTTGGAGGACCCCGCCCTCAGTACAAGTCTCTCCCCATGGGGATACTGGGGAGGGGGGGTCTTTCAGTACAAGTCGTCCCCCCACCTTCTGGAAGCTCCGTGCAAGCAACTTCCTGTAATCTATCACTTTCTTTGACTCTTCTAGTCTTTTCCTTTTCTTACTATCATCTACTATTTTTCTGATGTATTGGCCCATTCCCCAGCTCCATTTCCCAAGTCTTCCAAATAATGTTCTGCTTTAAGCTCCTCCAAAATCGGAATGTGTCGGCTGAACGCAGTGGGGAGACCAGTGAAAACTGAAAACCAGTAGCATGCGTACCTCACCATTATGGCCACATGGCCTGCGAATGCAGAAGAAGAAAAAAGCAACAGGAACAAGGGATCAACAAGGACTTTCGTCTGATCCTAAATTTAAGGGACAAATGCGATGCCAAACAACCTGGAACTCTGCCGAGACCTTTCAAGGCGCATCATTGTACAACACAAATGGAAAACAACGTTGATCTAGGGCTCCTTAACCCTTTCGCCACCAGCCAATCATTAGCCAAAAAATGCCATTGAACTGAACAGCGTAGAAATAAAAATGTATCTGCAGTATTGGGAATTCCTCTGTGAAATGTATAACATTAGGCCTATCCGTACCTCCAAAAATTAAGAAAACAAGATCTTGAAATAACAGGCCCTGATTTGATGCCTTTTAGCGACATGGGTGTTAAACCATTGTGTTTCCATTGGAAATGAGAATTTCAGTTTTAGTCAGCTTTTAACATTTTTTGAAATTTTAACTTAAATCACTGTTTGTACACATTTAAATAAAGTAAGTACCTCGATGCATTGACAACAATTTGCCATTTGATAGATGACCAATAGTATAGATGATCAGCGTATACACACCCTGAAAAGTTGTTCTGAATGTGGAAAGTAGACTGTGAGTGTACCACCACACAATAAGATGGGAACACATTTTTATTTTATAAACATTTTGAGGCAAGGATTGAAAGCAAGATCTGAAATATACATCAAATAGTTGCATATATATTGATTTTAATCCATTCCTTGCCCAGTCCTGTGTCTACTACAGGATGTGTGATGTCATTGATGATGTCATAACTTTTGATGTCATAGCTCTGGAATGATGGTTTTTGGTTTAGACAAGTCAGGAAATATATATCTCAGATTCTCATGTTCTCAGATTGAGTCTAAAAGGTCTGTTTTAAAATTAATAATAAGAACATTGATAATTTCTCTGTTTTCCTCTGGCACGCTGCAGTGAAGGGGTTAAGACTTGGAACATAAGTTAACCCCTACAATGCAGCTCATAGATGAAAGTGCCGCTTACACAGACCCACAGACAGTCAAGTCACAAAATGAGGCCACAGAGTAACTTTTATTGGTTAAACAAATTCTTGAAATTGTAATTACAAACTGTTCGCATTTCCTTTAATCCCTTCAGTGCCGCCTATTAGTTGCGCATTTTTTAACGCCGCAAAATCGCTACTTAGCAGTGACGTATATATACGTTGGTGGCAAGTACTGAAGCGATATAGAGGATGTATATAGACATCGTCAGCACTGAAGAGGTTAATTCTGTCGATCATTTCATCACATTGAATAAAAAATGTCTGACTTCATGTGCAAAAGTGATTTCAGAATTCTATTTTCATTTTTAATTTCCAACATTTATTTTTTAATTTTTTTTTACACGTAGCACCAACATGATTTATTTGATATCAGGAAACATACAGGAAAATTAGGTCTTAAAAGTTATCATTCCATAAGATCGTGAAAAGAAATTCTGAAACAGTCAGCACTGACTGTTCACACACAGGCGCTTGACATCAGATCAACCAATATTATGAGCTTATGACTTGTGTTCCCACACTTTTTTGGCCTCAGGAGAATGACCCAGAAACATGTTTTCCCTCCCAGTTATCCCGGCGGCCACGTCATTTGTCTGCCTCCCATCACATGGACGTGAAGATGGCACACCGACTGAGCCCCGTCCGCTCCGTTGTTAATCACTGTGAATAAAGAAACAGAAAACGTTAACAACTACACTCTTTATCATCCTGGCTGAAGAGGTTATGCTTTTCTCTTCATGGGTTGCAGTGATGTCCCGAGGCCCAGGTCATAGGACAACTGAAAATTTCCTACGCTGTTCCTCCCTGTCAGGACAAACGTCCTCTTGGAATGTATCGCTGGCAGACTTTATTCCATTGATTTCTGCAAACAGCCGTTCAAAACACACAAAATCAAGCTGTTTAATTAAAACACTGAATCAAGAAATCATAGATAAAAACTGCATCAAGCGTGTCCCTATGAAACATATTGTGGCTGTATGTTCTTTATAGTATTTGTGATATATTTCTTCCATCAGATATAGGCCTTGTACACAGTTCATGCGGAAATCCCAAGCGCAATCCATAAATAAGTAAAAGAAAGGAGGGTAAAAATGTATGGATTAGGGGAAATTCGGACACGTACGTAAATCTTTTCCCGTCTTTCTTTTACTTATTTACGGATTGTGCACGGTACGTTTCCGCACGTTTCCGCACGGAATCTCCGCATGTATGTGTAAAAACTTCTTTTTTTGGAGTCATGCAACATATTTAGTAGAAAACGTTCTTAAATGATACACTTAATATCGCAAACATAAATAAAACTGTCCATGAGTGAAAATCTAGCAATGACAAACATATTCTTGACTGTTATTTGTGAAAGGTTACTTGTGGTAAACTTCAGTTGGCTTGAAAAAACTTCTGAAAATAATGTACATGTATAGATAAACTAAATGTCCCTCCCTGAACAGCAGTGTTTGTTGTATTGACGTTGTCTCAGGACAGTTTGTCCTGTCACAGTTCATCGTGTTGATGTTGTCTCAGGACAGTTTGTCCTGTCACAGTTCATCGTGTTGACGTTGTCTCAGGACAGTTTGTCCTGTCACAGTTCATCGTGTTGATGTTGTCTCAGGACAGTTTGTCCTGTCACAGTTCATCGTGTTGACGTTGTCTCAGGACAGTTTGTCCTGTCACAGTTCATCATGTTGACGTTGTCTCAGGACAGTTTGTCCTGTCACCGTTCATCATGTTGACATTGTCTCAGGACAGTTTGTCCTGTCACTGTTCATCGTGTTGATGTTGTCATCTCAGGACAGTTTGTCCTGTCTGTTCATCGTGTTGACGTTGTTGTCTCAGGACAGTTTGTCCTGTCTGTTCATCGTGTTGATGTTGTCATCTCAGGACAGTTTGTCCTGTCTGTTCATCGTGTTGATGTTGTCATCTCAGGACAGTTTGTCCTGTCAGTTTATTGTGTTGACATTGTTGTCTCAGGACAGTTTGTCCTGTCACTGTTCATCGTGTTGATGTTGTCATCTCAGGACAGTTTGTCCTGTCACAGTTCATCATGTTGACGTTGTCGTCTCAGGACAGTTTGTCCTGTCACAGTTCATCATGTTGATGTTGTCGTCTCAGGACATTTTGTCCTGTCACTGTTCATCGTGTTGACGTTGTCGTCTCAGGACAGTTTGTCCTGTCACTGTTCATCGTGTTGACGTTGTCTCAGGACAGTTTGTCCTGTCTGTTCATCGTGTTGATGTTGTCATCTCAGGACAGTTTGTCCTGTCTGTTCATCGTGTTGATGTTGTCATCTCAGGACAGTTTGTCCTGTCTGTTCATCATGTTGATGTTGTCATCTCAGGACAGTTTGTCCTGTCACAGTTTATTGTGTTGATGTTGTCATCTCAGGACAGTTTGTCCTGTCACAGTTTATTGTGTTGACATTGTTGTCTCAGGACAGTTTGTCCTGCCACAGTTTATTGTGTTGACATTGTTGTCTCAGGACAGTTTGTCCTGTCACAGTTTATTGTGTTGACGTTGTCATCTCAGGACAGTTTGTCCTGTCACAGTTTATTGTGTTGACATTGTTGTCTCAGGACAGTTTGTCCTGTCACAGTTTATTGTGTTGACATTGTTGTCTCAGGACAGTTTGTCCTGTCACAGTTTATTGTGTTGACATTGTTGTCTCAGGACAGTCATTCCTGTCACAGTTTATTGTATTGACGTCATTGTCTCAGGACAGTCATTCCTGTCACAGTTTATCATATTGACGTCATTGTCTCAGGACAGTCATTCCTGTCACTGTTCATCGTATTGACGTCATTGTCTCAGGACAGTCATTCCTGTCACTGTTCATCGTATTGCCGTCATTGTCTCAGGACAGTCATTCCTGTCACTGTCCATCGTATTGACGTCATTGTCTCAGGACAGTCATTCCTGTCACTGTTCATCGTATTGCCGTCATTGTCTCAGGACAGTCATTCCTGTCACAGTTTATCATATTGACGTCATTGTCTCAGGACAGTCATTCCTGTCACTGTTCATCGTATTGACGTCATTGTCTCAGGACAGTCATTCCTGTCACAGTTTATCGTATTGACGTCATTGTCTCAGGACAGTCATTCCTGTCACTGTTCATCGTATTGACGTCATTGTCTCAGGACAGTCATTCCTGTCACTGTTCATCGTATTGACGTCATTGTCTCAGGACAGTCATTCCTGTCACTGTTCATCGTATTGACGTCATTGTCTCAGGACAGTCATTCCTGTCACAGTTTATCGTATTGACGTCATTGTCTCAGGACAGTCATTCCTGTCACTGTTCATCGTATTGACGTCATTGTCTCAGGACAGTCATTCCTGTCACAGTTTATCGTATTGACGTCATTGTCTCAGGACAGTCATTCCTGTCACTGTTCATCGTATTGACGTCATTGTCTCAGGACAGTCATTCCTGTCACTGTTCATCGTATTGACGTCATTGTCTCAGGACAGTCATTCCTGTCACTGTTCATCGTATTGACGTCATTGTCTCAGGACAGTCATTCCTGTCACTGTTCATCGTATTGACGTCATTGTCTCAGGACAGTCATTCCTGTCACTGTTCATCGTATTGACGTCATTGTCTCAGGACAGTCATTCCTGTCACTGTTCATCGTATTGACGTCATTGTCTCAGGACAGTCATTCCTGTCACTGTTCATCGTATTGACGTCATTGTCTCAGGACAGTCATTCCTGTCACTGTCCATCGTATTGACGTCATTGTCTCAGGACAGTCATTCCTGTCACTGTCCATCGTATTGACGTCATTGTCTCAGGACAGTCATTCCTGTCACTGTCCATCGTATTGACGTCATTGTCTCAGGACAGTCATTCCTGTCACTGTTCATCGTATTGACGTCATTGTCTCAGGACAGTCATTCCTGTCACTGTTCATCGTATTGACGTCATTGTCTCAGGACAGTCATTCCTGTCACTGTCCATCGTATTGACGTCATTGTCTCAGGACAGTCATTCCTGTCACTGTCCATCGTATTGACGTCATTGTCTCAGGACAGTCATTCCTGTCACTGTCCATCGTATTGACGTCATTGTCTCAGGACAGTCATTCCTGTCACTGTTCATCGTATTGACGTCATTGTCTCAGGACAGTCATTCCTGTCACTGTTCATCGTATTGACGTCATTGTCTCAGGACAGTCATTCCTGTCACTGTCCATCGTATTGACGTCATTGTCTCAGGACAGTCATTCCTGTCACTGTCCATCGTATTGACGTCATTGTCTCAGGACAGTCATTCCTGTCACAGTTTATCGTATTGACGTCATTGTCTCAGGACAGTCATTCCTGTCACTGTCCATCGTATTGACGTCATTGTCTCAGGACAGTCATTCCTGTCACTGTTCATCGTATTGACGTCATTGTCTCAGGACAGTCATTCCTGTCACTGTCCATCGTATTGACGTCATTGTCTCAGGACAGTCATTCCTGTCACTGTTCATCGTATTGACGTCATTGTCTCAGGACAGTCATTCCTGTCACTGTTCATCGTATTGACGTCATTGTCTCAGGACAGTCATTCCTGTCACTGTCCATCGTATTGACGTCATTGTCTCAGGACAGTCATTCCTGTCACTGTTCATCGTATTGACGTCATTGTCTCAGGACAGTCATTCCTGTCACTGTTCATCGTATTGACGTCATTGTCTCAGGACAGTCATTCCTGTCACTGTCCATCGTATTGACGTCATTGTCTCAGGACAGTCATTCCTGTCACTGTCCATCGTATTGACGTCATTGTCTCAGGACAGTCATTCCTGTCACTGTTCATCGTATTGACGTCATTGTCTCAGGACAGTCATTCCTGTCACTGTCCATCGTATTGACGTCATTGTCTCAGGACAGTCATTCCTGTCACTGTTCATCGTATTGACGTCATTGTCTCAGGACAGTCATTCCTGTCACTGTTCATCGTATTGACGTCATTGTCTCAGGACAGTCATTCCTGTCACTGTTCATCGTATTGACGTCATTGTCTCAGGACAGTCATTCCTGTCACTGTCCATCGTATTGACGTCATTGTCTCAGGACAGTCATTCCTGTCACTGTTCATCGTATTGACGTCATTGTCTCAGGACAGTCATTCCTGTCACTGTTCATCGTATTGACGTCATTGTCTCAGGACAGTCATTCCTGTCACTGTTCATCGTATTGACGTCATTGTCTCAGGACAGTCATTCCTGTCACTGTTCATCGTATTGACGTCATTGTCTCAGGACAGTCATTCCTGTCACTGTCCATCGTATTGACGTCATTGTCTCAGGACAGTCATTCCTGTCACTGTCCATCGTATTGACGTCATTGTCTCAGGACAGTCATTCCTGTCACTGTTCATCGTATTGACGTCATTGTCTCAGGACAGTCATTCCTGTCACTGTTCATCGTATTGACGTCATTGTCTCAGGACAGTCATTCCTGTCACTGTTCATCGTATTGACGTCATTGTCTCAGGACAGTCATTCCTGTCACTGTCCATCGTATTGACGTCATTGTCTCAGGACAGTCATTCCTGTCACTGTTCATCGTATTGACGTCATTGTCTCAGGACAGTCATTCCTGTCACAGTTTATCGTATTGACATCATTGTCTCAGGACAGTCATTCCTGTCACTGTCCATCGTATTGACGTCATTGTCTCAGGACAGTCATTCCTGTCACTGTCCCATCCTTGGTGCACCACTGGGGTTGGTCTGTCTGACTGCACAGCTGTCTCTCTGTCTGTTAATGTAACTGCTCCAAAAGCTAATGCAAAAAGTGTGGGTTTTAGGGTATCACTCAAAAGAATGTTCCAACACATTTTGAAATTCATGCGGTTGGCATTTGATTTAGGCATCTTTTGTCCTACCTCTTTAAAACACACACACACACAGTGACAAGCGCATGCGCACACACACACACACACACACACTTGTGCACACACACACACACACACACACTCAAACACACAACACAGAGGAATAAGATATTTTTCTTAACAACATTTTCGTAGAATTACTTGAAAACACTTACTGATACATAAAAGACAAAAATAATTAATTCAGCCCTTATAAGTATCTACCAAAGCTGATTACAAGCGTTCATACACCTTAAGAACATTGAAACCAACCTAAGATTTGACAAAAGCTACTTAACATACCAAGGCGATACCCCTTGTCCAAGCCTTCGCTGTTCGCAACTTGTTTCGCCACCAGCAGCAAATGTCCAAGAAGCTGAAACAGAGACACAGTCATAAATACATTTTCCAATATCCCATAAAAGATCAATAATAATAATGAATAATGCTTATATAGCGCATAATCTTGCTAAGCAACTCAATGTGCTTTTCACTCACCATTCGTACTAACAGCAAAAAATAGATACACATACAAACATTTGTAAAAGACTGGCTCACGTATCCTCACCATACATGTCTATGAAATAAATAAATAAAAGAATGAATGACATTAATATAAAAAAAAAACGCACTGCATATTATAATCATAACATAACACACTAACACCCCCCTCCCTCCCTCACCCCCCTCAACTACACACACACGTGCACACATTAATCTCATACTCAACATCATAGAGCTGGAAGATAACAGTGGGGAAAAGAGCATAGACTTTACAGAGACAGCTTTCATGAAGAAATGGGTTTTCAGTTGGGACTTTCAAGAAGGAAGGAAGAGTGGACTGGCTACGGATATGGCCAGGGAGAGAATTCCAAACGCTTAGTGCAACGAAACTAAACACCCTCTCACCCGATGACTTCAAGGACCGCTTAGGAACTTTAAGAAGTTTCTGGGAAGAAGAATGGAGAGTGCAAGAGCTTTGGTAAGTGCAGAGAGAAGAAGAGTGTTGTCAAAGTGACGGAAAGCGAAAGTAGCCATTTTAAACTACCAGAGGATTTTCACAGGAAGCCAATGGAGCTCAGCCAAAAGAGGTGTAATGTGATCACGCTTTCTTTTGCCAAGAACAAACCTAGCAGCACTGCTCTGCACTCGTCTCTTTGTAAGAACGGAATCTGTTCTGTTGGAAGCCCAGCATACACCGAATTACAGTAGTCCAATCTGGACAACACCAAGGCAGAAAGCAGTCTGACAGCAGCATCTCTGGACAGGAAGGGTCTGATGGAGGCTATGTGCCTCAACTCTAAGAAAGATGCATGACAAACACTAGAGATTTGTTCTATCAACATGGTCTGATCGAGGGAGACACAGAGGTACTTTACAGTCTTCCGAAAGATGCCATTAATGTGGACAAAATGTATTCGCCAGTCTGTCATGTTTGACAATGGCTTCCAGAACAACTTTTTAGCTTAGTGTTAAAAAACATAATCTTGAATTCAACACCTTCACCAAACTTTCATGTATGTACACCCACGAGTGACTTGATAGATGACCTTTGCACAGCCACACTCACCAACATTAGCACAGCAATGTTGGCACTATAGACTTCTGTTTGAAGCCTTTTGCCCTGTCTTGCAGTTACATTCTGTTGAGCAAAGAACCATTTTTTGGGCTCTAAATTAAAACACTGCATCTCTGGTTGAAAAGTCCAATCAAGCATCACATCAGGGATTAATTCTGCCAACTTTTATTATGATAGCTTCAATAGCTTAGGCCATGGAGGGTAGAAATTGTTTTCATTCAATCAAACCCAGACACTCTGACAGATAATCACACAAACCCTCATTCCTATTGCAAAGCATTCAATTTCTTACAAAACTGGGGTTAAAGGAAACGCTGTTGAACTGACCGACTCGTCTTCCTCCTGAGCAGCACTGATGCCTGGGATTGGCTTGCGTGGAATCACCAGGAAATGCACAGGAGCCTGGGGGCTGACATCTCTGAAGGCCAAACACTGCGGGGAAAGAGATATGAAGCAATGATAATGGAATTGGGGGCTGACATCTCTGAAGGCCAAACACTGCGGGGAAAGAGATATGAAGCACTGATAATGGAATTGGGGGCTGACATCTCTGAAGGCCAAACACTGCGGGGAAAGAGATATGAAGCACTGATAATGGAATTGGGGGCTGACATCTCTGAAGGCCAAACACTGCGGGGAAAGAGATATGAAGCACTGATAATGGAATTGGGGGCTGACATCTCTGAAGGCCAAACACTGCGGGGAAAGAGATATGAAGCACTGATAATGGAATTGGGGGCTGACATCTCTGAAGGCCAAACACTGCGGGGAAAGAGATATGAAGCACTGATAATGGAATTGGGGGCTGACATCTCTGAAGGCCAAACACTGCGGGGAAAGAGATATGAAGCACTGATAATGGAATTGGGGGCTGACATCTCTGAAGGCCAAACACTGCGGGGAAAGAGATATGAAGCACTGATAATGGAATTGGGGGCTGACATCTCTGAAGGCCAAACACTGCGGGGAAAGAGATATGAAGCAATGATAATGGAACTGGGGGCTGACATCTCTGAAGGCCAAACACTGCGGGGAAAGAGATATGAAGCACTGATAATGGAATTGGGGGCTGACATCTCTGAAGGCCAAACACTGCGGGGAAAGAGATATGAAGCACTGATAATGGAATTGGGGGCTGACATCTCTGAAGGCCAAACACTGCGGGGAAAGAGATATGAAGGTCTGAAAATGGAATCGTCTGCCTTCACAATGATAAAAGAAAAAATGAAACCCAGGACAAAAGTTTAACGAGTAAAAATATAAAATAAGGTTATACATTGCATAAACAAGTCTAGAATTTTAAAGATTTCACTTGTTTGTTTCTGCATGAATTCGTTAGAGTGTATATTGTAGAATATACTACAATTCTCTTAACACACATTATGCAAAATAAGATTACATCAGAGTTTTAGATTGTAGGCACGGCTACTCCAAATACGCATATTTTTCATAAAAAATGCACATCAGCACGTTGGGATCCGCCCATCTGGCGTATCCAGTTCGGCAGCCATTTAATTAATGAAACCATTGCGCCGCTTAAGTGGCCCATCACTTTGAAAACTGACCCCTCATTTTGAGCAGCCATGGTCCATATGACCCATGAAGTCTGAAAACAATCTGAAGCTCTGCTACATTGGTTGTTAATGTTACTCAAGAATTGTTCACATGCCAAGATATATATTTGAAAACAAAATCCATACCAAAAAATCCAAGCAATAACCTAGGTTTAAAAGCATCTGTGCAAACCATAACAGATTTCATTGACGCATGTTTTCTGTTAGCAATATAATATTATTGTAAATACACTCTCCCCACATTAAGGCTACACTTTATAAAGAAATATCCCTGTAATCCAATCAATCAAGCAATATAATATTATTGTAAATACACTCTCCCCACATTAAGGCTACACTTTATAAAGAAATATCCCTGTAATCCAATCAATCAAGCAATATAATATTATTGTAAATACACTCTCCCCACATTAAGGCTACACTTTATAAAGAAATATCCCTGTAATCCAA
>CM065690.1:7923554-7991054 GCA_017654935.2 Phymorhynchus buccinoides
CTGTTTGGTTGAGGTCCGAAGGTCACACAGAGAACAAAAACAAATCAAAACAACCCTAATCTACTAGTACTACAGTTACCCAGTCAGCCAAGACCTGTTCAGCGGAACTCACCATGATGCTGAAACGGCAGGAACTGGAACCCTTAGTTAAGCTATTTTTATTTTTTATTTTTTTAAAGAGGGTATTTACAATGGTTCGACAATAGACTGGAATGAGCAGACACCGCCTCCTAGACAGTTGAAAGCACACACACACAATTTAACTATACACATGTAATACAGGCACTATGACTAAGGAACATACTGTTGCTGTTTCGGAACCAGAATTACCTCACAGTCACAGAGAGAGAGAGAGAGAGAGAGAGAGAGAGAGAGAGAGAGAGAGAGAGAGAGAGAGAGAGAGAGAGTGAGATAATCCCCAGCCCCAGCCCCTGTCCCCCTCCCCTCCCCCCATTCCCTGTCTTCTACCTCAACTCCCTCCGTCCTGACCTTCCCCTTTGCTGATCATCTGGGCAGCAAAGACTTTGCATCTGTTTTGCATCTAAAGTACATAGCATCAACATCGTCAAAACGATGACGGCGGATGCTGACAGAAAGAAGAAGAAAAGAAGAAGAAAAGAGAGAGAGAGAGAGAGAGAGAGAGAGAGAGAGAGAGAGAGAGAGAGAGAGAGAGAGAGAGAGAGAGAGAGAGAGAGAGAGAGACAGTACAGTAACTGGTGACTGGTCAGATCGGCCTCGTGTCATTTCGGCCCCGCTCTTTTGGGTCGTTTCGGCCTCGCCCTATGAGTCAAATCGGCCTCGTTTCCGACCAACTCGTCCTCGACATAATTATGTTTCTCTCTCTCTCTCTCTCTCTCTCTCAATAGACATCAGTGGTTTTTGGCTCACTCGTGTGTGTGTGTGTGTGTGTCTCAGTCTCTGTCTCAGTTTCTCTTTATCTCTGTTTTCCTGTCTCTCTCAGCCTCTCTTAGCAAGTGTGTGTATGTCTGGGTGTTTTGTTTCTCTGTGTTTCTCTGTCTGTGGGTGCATATCTGTATCTGTGTGCGTGTATATTAGTGTTTGAGGATGCAAACGACGCCATTTACACAACAGTATAAAATCTCAACATCACATTAACCATTATTATCGCCAATAGATTATGATTGACACGGATAGAGCCATGTGAACGTTTTCCCTAGCAGACGAGTGAACCCGAGCCCGAGGCCGAAACGTGCAGGGCTTGAGGCCGAGTTGACTTGCACCCGAGGCCGACCTGGTAAAAGGCCGAGTTGACTGGCATTCCAGTAACTTAGCTGAAATTCCCATGGCATACATTTTCCCTGATGAAGATTTAGTATGAATTATGACCCAGTTATTGATACCAGCCTGTGAGTTGACGCATTCACCCCTTCACTGACACTGGCTTCAGGCCTTGTCGTTTCACGTTTGTGCGGCTTGTCAAAAGTTACAACTAATACAAGGCCTACTGAAGCACCAATGCAAATAGTTAGAGGATGATGAAAACAAAGTTGGCATCAGGTTTGGATTATGAGCGCAAGCTTAGTAAATATACATGTATGTATAGAAACTAGAACTCGAGCACCTGCAGTTGTTGTAGTCTGGTGCGTGTTTTGCACAGTGAGTGACGTCCCTTGACACCCAGATGGCAGTGGTGCATGAAGTTTTGATGACAGAACACAACACAGACACTCGTCATGAGTAGGCTAGGCCTAATGAGATTATCAGTGTTTTGTGATATCCATTGAATAGAAAACCGTTGTTTGTGGATTTCAAAGATGACTTGATAGACAAGAGAACCGACCACAAACAGCCATGGCCGCCCAGGTTCAAGTTTCCAACCGCTTTGTTGACTACTTCGTCATTTGTGGACTAGACGCATCATCGGGTCTGGAACCAGACCGTCTGTCCGGTGGGTGTGATGTAGGCCTACTTTTAATGTGCTTCACACTCTTTGTTGACAACTTTATGACCACCCTATTACCACCAAAATGTAATAACTACTAGAACTTAAAAAAGGTTATTTGAACGTACAGTAGAACCTCCCTACTTATAAATATAAGACCTCCCATTATTAGACTCCCTCCCACATACTGACATAGGACCTACTTCTCTGACTCTGAGACATTACCCTTCTTTGTAAGTATTAAAATTACCTCCCTTATAAGACCCCTCCCTTATAAGACCTCATTTTGGAAGATTTTTTAAGGTCTAATAAGGGAGGCTCCACTGTATTATCTTAATTGTGATATGGTTATCTCCTGACATGACAGTGACACTGTGTGACTGACACTAGTGACAGACGCCTTATCAACTATCAATTTATTATCATACATTCATGATACAGTATCATACTATCATAGACATAGTATCAAGTGACCAGAATGGCAAAATGAGTCTAATATAACAATTTTGGGAATGTTCTTCTTCTTCTTCATTCTGGCGCCCAACTTCATCATTTTGAAGATTTTGTTTGTCTAGTCTGAGCAAGCCTACCTAATAGGTAACCTATTCGTACTCTTGGTTAGAACTGCAAGAATAGTGGTATTGGAATGAAGCGCCACAGGAGGCACCATGGCCGGTTGGTTAGAGTTGCCACTCGTTATCCAACGGGTTTGCGAGTGCGCTGGTTCGAACCCAGCTGGTCACGGTGTTGTATCCTTGGGAAAGATACTTTACTCCTATTTCCTGATCCTTCGGATGAGACCTAAAATCGAGGTCCCGTGTGTGAACACACGCACAAGATCTTGCGTGCACGTTACTTAAAGCCCATTCCACTATTCGGTACGAGTAGGCTGTGTGTGCCGGTGGAATGGATGACACAAACTCACAAAACATGCATCCTGTGTCATTAGCAGTCTAATCTCTAAATGAAGACTTTGGGTGTGGGGCAGGATAAACATCCCCAATCGGAAGAAGAACTCTGTGTGTGTGTCACTCACCACAGTGTGTGTGTGTGTACACATGTGTGTGTGTGTCACTCACCACAGTGTGTGTGTGTGTGTGTACACATGTGTGTGTGTGTGTGTGTGTGTGTGTGTGTGTGTGTGTGTGTGTACACATGTGTGTGTGTGTGTGTCACACACCACAGTGTGTGTGTGTGTGTGTGTACACATGTGTGTGCAGGGCTTCAGATTGTTCATTTGTTGGCACGCCCGCGCCATTCACGCGCATTTTGTCAACTGACGCATGTTTACACCTTGTAATGTAATGCGCCTGTCATAAGGATGTGGGGGGAGAGAGAGAGAGAGAGAGATAGAGAATCATTTCAATCAGATTTTTTCTTTCTTTTTCATCACCTCACAAATATGTCATAGCATTTTATTTTTAGGTCATTCAGTCATCCTAAAAAAAGGTTTTGTAGGCATAAAAACTTGCATGGTCTTTGTATTGTTTTTCTAGGTCTACAAAGTATATTCTATTTCTAGTAATTTCTACATTCATGACTTAGCTAAGTTTATCCAACTCTCTCTCTCTCTCTCTCTCTCTCTCTCTCTCTCTCTCTCTCTCTCTCTCTCTCTCTCTCTCTCTCTCTCTCTGCCTCACATGTATGCCAAATACTAAGGCCCCCCCCAAAAAAAAAATGTTGGTTTCTTGTTTCCTGATCGACCCTAGTTATTGGCTGCCGACCCTAAACTTTTTTATGATAAATGGGAAAAAAGAAAAGAAAATGAAAGTAAGCAAGCAAATGGAAACATAAAACATCATAAGACTATAAATGTATTCACACACATGGAGATGGACCGAACACAAGATTTAAAAAAAAAGAAAAAACATACAATAGTACCTACTAGTACTACCCTATTTTTTTAAACTGATGAAACCCCAAACACTGAAAGTGAAACCGACATAAATTTGTGTGTGGCCTAACTTGACTTTTTATAGCAATAAATTTAATGTTCTGTTCTGTGACTCAATCTTGTGTGCATATTCACGAACACACACACACACACACACACACACACACACACGCCTACACACATTTAATGCAGTGTATGAAATTTAGGTTTAGTACTTAACACATTAGTGGCCCATCACTTTAAAAAATTACCTTTCATTTTCTGTAGTCAGGGGTCATATAATTTATTATATGAAAACAATCTGAAGCTGTGTGTGTAACGTATGGATGCGTGCAGAGCGTCAGCCGTGGCGCAGTTGACGGATAATCAGCCCAATCCCGGAGATGGGTCAGAGATTGGGTTAGAATTAGAGTTGTAAGTAAAAAAAATAATCGTAAGCCAAGGAAAAACGATTAAATCCTATTTATTATCTTCTTCTTCCCATCGATCGGCCGAACTTCAGCAGGTTGAAGATATTCGCCGATGTATTGAAAAAAGAAAAGAAAACGAAGGTCATGACGCAGCGCCGAGACACAGTAGCAATAGATCATAGATAATAACGTAGATCTATCTATAAATAACAAATCTATGCCTATATATATAATAACATCTGTGGTGTTTCTGTGTGTGTCACTGTGTGTGATTATTATATTTATAGGTGACTAACAGATTTGTATAAACATGTAGAAAGTGTTTCATCCTTCAAATATTTACTGGATTATGTCTTTAATTTAAAATCTTTATCCTTAAATATAAAAAAAATTTAAGTGTTGAATGTTCAGAGTTCTCTCTCTCTCTCTCTCTCTCTCTCTCTCTCTCTCTCTCTCTCTCTCTCTCTCTCTCTCTCTCTCCCTCCCTCCCTCTCTCTCTCTCTGTATCACTATCAATGTATACATGTGTGTGCTCCTTTTGGGTAAATCGGTACCTAAGTGAGTACCTAAGAATAAGATCAGATTAGGAAAAGTCCTTCAGATGAGACTTAAAACTGAGGTTCTGTGTGCAAACGCATACAACAAGATCTTGTGCACACGTTGGCATGAGTAGGCTGTGTGTGTCGGTGGGATGGATGACAGGTATTCACATAACATGCATGCTGTGCACCAGTCGTAGTCAATCATGGAGACTAGGAGTCAGTTCCAGGTGTTTCGTTCATGTGTTGGTCAGTACATTTCTAGTTTAACTATATAATTGGATAATTTAAAGATGACAGTTTTGTGTATTTACAGGCGATAGCTTTCAGTGCGCTCCGTTAGACCGTTCGTTCAAGTCCAAGGTTCTGGCTCACTTCCCAGAGTCTGTACCATGGAATCCTTTTGACAAAGATGCTGTAGGAATGGTGAGTTGGGCATAGCAAGTTGTACTAAGAACAAAAATCATATTATTTCAGTGCTTTAAAAAAAAAAAAAGTATTCTTGATATTCCTAATTAATGCTGAGTTTGTTTGACATTTTTATTTGGATTTATTGATATGGCCAGCAACAAAAATAGTTATGGTTAAGGTATCCCTAGCTACCCTATTTTTTTCAGCCGACCCTATGATTTTTGTTTGCCTTGTCCAAAAAAAGAAAGAAAAAAGAGACAGAGAGAGACACAAGTCCAATCGGGGAATGCCCATCAGGGGACATAACTCTAACGCGCTGAATGTCCATGCGTCGTTGCAAAATGGCGTTGCTAACTAGTGTATTGTTAAACAATTGAATCATTTTTTAAAAATATTCATTTATTCTTGGTGGTGAAGCATGAACATAACTGTGAGTGTTTGTTCCCCAGCTGTGCATGCCGCGGGGCCTGTCGTTCAAAACGCAGCGGGACAAGCGGCTCAACAGCTTCCACTCGTTCCTCATCACTCGCGAGGACGGCAGCCATGTGCACGGGTCGGCACTGGTCTTCTACGAGGAGGTGAGCAGCCAGGACGTGTGCTCCGCCATGCACACGCTGCACACCATGCACCAAGCCGGGTCCCTCACCTCACGCGCCCTCTTCTCCCTCGGAGACGCAGACGCCAAGGAACCCCTGAAGAAAATCTCCGACAGACGGAGTCGGGAAAAGAGCCACGATTTTGACGTCTCTCGGGACAAGCTGTACGTGACCAAGTGCATCTGCCTGGTGACGTGCCTGCCCTACACGGCGCCCTGCAGGAAGTTCCTGCAGCAGCTGTACGACGTGGCCATGAAGTCCTCGTCCGGTGCCTTGCCCCTGGAGGCCTACGTCAGCAACGTCATCTACGACGTGCCTCTGCTGCCGCCCGGCAGGAGCATGAAGTTCTACGGGCCTGCAGGACCCATCTTCTGTCAGCGGCCTAGTCAGTTGGGTTTTTTGCTCGTTCTTTGTGTGTGTGTGTGTGTGCATAGAACAGGGTGGATTGCATTACAGTCTGCTACATGATCGTTTTAACTTCAGAAGCATCTAGCTTTAAGTTATAAATAAAACCACAGTGGATGGTTTGATGCTGATGATTACCGTTATGTTTAGAAGAAAAATTGTGAAAATTATTATTTTGTGTCTTCTTGCTCAGTACACTTTTTGACACTTTTTTTAGTAGTTTTTGTAGTGCGATGAACAATTATAGTGTATTGTTCATATCAGTTTTATTATTTAAATGTTTATTTATATTATGTTTTGGTAATCCCAGTGACGTTTGAACTCTTCACTTTCACTTGTGGTTCATATACCTGCTCTCAGATGTATAATACTAATAGTGAGTAATAGAATTATGCTAATTAAAAAAGTGTTATGTTCAGCTTTAATTGAATTATTGGACAAAGTACACCTCACCAAAGGCATGTCAGGTTCTTGTGCCATGTTGGTGCTAATCACTGACTTATTTTGAGTTGTCATGAGCAATTAAATAAGAATTATTTTTTCTTTGCGGTTTTAATCATGTGATGTGTGTGTGTTTGACTTTACCTTGTGGGACCTGTTTCGCCTCCTTGGGGTGGACAACGCGCTCAGTGTCTTCATGTGTGTGTTGTGTGCAGATATTGGGGAGCCCCCGTTGTTTGACTTTGCCTTGTGGGACCTGTTTCGCCTCCTTGGGGTGGACAACGTGCTCAGTGTCTTCATGTGTGTGTTGTGTGCAGATATCGGGGAGCCCCCGTTGTTTGACTTTGCCTTGTGGGACCTGTTTCGCCTCCTTGGGGTGGACAACGTGCTCAGTGTCTTCATGTGTGTGTTGTGTGCAGATATCGGGGAGCCCCCGTTGTTTGACTTTGCCTTGTGGGACCTGTTTCGCCTCCTTGGGGTGGACAACGTGCTCAGTGTCTTCATGTGTGTGTTGTGTGCAGATATCGGGGAGCCCCCGTTGTTTGACTTTGCCTTGTGGGACCTGTTTCGCCTCCTTGGGGTGGACAGATATCGGGGAGCCCCCGTTGTTTGACTTTGCCTTGTGGGACCTGTTTCGCCTCCTTGGGGTGGACAACGTGCTCAGTGTCTTCATGTGTGTGCTGCTGGAGCATCAGATCCTCTTCTACTCCTCCGGTCAGTTGGAAAACGCTTCCTTTTTATGTACATGATGTATGTCGCTGTGAGACTTGAACATTATGGGATTTGTAGGGATTAGGGATTTGTTTGCATGTATTAACTTTTAATACCCTATAAGGAAGTGGCTGAGCCAAGCCCATAATCCTGTAAGGATTTGGCAGAATGAGGTAGAAAATGGGTATGCTTATTCAAAATATTATATTGAAATTATTTGTGAATAAAAGTTAATGAAACTTTGTAGTAATCTTGCTATGATATTGTTTTCTGTGTTGACAATGTTATTTTTGCCAATTTGACATTTTGTGTTTGTTTATTTTTATTGATTATCACGAAATAAATAAAAATAAAGGTGTGTTCAACAAAGATGATCAAAAAACAATGTGTGGTGTGTTTATTATTAAAACATTGCAGACACAAGTCACTTACATGATCAGAGAAGCACTAAAAGCTGAAAATAAACTTAGTACTTGCCTTTCTGTAGTATTTTAGTAATGCAATCAACAGGTAAAAATGATGTTCGGATACGCACACCTGTCGGTCTCATTGCTGATCATTCGCGATCGAAGTTTTCGTTTGAAAAGTATCTCTATGCTTTGTATAAAGTGTTAAACCACTCTTATAAAAATCAATGAAACTATCCAATTCACTGTCTAAAATAGTGTCCGAATGCTCGGCAGTTGACCGGTCGTCGGAATCGTTTGATTGATTTTCTGTCGATCGATAGTCGAAGTTAACCATAGTAGGCACTGCACTAGCATGAGTCTCAACAGTCACTTCACTCTGGCCCCTATAACTAAGTCCAAAAGCATGATTGGCACACAATTTATCGGTGAAAACATCGATAACATCGTCGTCTATCGCTTGGACCGTCGCCATTTTGATGAAAAAAGATTGTCCAAAAAAATCGCGAAGAAAATCGATCAAAATTAGCCTTCAATCGATCTCTGTGCAAATGGCGGCCATTGCAACAGGAAGTTAGACGCTTTCCGGCTGTCGTTAAAGCTTCCTCTCTGCACTAGAGAGTTCCCACTTCCTTAGCAATATGACTAAACAACGTGGGTGGATCGGAGCGGTTTCAAGCTGTTCAGAATTACGGGCCAGGAGCGGTTTCAAGCGGTATAGGACGTTAAAAGTTAACATAATAGATTATAAAATAAGTTATTTAACACTCTGTAAATTTGATGTGTTCTGGTACTTAGGTCCTCCGAAAAGTTCCTTTCTGTTCTGGAGTGAACAAGTTTGTTCTGAATGGTTTGATATTGATTCCCCTTTGCCTTATGTTAAGTGCATGTTCTTGAGTGCAGATTTCCAGTGGCTAATGCTAACAGCAGAAGGATTGAACTGCTAGATCTATATATATATTTTGTGTTTTGAAAAGTGAACGTTGTGTGCAGATTACCCTTCATGTTATATGGAATGCACAATGTGTGCAGATTACCCTTCATGTTATATCGAATGCACAATGTGTGCAGATTACCCTTCATGTTATATGGAATGCACAATGTGTGCAGATTACCCTTCATGTTATATGGAATGCACATTGTTGTGTGCAGATTACCCTTCATGTTATATGGAATGCACATTGTTGTGTGCAGATTACCCTTCATGTTACATGGAATGCACAATGTGTGCAGATTACCCTTCATGTTATATTGAATGCACAATGTGTGCAGATTACCCTTCATGTTATATGGAATGCACAATGTGTGCAGATTACCCTTCATGTTATATCGAATGCACAATGTGTGCAGATTACCCTTCATGTTATATGGAATGCACAATGTGTGCAGATTACCCTTCATGTTATATGGAATGCACAATGTGTGCAGATTACCCTTCATGTTATATGGAATGCACATTGTTGTGTGCAGATTACCCTTCATGTTATATGGAATGCACATTGTTGTGTGCAGATTACCCTTCATGTTACATGGAATGCACAATGTCGCGTGCAGATTACCCTTCATGTTACATGGAATGCACAATGTCGCGTGCAGATTACCAGCGGCTGATGCTGGTAGCGGAAGGGTTGAACTGCCTGGCGTTCCCCTTTGCCTGGCAGCACGTGTACGTGCCCATCTTGCCGGCTTCCCTGACCCACTTCCTGGATGCCCCCGTGCCCTACATCATGGGGCTGTACAGGGGCAGCCATGAGGACCGGTCAGAGCTGAAGCTGCCCAGTGAGGTGGGTGATGATGGTGATGATGATGATGATGAACTCTGGACCCCCCTGCCCTACATCATGGGGCTGTACAGGGGCAGCCATGAGGACCGGTCAGAGCTGAAGCTGCCCAGTGAGGTGGATGATGATGATGATGATGATGATGATGATGAACTCTGGACCCCCGTGCCCTACATCATGGGGCTGTACAGGGGCAGCCATGAGGACCGGTCAGAGCTGAAGCTGCCCAGTGAGGTGGGTGATGATGATGATGATGATGATGAACTCTGGACCCCCGTGCCCTACATCATGGGGCTGTACAGGGGCAGCCATGAGGACCGGTCAGAGCTGAAGCTGCCCAGTGAGGTGGGTGATGATGATGATGATGATGATGAACTCTGGACCCCCCTGCCCTACATCATGGGGCTGTACAGGGGCAGCCATGAGGACCGGTCAGAGCTGAAGCTGCCCAGTGAGGTGGGTGATGATGATGATGATGATGATGATGAACTCTGGACCCCCCTGCCCTACATCATGGGGCTGTACAGGGGCAGCCATGAGGACCGGTCAGAGCTGAAGCTGCCCAGTGAGGTGGGTGATGATGATGATGATGATGATGATGAACTCTGGACCCCCCTGCCCTACATCATGGGGCTGTACAGGGGCAGCCATGAGGACCGGTCAGAGCTGAAGCTGCCCAGTGAGGTGGGTGATGATGATGATGATGATGATGATGAACTCTGGACCCCCGTGCCCTACATCATGGGGCTGTACAGGGGCAGCCATGAGGACCGGTCAGAGCTGAAGCTGCCCAGTGAGGTGGGTGATGATGATGATGATGATGATGATGAACTCTGGACCCCCGTGCCCTACATCATGGGGCTGTACAGGGGCAGCCATGAGGACCGGTCAGAGCTGAAGCTGCCCAGTGAGGTGGGTGATGATGATGATGATGATGATGATGAACTCTGGACCCCCCTGCCCTACATCATGGGGCTGTACAGGGGCAGCCATGAGGACCGGTCAGAGCTGAAGCTGCCCAGTGAGGTGGGTGATGATGATGATGATGATGATGATGAACTCTGGACCCCCCTGCCCTACATCATGGGGCTGTACAGGGGCAGCCATGAGGACCGGTCAGAGCTGAAGCTGCCCAGTGAGGTGGGTGATGATGATGATGATGATGATGATGAACTCTGGACCCCCCTGCCCTACATCATGGGGCTGTACAGGGGCAGCCATGAGGACCGGTCAGAGCTGAAGCTGCCCAGTGAGGTGGGTGATGATGATGATGATGATGATGATGAACTCTGGACCCCCCTGCCCTACATCATGGGGCTGTACAGGGGCAGCCATGAGGACCGGTCAGAGCTGAAGCTGCCCAGTGAGGTGGGTGATGGTGATGATGATGATGGTGGTGATGATGATAGATGAACTCTGAACCCTTATTATGTTAATTAAAAATCTTTAAAAAATGTTAATTGAACATTAACAATTTTTGAAAAATACAGGTTTTAATGTCAACAAAAATGTCATTTTTGACTCCTGTAACCATAAGTGCTGTCGTAATCAGCACGGAATATTCGACTACAAGTACAAGCAACTTGTTCGTTTGTTTTATTCTTGTGGGCGTATGTACTATATTAACTTCAGTATAAAAGTAGCATGTTTGTTGACCTGTTGTATCTTTTCTTTTAGATTATTTTACAGCTAAAACTTGCGACATACATTGAAACAGTAAACATACTGCTCCATGAGATGCACAGAAACATGCACAAAGAGTAGTCATCATCCTTAAAACAAAAGAAAACCAAAAGAGGTATATCATATAAGCCTAGAGCCTTTTCAGTTTATGCACACAGTTCACAATCATTGATTGCTATAGATCAAGGGCTGTACAGAGAGAGAGATAGTGATTCTCCCCTGCTGAACGATCTTTGATCACACATGGCACGAGAGAAAAATAAAATTCTTTGCTGTCCGCTTACAAATTGAATAGGACACAAATCCGCCTCCTCAGTGATATAATAGGACAATTGTCCTGTCAGGGGTCAGGATAATAGGACATTTGCAATTTGAGTAGGTCAATGTCCTGAAAATGACAGACATTTGCATCACTGTGTACAAGTAGGCCAAAAAACATAAAATCTACAAGTAAATCTATCAATAAAATTAATTTAAATTTTAGGGGATGGGGTAGGGGGAACGATCATGCATGCAGCTGTGTTTTGCTTTTTCAGTGTAGAACAACTGCCTTATATGACTTGAGAATTGTTAAACCTATAGCTAGTCAGGTCAGGTCCTGAACCGCTACCACGCCGTGTTCACCAGGGAGAAGCAGGATACACACTCCATCAATATCCCTACATCGTACATAATTTTGTTTCACACGCTTGATCAATGTTCTTTCAGTTATGTTGTATCTCTGTCATGTTGTTGCACCTAACCCCGAATTTCTCTTAGGGAGATATTATCAGTTATTGGGATTTGCGAGTGTGATATTGTTTTTATCCTATCTCTCGTGGTTTGCTGTTTATCACACGAGGTCTTCGACCTCGTGTGATAAACAGCAAACCACTTGATAGGATAAAAACAATATCACACTCGCAAATCCCAATAACGGATATATACCGATATTTTACCTCTTTCAGATGATAATCAAACACGCAACTAAGAAGCGAGACGGCCATGCATGCAGATCTAAAATAATACTAACCACTTCACCGTAGCAAGAAAATCCCACTCATCCACAAATAATACAGTTCTCCAAGTTAGAAAGTCGTGAGCTATTTTGATCTTGCACATTGATACATTATGAAAAGAAACTGATTATTAATCGAAACATGAACCTACTGGAATTTGCTGTGTAAAAAAATAGCTTTTGCAATGACATATTCGTTTTACACTGCAACCACAGGCCATAGTTATTGTCATTTCGCCAATGACGAACTTTCAATGATGACGTAATTTCAGTGATTGCGTAAGTCCACTAAGATGACGTTTTTTGGTGTCCTGCTCAGAAGGCGCTATTTGCAGTGACACTAACTTGAATATGTGGTTGTCAGCCGCTAATTTTATCATTTGCAATTTCACTAAAACTTACTCTTCACAATATTTTTTTCAATGTAAAATGTTCATCATAAACAACCTTTTGCATTTATCGGGTTAAGGCATAGGGTTAGGAGTATGTTTGGGCTTTTTGTTTTACTAAACATCACTTGATGCAAATAAAGAAAATATGGCTTGAGTACTGCAGATAGTCGCATGCGAGTGTATGAGAATGATAATGATATGTCAAGATAAATAACTGACGTCAAGTTTCTAATAGCAACGGTGTATTCTTACACGCGTTTACACTAAGCCTATGGGCTAATATACGCAAATGATATGTCAAGATATTGTTTTATATCACAAGCTTCCAGGCCTCTTAGCACTACTTGAAGATCGGTATATTAAAGTATGTTTGAACTTGATATGTGTGCAGGCCAACATGTGTTTTGTGAACGTGGATGAAAAGTCAGTGGAGGTTCCGGAGGAGCTGCCCAGCTTCCCGTACTCTGGCGACCTGCGCGCCGAAATCCGTCAGGTCCTGAACCGCTACCACGCCGTGTTCACCAGGGAGAAGCAGCCCTCCAGCCAGCCCGGCACGCCGCGCCGCGCCACCAACACCGCCACCGCCACCGCCAAGGCTGGGGGCGTGGGGCTGGCGCCGGATGCCGGGGGTGTGGGAACCACAGTCACCTACCCCAACTCCCCGAAGCGCATGGAGATCCTGCAGCAGAGCGAGGCCTGGAAGAAGATCTCCAACCTGGCCAAGAAGACAGGTAGGCTGCCACCCGCTACCCTTCGGGCGGGTCGTAACGCCGCAAAGGCGTGGCTTGACATGTGTTCACAATGCCCCAGAATTACTGAATAAATGTCCATGATATGATCAGGGTTTCTGATTTTCTCCTCTCTTAAGCAGTACGCTCACTCCCTGTTTAGGCCCTTCGCACACTAGCGTCAACATCATGACACGCATCAGTGATGCAAACATGTTTGACGTACGACGCACGCGTTGCGAGTCACACACTAGGCGTCATCTGCATTTAGGGAACCAATAAAAGTTAACTGTATTGTCACTTCCGTTTGTAAGCAGCAAGAATGGAAAGAAAGAAGACTTTCACGAGTCTTATCTCGGTCAGGGTAGGCCTTTAGTGTTGTAAAGATTTTCCTGGCTTTGATACAGCTCAATCAAGATAGCAGTGTCGCTGTCGTCCGCCATGCTTGTCTGGTAGGCCGTATAACGTGGAGTGGTGTCCCTTGTTTTTTGGTTCCTTGCGTTTCAATCGGTCAGTTCACGCAGCTTGACGCTCGAAAATAGAACAGGTTCTATTCGTTATATGATGCATGAAAATTGCTGCATGCGGCCAGCGTAGAAGCTGCGCGTCAAGCTGTCCACCAACGACGCTTGAAGTTTTGACGCTAGTGTGCGACGGGCCTTAGCAGCATTTTCACCCCCGGTTTCAAATTTTAAAGGGTAGAGACGAAGCGCGGGACAAACTCCAGCCCACTGCCTTCGCGCGCAGGTATACACCATGGAGCTAAAGCTTTAACTCCGTGATCTAGGCTAGCACCTTCAGCTGGCATACTGCTGTGGCAGCAGCATGGATAGGACTAGCAGACGTTGAAGTACCCGCCACGTTGTTAGCTTACTGAAAAGTAACGACTGTCAATCTTAATGGGTCATTTTACCCCCTACTTGAGATTGTAAAGGCTAAATCTCACGCATGGTTTGAGATTCTAGGGGAGTGATTTGAGAGCTCTAGTGCATAAACATGTACAATCTCTACATTTTCAGAAACCCTGATGATGTAAGGTGGGGACATCACATGTATTACATTTCAGCTCAACTGTACTTTGGATAGCCCTGAAGAGAATAAGAGATGTGGAAGAGGAATATAGGGTTGGCAGAATGGGGGGGGGGGGGGGGGGGAGGTGTGGTGGAGAATAAGAGCTGTGGAAGAGGAATATAGGGTTGGCAGAATGGGGGTGGGTGGAGGGAGGTGTGGTGGAGAATAAGAGCTGTGGAATAGAATGCGTGGTGTTACTGGGCAGGTGTGTGGGACTATAGAGGACTTTGTCAGTGAACAGAATGCGTGATGTTACTGGGCAGGTGTGTGGGACTATAGAGGACTTTGTCAGTGAACAGAATGCGTGATGTTACTGGGCAGGTGTGTGGGACTCTATAGAGGACTTTGTCAGTGAACAGAATGCGTGGTGTTACTGGGCAGGTGTGTGGGACTATAGAGGACTTTGTTAGTGAACAGAATGCGTGATGTTACTGGGCAGGTGTGTGGGACTCTATAGAGGACTTTGTCAGTGAACAGAATGCGTGGTGTTACTGGGCAGGTGTGTGGGACTATAGAGGACTTTGTCAGTGAACAGAATGCGTGATGTTACTGGGCAGGTGTGTGGGACTATAGAGGACTTTGTCAGTGAACAGAATGCGTGATGTTACTGGGCAGGTGTGTGTGACTCTATAGAGGACTTTGTCAGTGAACAGAATGCGTGGTGTTACTGGGCAGGTGTGTGGGACTCTATAGAGGACTTTGTTAGTGAACAGAATGCGTGATGTTACTGGGCAGGTGTGTGGGACTCTATAGAGGACTTTGCGGAGGAGGAAGCCCAGCACGTGGCCTGCCAGGAAGAGCTGAGGGCCAAAGCAGCCTCCTCCTCCACCACGGACCAATCATGGGAAGGCAAAGAAAGCATGCCCAGCGAAGAGCTGGACCACCTCAAGTTCAACAACGCAGTGCGGGAGGTGTTCCTGAACTGCTTCGTGCACATGTTCCTGGGCTACGAGAACTTTGTGGTGAACCCCTCCAACGACATGGAGTCGTGGCTGACCAACAGAGAGACCATGCACAACTTTGACAAGGCGGCCTTCCTGAGCGACCAGCCCGAGTCCCACCTGCCCTTCCTGTCGCCCTTCATCGAGACGCAGATGTTCGCCACGCTCATCGACAACAAGATCATGTCGCAGTGGGAGGACACCGACCCCTGCCTGTGCGTGTTCGACGCGCGCATCAAGGCCCTGCGGGACACGCTGGCCGAGGCACGCACCTTCACCTTCCACCCCTGCAACACCATCGACGATACCAGTGAGTGGCACAGAAAACAAAGCACTTGTCATGTAACATTTTCTTCCTAAGTAACTTAGATAATTCAATGTGGACATTTTACATGTTACCATTGGATTGCATCTGTTAGAAAAATGCTGCTGTATGATTATCTTTTCACATGTTAACAATGCTATGTTTGATTTCTTTTTCTTTTCGTTTATGCTTCTTTTGTCTTAAACATATCATCTTACAGTCTGTTTTTTGCTTATTATGTTACAAGCACGTGTGACAGTTGTACAACAAAAGTAAACGTACCTGGGAGTAGAAGAAGACTTGGACGTTTCGAGCCTTGTGCTCTTTTTTAAAAAACCCATTATTTTCCCGAAGGTGAATGTTTCATCTTCATCATGTAAGTCTGTTCCTTGCTTCTTATGTATCAACATGGGTGAAAACACTGAAGTTGTTCAGGCATGCTCCTGAAATCATGATGGGAAAAGTTGACAGAGAGTCTTCAGGATTGGCCGTCCTGTCACCTGGAACCAGGGTCTTATAAAATGAAACATTTCTGCCAAAGCTGATGGCAGATTAAGACAAAATGATAGACATGCCATTCTAACATTATCACCACCCATCCTGTACACACGGACACTTACATATTGGAAATTATTCTTAATGCGGCCACCACTTCAGGGCTTGGGAACATAGAACGCGTCATTTCAGGATTGAGAAAATGTTTTCCTTTCACCCATGTCATGGTCCCGTGCACATTGCGTTGTGTTTGCAGATGTGTTCATCGAGAAGCGCGCCACGCACATCGACCACATGGCAGTGAAGCCCCAGAACCCCGGCACTGTGGAGGGCTTGGCAGAGCACAAGGCGGGCCTGTTCCCCGTCCTCAGCGCCACCTTCCTCAACACAGAGTCTTCCATGTCCAAGTCAGTGCCCCCATCACACTGTGGGCTGTCTTGTTCTTTAGCCCCCCCCCCCCCCCCCCCCCCCCCCCCCCCCCCCCCCCCCCCTCACGTCCCTTACATGTTTGCATTGAAATCTTTCACTGAGAAGCAACATTCTGTGTGTGTGTTGTGTGTGAGCATGAATGTGTGCTTGTGTGTATTTTGGTTTTGTGGGTTGTGTGTGCACGCATGTGTGTGTTTGTGTGTGTGTCTGTCTGCATGCGTACGTTGTGTGTGAGGGTGTTTGTGTCTGCGTGTTGGTGTATGTGGTCAGTCCATGCGGCTCAGTTGCTGTGACTTACCGAATGGGGTATGAACGAGTTGGCGTCAATAATTGTGTGTGTGTGTGCGTGTGTGTGTGCGTGTGTGTGTGCGTGTGTGTTAGAGAGAGAGAGAGAGTTGCTTTGCATATGCACTGTTGGTGGTTGGTGTCACTCTTGAATGTTGTTTTTTGTTATCTGTTGATGAATAATTGATTGTAAAGCGCTTTGGGCTCATCTGAGGTAAAGCGCTATATAAATGTACTGTTATTATTATTATTATTATTCTGCCCTTTGTTTGGAAAGAGAGGTAGGATCAGCCTAGGATTATTTTCATAAAAACTGAAAGAAGCAGACATTAAGATTGAGGGTAATAAACATGAGGGGGCTGGGGAGTGGGGGTGACTACTAAGTACAAGGTTGCCACAGTTTTTCTGTTAAGTGCATTCTTTTTAGTTTGTGAGATGTATGTCTAGATTAGTGTAGGTATGCCATTTGAGATTGATGTCACTTTTTTTGTTTGTTCCTGATTTCTATGCAAGTAAGGGTGCATAGTGCATAGTGAAGTAGCATGGTCACTCAGAGTTGGTGCATAGTGAAGTAGCATCGTCACTCAGATCGTGCCGATAGACACAGGAAGTGCTGGCTGTCAAAGTTGCTCACATTGTTTCCTGTGTCAGCCATTGGACTTCCTTCTGCATTTTGGCTGCAGATTGTTGACAGTCCTTTTGAATGTTAGGACTTAAGTGTGTGTCTGTCTGTCTGTCATTTAACAGCTATGATATTTAACAAAAAATAACATCAAAAAACACTTTCTGTGTGTGTGTGTATGTGTCAGTGTGTGTGTGTGTGTGTGTGTGTGTGTGTGTGTGTGTGTGTGTGTGTGTGTGTGTGTGTGTGTGTGTGTGTGTGTGTGTGTGTGTGTGTGTGTGTGTGTGTGTGTGTGTGTGTGTGTGTGTGTGTGTGTGTGTATGTATTTGTTAGTGTGGGTGGGTGGGGTTTTGTGTGCTTTTTTGTGTGTTATGGTGGGTGGACTTGTGTATGTGTGTCTTTATTGCTGTTATAAATCAAAGACTCTTAACTTTTGTTTTCAACCTAAGAACCAAAAGTCGAGAGACTGCCAAATGGAGACGGAAAGATCGCTCATTACAACACGCGGAGCACCTTCAGCTCAACTCGGACCAAAGAGAGGTTGGTGCATATTTATGCGCATACTTATCTAAAGCTTCTGTTTTCAACTGTTTCCGTTTCACTCCCTCTGTTATGCCAACCCTCACTCCAGTGCTGGAGACATCAGTGAACTATACTCACATTTCAAAGCTAAACCTGGAAATTCGTCTGTATGAGTGAAATTGAAACGTTTGTTGCCTTATGTTTGAAACAAAATAGTGTTAATAGAAGTTCGGTCTTTGAGCTGTTTTATATTTTATCATACGTGCATGTGTGTACTTATATACCCACACGTATGTACACACATGCGTTTATGCATGGTCCTGTGCAGATGCACACACATTTGTTTTTACCCCCGCAGCTTCTGAAAAGACTTATGATTGCGGACTATTTAAATTGAGATAAGATTACTTGAACCACAGCCATTGAAGAGATCAAATCCAATGCTAAGTGATGTTGATTCCAAACATGTCTGCATTGGAGGGATGGGTTTGGTGTGCATCGTGGTAAACCTGCTGTTTTTGTTGTGGCATGTGTTATGTCGTCTGCGTTGAATTCTGTTTGCTATCATCGTTGATAACTTTTGAGCTCACTGGCTTTTGTGTTGTGTACACATGAGGAACGATAGTAGTACTTTAAGAAAGTGAGAATCTTCTTCAGTGAAACCGTATCTGTTTATGATAATGAATATGAATGATTAGTGATAATGATTAATGGTTAGATAATGATTATTATAACATTGTCTTTGGAACTCGGGGGTTCTGATGATTATTTTTAAATATCTGTGGCATTATTTCGCACATTTTGACCGGTCCTATATTTTATAGTATAGACAGTTTATTGAAATAAAAAAGGAAGTGTATTGAATTAATTGAATCCAATTTATCTTGGGTCCAAGATTATATGATTTTTGGCTTATTGGCCACTGCAACAACCATGTTTGGCTAGAGTGAATGCCCTTGGTAGATGCTTGAGTACTGACCAAACAAGGGATAACTCTCGCCATTAACCCTATTTGAGGCCACTAAATGGCTGCCTTTCACAAGAGTGAATGTCCTTTTCAGTACTGACCAACAAGGGATTCACTCTCACTGTCAAGGGCGTTAATAACCCTAGTTGCAGTGGTCAATAAGGCCAGACTTTTGAGCTGAGATTAACGGACAGAACTTAATGTTTAGGCAAGAGCAAACAAATGATCAACTTGACCTGCTCTCACTTCCATGCTAGGCTGGTAACAGTTTGAACGACAGTTGTCAGTGTTAGTGTGCAGAAGAATGGGTTCAGTTGTACTATCGCTAAATGAAAATAACGGCAGTGTGATCATGTGTTGGCACAGTACCACTGTGTATTATGCATTCCTTGTGCTGTACGGTGTGTCCGCAATGTGTTGATGACTGACACGCCGGCACTGTGCGTTTTGTGTTTGTCAGTGCATCTTGAGAGAGTTGATCATGCGACACTGCACCTTGCACGCTAGACTCACCTGGGAGCAGATTTGAAACAAATCCTAACAGTTAATTACATCTATAAATATAGGTACATGTAATAATACTGATGATGTACCTACTAATCTAGCATTTGTTTTCTCTCAGGATTACAGATAGGTCTTCTGCACAAGCTTTAGAAGTGTCTGTATTGTTGGTGTCATTATTTGTTTAATCATTTTCATCTTTATTTTTTATTTTTTTTTATTTTTTATTTTTATGTGTGCGTGCGTGCGTACATGTGTGTGTGGATAATGGCATATTTCGTTATATCATTGCTTGTATTATTGGATGCTTGTGTGTGTTCTGAGTCTGTGAATGATCGTGTTTAAATTTGTACACCTTTTTTCAAGTGTAGTAACTGCATATATGTTGCATGTAGATTAAATGAACATATATGTCATCAGTTTTTTTAAACCCATTGCAAGTCGACGCTTGAAACTGTTATTTTATGTGTGCGTTATATTTGCCCTTTTTTATTTCCATTATAGAAAGATATCTGGATCGTAAGTCTGCGGGATTTCCCTTTGGTTCACTGGGCAGAGGGTTTTCACACATGTCTTCTTCAATGCTGTAGACTATTGAGTAGTGCTGTAGATCCAATTAGTCTGCATAACTGTGGTTCAAACCATAACCCCTTCCTTTTTGCTTTTCCTTGTTTTGTTCTTGTAGATGATTTGTTATAATGTTTTGATTCTGTAGTATGCGCTGGTCGAGAAGCATGCCCGACTGTGGGTTGTAAGTAAATATTGATCATCTACCTTCTCTTCCGATCCATTGCCCCCCCCCCCTCTCTCTCCCCCACCATCAATCACATCACTCTCACCACATACCCCCAATGTTTTGATTCTGTAGTATGCGCTGGTCGAGAAGCATGCCCGACTGTGGGTTGTAAGTAAATATTGATCATCTACCTTCTCTTCCGATCCATTGCCCCCCCCCCCCCTCTCTCCCCCACCATCAATCACATCACTCTCACCACATACCCCCAATGTTTGGATCTGTTCAGCTTTCGTTGGTCATACACCATTTTGGCATTGGCCTCTTTGAGTCCATAATATGGGTTCTGTTTGTTTGTTTTTCAACCCACATTACGTCAGTCATTACTTATTCCCATGGCTTTCTCTCTTTGGCTTGGCTTGCTTGGCGTGCGGCTATGTTCAGATAGAGCTCTAGTCTTATCTGTCTCCATTTCTTTCTTTCAAAGTTTCTTTCTTTCTTTCTTTCTTTCTTTCTAAGTTTTTTTTTTTTTCTTTCTTTCTTTCTTTCTTTCTTTCTTTTATTCATTCATTCTTTCTTTCTCCGTTCTTGTACTAATTCTGTATTACAACTGGGTTGTCTTATTTAGGTTAGATGTGTGATTGGCGCTTGCTAAAGTATTATTGCTTTTTCAGGAAAAGCAATACAGTATTATGTTAATTGGCAAGAGCATAAAATATATGTGCACTCATATGCACTAACACATGCCAGTGTTAGCATGCACATAGATGTGCATACATGCACTTTGTTTAGACACGAACATGCAGACATAGACATACATTTCATTTTAAAAGTGTAGGTTTGATTTGTTGTTGTTGCACACCACAACAAAGTCTTCACCTGCACTGTCTTGATATCTGTGAAGATACTTTGCTTTGTCAGTCTTCACCTGCAGTGTCTTGATATCTCTGAAGATACTTTGATGTGTCAGTCTTCACCTGCACTGTCTTGATATCTGTAAAGATACTTTGCTTTGTCAGTCTTCACCTGCAGTGTCTTGATATCTCTGAAGATACTTTGCTGTGTCAGTCTTCACCTGCAGTGTCTTGATATCTGTGAAGATACTTTGCTTTGTCAGTCTTCACCTGCACTGTCTTGATATCTGTGAAGATACTTTGCTGTGTCAGTCTTCACCTGCAGTGTCTTGATATCTCTGAAGATACTTTGCTGTGTCAGTCTTCACCTGCAGTGTCTTGATATCTCTGAAGATACTTTGCTGTGTCAGTCTTCACCTGCAGTGTCTTGATATCTGTAAAGATACTTTGCTGTGTCAGTCTTCACCTGCACTGTCTTGATATCTGTGAAGATACTTTGCTGTGTCAGTCTTCACCTGCACTGTCTTGATATCTGTGAAGATACTTTGCTGTGTCAGTCTTCACCTGCACTGTCTTGATATCTGTAAAGATACTTTGCTGTGTCAGTCTTCACCTGCACTGTCTTGATATCTGTGAAGATACTTTGCTGTGTCAGTCTTCACCTGCACTGTCTTGATATCTGTGAAGATACTTTGCTGTCAGTCTTCACCTGCACTGTCTTGATATCTGTGAAGATACTTTGCTGTGTCAGTCTTCACCTGCACTGTCTTGATATCTGTAAAGATACTTTGCTGTGTCAGTCTTCACCTGCACTGTCTTGATATCTGTGAAGATACTTTGCTGTGTCAGTCTTCACCTGCAGTGTCTTGATATCTGTGAAGATACTTTGCTGTGTCAGTCTTCACCTGCACTGTCTTGATATCTGTAAAGATACTTTGCTGTGTCAGTCTTCACCTGCAGTGTCTTGATATCTGTGAAGATACTTTGCTGTGTCAGTCTTCACCTGCACTGTCTTGATATCTGTAAAGATACTTTGCTGTGTCAGTCTTCACCTGCACTGTCTTGATATCTGTGAAGATACTTTGCTGTGTCAGTCTTCACCTGCAGTGTCTTGATATCTGTGAAGATACTTTGCTGTGTCAGTCTTCACCTGCACTGTCTTGATATCTGTGAAGATACTTTGCTGTGTCAGTCTTCACCTGCACTGTCTTGATATCTGTGAAGATACTTTGCTGTGTCAGTCTTCACCTGCAATGTCTTGATATCTGTGAAGATACTTTGCTTTGTCAAAGATGTACATGTTGAGGTCATAGCAGGGGCCCATCTGAGAGGGGGGTTTCCGGAACACCCCCCGGCTCATCTGAGAGGGAGGTTTCCGGAACACCCCCCCCCCCCCTTTGTCCCAAGCATGTACCTTATACAAGGGTAAACAGTAAGAAAAGTGCTCCATGTTTTGCTTTAATAATCACTAAATTGCAACATTTTCCTGGGATTTGGCCCCTTGGGCTCCAACGAGGCCTCTATGCCTGAACCCAGGACCTATGCAGCTCCCTGGACTCCCCGCGGACACCCCCCCCCCCCCATTAAGAATCATTTGGTCCGTCCCTGCATAGAATTTCAAAGCTAGTGAAGGAGTACACCATCATGTGCACACCTGCAGCCCTGTGGAACTTTCTTTGACGATCACTCACACAGTTTATTGTCATATAAATGCTGATGCATCATGCTGCTGTTATGCGCATAAATAGGAAATAGTCAGGCCCAGCACGTCCGTCTTCGGCTGGAGAAAATCTTTGTAAGAGTTTTTGGAACAAAGGCAGGGGAATGGACCAGTAAGGCAGAAAGATAGTAGATAACAGTAAGCAGAGGGAAAAGGCAGAGTCAAAGAGAGTGACAGATTAGAGGAAGTAATTACTAACACAGAACTTCCAGAAGGTGTGGGGAACTATTTGTACTTAAAGACCCTCTGGTATCCCCACAGGGAGAGACTAGTGGATGGGGTGGGGTTGTCCAGCTCCCCGAATGGAGGCACGAGGCATCCACCCACTGCCCCAGCAGTCCTTTCTGTCTGTCCATCACATTGGTTGCTTTCCGTTCCCCACCACAGCCCTTCTCCTGTCACTCCCCTCACAGTTGGTTGATCACATTGGTTGCTTTCCGTTCCCCACCACAGCCCTTCTCCTGTCACTCCCCTCACAGTTGGTTGATCACATTGGTTGCTTTCCGTTCCCCACCACAGCCCTTCTCCTGTCACTCCCCTCACAGTTGGTTGATCACATTGGTTGCTTTCCGTTCCCCACCACAGCCCTTCTCCTGTCACTCCCCTCACAGTTGGTTGATCACATTGGTTGCTTTCCGTTCCCCACCACAGCCCTTCTCCTGTCACTCCCCTCACAGTTGGTTGATCACATTGGTTGCTTTCCGTTCCCCACCACAGCCCTTCTCCTGTCACTCCCCTCACAGTTGGTTGATCACTTTTCTAGGTTCACTTATTTAGTTTTGCCTCCTCTCTTTGATCTTTCTATACTGTCCAAAAAAAGATACACATAACTTGTAGGCCTAGTCAAAGTTTCATCTTAATTTCAAAACTTAACAGAAAATCACACAATGCGAATTTCGTTTTGAAATTTGACATGGTGATAGCTGAATGTATGGAGAGTTCATATGTATCCTCAAATCATTCAGTCAGTTGACATCCATGGGTGTGAGGGCTGTCAAAACAATAGGGTGTGACCGCCTTGAACAGCAACAAGTGCCTGGGACACCATCGGCATGGGACTCGATCAGACGGCGAATGTCTTGCTGTGGGATGATGTCCCACTCCTCCTGCTGCGCATTCAACAACTCGCGTTGATTCATTGGCACATCTTCTCGGCCATGAGCGCGTCTATCCAGTTCATCCCAAATGTGTTCTTTTAGATTCATGTCTGATGATATGGTTGGCCAGAGAATTTCGTGGAGGTGATTGTCGGTGAGCAACTGGGTGCCGAGTCGCACAGTATGAGGTCCGAGCCTTGTCCTGCAGGAACACAGCGTTAAGGTCGTGCAGAAGGGGCAGGAAGTGTGGACACAGAATGTCCTTAGGTATTGCTCTGCAGTTAGGCGCCCTTGCACCAACACTAAGGGATTCCCTTTCGTAGACGTTTGAGAACAAGGTGTTAACTCTGTGTTCACGAAATTGCATGAAATTCTATCCATGCATGGCACATGTGCATCAAAAAATCGCTTTTTTGACATTTTAGGCACTGTGTGCTCATGCGCTTGAGCAGAAAGAAACATTGACAGCGATCATGACAAGGACCACTGGGTGAACACTTCTAGTAGTTTGGTGGATATGCGTGCAGCAATACAATGACGGAAACGACATTTGAAAAAGTATGCGTTTCTCTTTTTGGACAGTATAGTTTAAAATCTATCATGCTAATAAATAGAGGTGGGGGGAAAAACCGGTTCGAACCGAAAAAACGGTGCTAAACGTTCGCGGTTCGAAAAACCGGTTCGAGTTGCTCTGAACCGGTTTTTTAACTGCAAACTGAAAGTAAGTTTTTCTTAGAATAACGCATTATTTTCAAAAAACAACACTGATTCTTAGTGCAGATTGGGTATTTGTAAACCAAGAGTATCTGTTTCTCACTTGTGGTGGTGTATGGCTTTGACTTTGACTGAGTGTTGAGTTGAGTGTGTGTGTGTGTCATAAGTCATAAGTTTCTATATTGTGTGTGTGTATATATGTGTGCGCGTGTGTGTGAATATTCTGACAAATAAATATGTGCATGCATAGGTGAAACTAGTGATGCGAGTACTGGTTTAAAAACCGGTTCGATAAAACCGGTTCGAAGAGGGGAAACCGGTTTAAACCGGTTCGGATTTTTTAACCGGTTCTCAACTCTACTAATAAAGGCCAACAGGTTTGACAGCAAGTGTAACGATTGAGAATATATGTAGTGTATACATTATTTGTTTATTGACTGCATAATAGTGTACTTTAAGTTATTCAGCTAATTATGCTGACACAATCCACTAAGGACTTGGTTTTGGGGTGTTTTTTTGTTTTAATGATTTCTTGCTTGATTGCTAAATTCCACAGGAAACACTGTGAATTAGTAAAATAAAGATGGAAAAAATATGCGCATGTGTTTCCGCATGGAAACGCTTGCGCTTATTTTTTCCTTCTTTCTTTTACCTGTTTACTGGGCTTCCACGTATATCTGTGCACAGCCTTAGGACAGAATCAGTTTGTGCTTCTGCTTTCTGATGGCGTATTTAACCATCTTTTCCATTCAGTAGTGTGGGTGAAATGAGTGTTTGTGTGTATGTGCGTGTGTGTGAATCCCGTTATACAAGCGTACATGATTGTCTTTTCCCTTTGGTTTTGTTGTGGTTTTTTAGCATAAAGGAAAAGCACACAATAACGTTTCATATTAAATTTTGTTGCTTTCTTCCGCATTTCCTTGTAACCTTATAATTTAATTGATGATATTTGTGTTGATGTTTTTAACATTTTGTTGATTTTTCATTCTATTTCTTGTCTGGTTTATATTTCTTTTTTACTCTATAAATATTTATATGAATTCTTTCTTCTTACGCGTAGGCTGCATGCAGCATGAACACGCAAGTGCAAACCTGCTGATAAAACATAATCAGTGGCAAACTATTATATGACTATGTACCGATCTTCAAGTAGCGCTAAAGAGGCCTGGAAGCGTGTGATATAAAACAATGTCTTGACATATCATTTGCGTATATTAACCCATAGGCTTAGTGTAAACGCGTGTAAGAATACACCGTTGCTATTAGAAACTAATAGAAACAAGTCTCTCGAGATAGGATAAAAGCAATATCCCACAGCAAAGTCATAACAACTGATAATATATATATATTATATGCTCAAATCTTTGGCGGCTTTCTACTGAAATGGTGTAGTCCCTGTATAGCTAACAGTATGTGGTGATGGTTGTTTGTGACAGTGGGTATTTCATTCAAACAAAAGCATTTCTTGGCTTTTTGCCGTTTCATGTTTTGCCTTGTCTGTTGTGGGCTTTGATCATGATATTTGATTTTCCAGTGGTTGTAATAGCGATAATACTCTGATCTATTGTCATGATGTTTGCATGTGCTTGAATGTTATGGTTAACATCACCATCATCACATGTAACAAAGCTATATTGACCAGCGCATGATACCCTTTGGGGGCATGGTAAGGGTGTGGTTGGGATTGCGGTTTGGTGTTGGTTTCTAAAGGATGAACACAGCTAGTACTTTATTAAAAAACAAACAAAAAACCACCAAGATTCAATAGTTCTATGCATGAAATCAAACATCATTTTTATTACAAATGTAATTTTGTCTTTCTGCCAGATTTGTGGTAGTTTTCAATGTATGATATGATGTTTGAAGGCACTGGCTGTTGTCAAGTCGCTTTTGTTTAAAGGAATACGCTTGAGTCCTGCCTAGAGCCGCTGCTCTTTATTTCAGTGTCAGTGTTCAGACCTTTCCATTATTAATGATAACGCTTGAGTCCTGCCTAGTAGCAGCTGCTCTTTATTTCAGTGTCATTGTTCAGACCTTTCCAGTATTAATGATAACGCTTGAGTCCTGCCTAGAGCCGCTGCTCTTTATTTCAGTGTCAGTGTTCAGACCTTTCCATTATTAATGATAACGTTTACTGTTGCTATTTTTCAATTTACTGGTAATTATTTGTTTATTACTGTACTCCCCTTTCTTTCCTCCTGTTCCCCTGTATCCTCCTTCTTTGTACAAGTTACGTTTTACAAGTTATACAGTGCTGGATTTTCTTCTTCTGCATTCCCAGGCCATATGTCCATAATGGGTAAGGTACGTATGTGTCTGGTTTTCAGTTTTCACTGGTCTCCCCGCTGCGTAGAGCCGACACATTCCGGTTTCGGAGGAGCTCAAAGGAAAAAAATTATTTGGAAGATTTGTTTTTTAAAAGGCAGCAGAATGGGCCAATAAGTCAGAAAGATAGTAGATGATAGAAAGCAAAGGGAAAAGGCAGAGTCAAAGAGAGTGGCAGATTAGGGGAAGTTGCAAGCACAGAACTTCCAGAAGGTGGGGGAACTATTTTTACGAAAGACCCCCCCGGTATCCCCATGGGGAGAGTGGTGGATTTAACATTTGATTGCTCCTCCTTTTTTAAAGTAGTTATTATTTGTTTGTTGTGCCAAATTCATTTAAATGGGCCCACATGTGACAAGTGAACAATGATGGAATTATGGAGTCAAGGTGGTATAGGTATTTCATTAGTTCATGTTGACCACCTCTAACAACCCAGATTTCTCCTATTGTCTTTAAATAGGAAATAAAAACACAATTTATGTACATTGTAGATGATAAGAAAGTGCATCTCAAGATAGTAAGAGTGAAAATAGGTAAAGTAGCTATTGTGGGACAGTAGATTAGAGATTGGATAATCTTGAATCTTTTTTGTTCTTCTTTAGATTGTTTTATACACTTGTTGAAGTCATGATAGTTGATGCATAATATTTATAACCTTTTATTTGTAAAGGGTTAAAATCAACAGCTTGGGCATATTTCAACCATATACATGAATTGTACTTTCCAAAATCACTATTAAATGAGCACAATCAAACAAAAACAGGCACACTTAACAATGAAAACAGCCAGCCAACCGAATGACAGACAAACAAACAACAACAACAACATTAAAGGCTGCACGCTTCTAAAGTTTTTGATGTATAGATAAGGGCCTGATGCCTTCTGCCCTAGATAACGTTAAAGATAAGCGTTATCTTTAGACGGGCTAAGAACAGTTTGTTTGTTTGTGCTGGTTCTCAATGGCCTATCTCAGTGGGTGGTGTTGTGTGTTACTGCTAGCGCTACATCCAGGAGGCCCGCTCCAAGCAGGTTCCACAGCCCCAGCTGACCGCAATGTCCGCCAAAGGCATGGAGCAAACCAACTGGAAGTTTGTGGAAACTCTGCTCAAAGAGTGCAAGACCAAGGTAACAATGTCTGTCTGTCTGTCTGTCTGTCTGTCTGCCATGTCCGCCAAAGGCATGGAGCAAACCAACTGGAAGTTTGTGGAAACCCTGCTCAAAGAGTGCAAGACCAAGGTAGCAATATCTGTCTGTCTGCCATGTCTGCCAAAGGCATGAACAGAGCTGATTCTAGGGCGCGGGATTGGACAATCCCCCCCAAATCTGTTCCTTCCCGCAATAATCGGGTCTAAGCGCGGGCCGACGCCCGCATATTTGCAGAACTGCCCACACTTTTTACTGATCGCTGCGGGAATTCCTTTGTCGTCTGCTAAGTCTCTGTGTGTGTGTGTATGTGTGTGTGTGTTGATATTGTTATGTGTTTGGTATTGTATTGTTGGTTCTAATTTTGACTTAGTGACATTATATATTCGTATATTCATAGCAGCTGAGATCAGAACTTAACATAGTTGAATACAAAATGTCTTCTGTTGTTCAGTAACCCTTTTGCCGCTAGCCATTTTTTAGTGAAAAATGTATGTCAGATTTATTTGGGTAGAGAAAACATGGTGTCTGGGATATTGGGGGTTCTTCTAATTGTATGGCATGAGGTAAAATAAAATATGGCCTATCCTGACCTCCAAAAATGAACAACATAATGGATCCTGATTTGATGGCTTTTAGAGTCATGGGTGTTAAATCAGGAGGCGACTTTGGGACTGAAAGGGTTAACTGCTTTTTGCTGTGGTTTCACCAGACCAAGAAGATGCTGGTGAAGAAAATGGGCCAGGAGGCGGTGGAACTGGGCCACGGGGAAGGGGCCCTGACGGGGGTGGAGGAAAACACACTCATTGCCAGTCTGTGTGATCTGCTGGAGCGCATCTGGTCCCACGGACTGCAGACCAAGAAGGTGACAGGGAGACAGACAGACAGACAGACAGACAGATGGCGATAGAGAGGAAGAGAGAGAGAGAGAAAGATGGGGGGGGGGGGGGGGGGGAAGGGTGTGTGTGTGTGTGAGACACATACACATGTGTTATCGAGAGGGTAGTGGGAAAGACAGACACAGAGGGGCAGGGGAGGGGGTGGGGGGGTGTAGACAAATGGCGATACAGAGGACAAAGGAAGAGAGATGTAACTAGAAAGTTACATTTTCTTGCTATGATCTGGAAAATCTTGGTGGTTGTTGTTGACGTACCCTGGCTAAAAGACTCCAGAGTTCATCCCAACAGCCGAAGCACTTGAACAGTATGGTACAAATGCATGAGCTAAGAATGAGAACATTACATGTGTGACCATATTTTATTACCCCGCCACGTGAGCAGCCACACTCGGTCTTGTAGGGAGAAAATCTAGGTAAATTTGTGAATTGAAAGGTTGTTCCTGAAAATAAACACCCATGGTAGACATCTGTGTACTGTGCAATGATAAAGTGTGTGGTTTCCAGGGTAAGTCTGCGGTGTGGTCCCACCTACTGAGCTTTCAGGAGGTCCTGGAGACCAGTGAGAGCAACAAGGCCCACAGCAAGCTGCTCACCCCGCCAGGTACGTCTTGTCTGAGCACCCTCCTCACAGCAAGCTGCTTTCACCACTTTGTGTTCTGAACTGGGAGGGGGGCAGAAGTAATGTAGGAGAATGGAGACCCAGGCCAATTGTTTGTTGTAGAGGCTAGGCCTACCATCTGTCATGGACTGTGAGGGGGGCAGAAGTAATGTAGGAGAATGGAGACCCAGGCCAATTGTTTGTTGTAGAGGCTAGGCCTACCATCTGTCATGGACTGTGAGGGGGGCAGAAGTAATGTAGGAGAATGGAGACCCAGGCCAATTGTTTGTTGTAGAGGCTAGGCCTACCATCTGTCATGGACTGTGAGGGGGGCAGAAGAAATGTAGGAGAATGGAGACCCAGGCCAATTGTTTGTTGTAGAGGCTAGGCCTACCATCTGTCATGGACTGTGAGGGGGGCAGAAGTAATGTAGGAGAATGGAGACCCAGGCCAATTGTTTGTTGTAGAGGCTAGGCCTACCATCTGTCATGGACTGTGAGGGGGGCAGAAGTAATGTAGGAGAATGGAGACCCAGGCCAATTGTTTGTTGTAGAGGCTAGGCCTACCATCTGTCATGGACTGGGAGGGGGGCAGAAGTAATGTAGGAGAATGGAGACCCAGGCCAATTGTTTGTTGTAGAGGCTAGGCCTACCATCTGTCATGGACTGTGAGGGGGGCAGAAGAAATGTAGGAGAATGGAGACCCAGGCCAATTGTTTGTTGTAGAGGCTAGGCCTACCATCTGTCATGGACTGTGAGGGGGGCAGAAGAAATGTAGGAGAATGGAGACCCAGGCCAATTGTTTGTTGTAGAGGCTAGGCCTACCATCTGTCGTATGTCAGTTGTGGCCATTTTCATTTTTCAGGCGACGACCTAAGAGGGGCCCAGCCACCATCTTGGGATACAGATAGTGCCGTATCCAACTGGTTCACTAGGTAGATGTATCCCAAAATGGCGGCTATGACAACTGGTTCCCAGCCATAAGGTGCATCAAGTTATAAGGTGCAGCTCCCAAATTTGATGCCGAACTTTGAATGTGTTATAACATGGATGGTTTATTATTTATTCATTTATTATTTGTCAGGTGTAAGGGCCTCAGTCTGTAATAAAACAAAAAGTATTGCATTATAGTCCGTAAATAAAATATTGCTAATGCTGAAAACAAGGTATCACCTTAACAGTCTGTGAGGTGGAAATACCTCATTTCACTGGCTATGAGGCTTTATTCCTTGACTGAGCTCCCTCACACCTGTTGATAGGACTAATGATTAAGTGTGGTTGCAAAATCAGATTCTCATCAAATGTTGGGGGTGCATGTTACGATTTGCAGCGCCTTGTAGTCAGTAAAATATGGTGGATGAGTATGATGTATATTATCATGTTGACCCTAGTCAGTAACATATGGTGGATGAGTATGATGTATATTATCATGTTGACCTTTCCCTGCCAACAGTGGGCAATCTAAAAATGTAATTGTAAAAGAAATACATTTGTTTAAAGAAAAAAGGTATAGACTAATAGAGGCACTTGCAAACATGAATATGGGCTTTTGTGCAGTGTGTGGATTTGTGTGTTAGGGTGGTGGTGGTTAGACATTGAAAACAAACCATAACTGTGCATGGTAGGGTATTGGTAAGTTGTTCATGTTATGATTAAAAGACAATATTGTTTGCTGACATGCTGGATAGATTTTAATGCATTTTTGTTTCCATTCTGTCCTTTTCTTACGAAGCTTTTCATCGTTGATTGCGCCGCTGCATTTCTTCCTTTATCTTTCATAGAACTGATATCTGCATTTGATTTTCTGTTCAGAGAGGCGCTTTGTGCATCATTTCTTCCTCTGTCTTTCATAGAACTGATATCTGCATTTGATTTTCTGTTCAGAGAGGCGCTTTGTGCATCATTTCTTCCTCTGTCTTTCATAGAACTGATATCTGCATTTGATTTTCTGTTCAGAGAGGCGCTTTGTGCATAATTTCTTCTGGCCTTGAAACATTGGTGGCATGTACACTACCTATCTGTGTCTGTTTACTGTTTACTCTTTCATCCTCTCAGTGTGGGTTGTTCAGGTGGCTAAGGCACTGTGTGCTGCATTCTGTCTCTACCTGTGTGTCTGTGTCTGTTTACTCTTTCATCCTCTCAGTGTGGGTTGTTCAGGTGGCTAAGGCACTGTGTGCTGCATTCTGTCACTACCTGTCTGTGTCTGTTTACTCTTTCATCCTCTCAGTGTGGGTTGTTCAGGTGGTTAAGGCACTGTGTGCTGCATTCTGTCACTACCTGTCTGTGTCTGTTTACTCTTTCATCCTCTCAGTGTGGGTTGTTCAGGTGGTTAACCCTCTCACTCTGATCAATCGAACCGATAATCTATATTGAATACCAAGTGATGGGAAGTAACTCCGAACGTCACACCAAATCTTTTATTTAAAAAAATCACCCAGAATAAAGTCTAACTCACATTTAATTTCTGAAAGATGCATATTGAATAGCAATGATGATATTTTCATTCCAAAGCTAACACACTGTCACACAACAAACCATGAATTGGAATAAAAAAATCCGTAATGGCGCTCCGAGCATTGCGCCGAGTCAATACTGCGCACGTCACGTGGAAAGAAGAAAATAATTTGGGGGTCACTTCGAAAAATCCGTTCAAAAAGACTAGTGGGTGCTTTCCCTTGTTGTAAGAACCAAAAACGGACCACTGAGAGTCAGGAACAGGAAGAACTAACTTAGTATATTGCATTGTGGGTAGGGCAAAAGTGAAAGTGAAACTACTAGACCGGGCGTTCAGCGGGTGCAATCGGCGCTACGGGAGCCAATGGTAAAGAAAAAATCTGTATGTAGCCGTGAGAGGGTTAAGACAAGAGAAGCTTACCAGTTGATTTTGAAATGATCCTGATCAAATACTCATTGAACGTGCATAGGCGTGTGTGTGTCACTGAAGAATGAGGGTGAGTTGAAGCAGCCAGGTCTCTGTGGCAGGCCTGTAGTTTCTTTAACAAAACGTTATCTAGATTTGGGGGGGCTCAGCTTCATCGTCTGGTTGCTGATTCGAAAGCCACTAACTTTCTTCTTATGTGAAGATCGCATATTTAAATAATTTAAATAATGCTGCATATTTAAATAATGCTATTTGCTTACGTCATAAACGGTATTCTGGCAGCAAAAAAAAAAGAATGTTCAATAGTCTTTTTATTTGTTAAAAGAACAAAAATCAAAGCAACTTAGGCGTTCTTTTTCATATTAACAATATTTCTATTATCGCTGCTGTTCACCAGTCAACTGAAGATTGAAGTACTGCACTTGCTTGGTAATGAGCTGCACCCTTTGATATGGCCATCCATATCTCTGCCATTTTCCACCTATTTTCATCTATTTCTCATTAACGTTTAAAAAGTTTGCTTGAAATACTACAGTCTTAACTTCCACGTTTTATCATCTGAAAATGTCTTGTCTTTAAGAGTTAAATTACCTTTATGCTTTGTTTGTCTGTGACTGGAAATGATTTATATCTATCTCTCCATCTTGTTTGTCAGATGTTTATAATTTTTTCAAGACGTTTTCATGGACTATAATGCCCCCCCCCCCTCTCTCTCTCTCTCTCTCTCTCTCTCTCTCTCTCTCTCTCTCTCTCTCTCTCTCTCTCTCTCTCTCTCTCTCATTTATTGTGTTTTAGCATGATAACTTCATGGATGCTTATTCTTGCAGGATGTCCTGAATTGCAGGATTTTTAAATTGCCTAGAGCCGGCGTCACCGGATTATGAGAATTTGAGACACAACAATTTTCTCACACACACAAACACACACACACACACTTGCTATATTCAAAGGAATGTAGCACTTGTAACTGTCTGGAGGGGTAAAAAAAAGAGCAGTAAATGTGTGTGTGTATGTGCGCGCCTCCTTGCAGGATTTTTGAAATTTCCCAGAAGCACCCATGTAACTTCGATCATTTATTTTTGTTGTTAATTTTTTAAAGAACCTGAACACGGTGATTGTCGTAAGTTCTGTGTTGTGTCAGGGAACTCTACCGGGCCAATGTAGCCATTTAGTGATGTATTTATTTTTGTGATGTAGCTACTTTTTTTTTCCCCTCAATTTTTATCATATGGATGTCTTTTTGTTAATTTATTTTTTTGAGTGTTGATTTTTTAGAGGTCCTTTATCACATGGAAGATTTAAAGTTCGGCACTTGTACTAGCTGTGAGGAGGAATGTATACTGCATCCATCATCCATCTTTACATCCAAATCTGCTGTGGGGTTCACGGTTCATGGGTCGGTGTGCTTTAAGCGTTGACAGACCGCTCTCTGCTCTGATAAACTCTTCCTCTTTTTGTCTTCATGTAGCAATGTTCAGTAATCAGAATGGCTTGGAAAAAATAAAAACAACATTCTTGGCCAGAAATAAGATGACCTAGTTAATCAAAATATTAACTAAAATATAAACTAATAAATCAAAAAAATGGATTGACCAACTTTCCTCTTCTTTTGTTAATACTGTTTAACATGTTTCATTGCAAGCATGACAAACTGCTAACAAAATGCCATGGAAACTGTCTCCTGCCAGTTGCAGGTTGTTGTTTTTATCTTGGAATAGATCAATGCTTGAATCTGTAATTGAAAAAAAAGAGACTATTGTTTTATCATTTTTATAAAAAGATGTTAAGCTCTTTTCAAATGTACGCGTCATTTTGGAACACAATTTTCAGGTTTATTTGGATTATAAACAATTGAATTGGGACATAATGGTAATGGCAGACAGGTCTTTAATTGAAATTGAAATTCATAATGAAATAAAAGAAGTAAATGTCCAGACAAGATTGCTGAAAAAAAACTTTGGAAGGCAGCAAACCAACTTTATTTTGTAAAGGCTTGACAAACACACTTTATTTTGTACTGTAAAAAGGCTTGACAAACACACTTTATTTTGTACTGTAAAGGCTTGACAAACACACTTTATTTTGTACTGTAAAAAGGCTTGACAAACACACTTTATTTTGTACTGTAAAAAGGCTTCACAAACACACTTTATTTTGTGCTGTAAAAAGGCTTGACAAACACACTTTGAGAAAATGGAGTTGGAGCCTGACACTTTGGTTCTTCATTACATAAAATGCATTTAGAAAGTTTGTCATGCCCCCCCCCCACCCCCCCACCCCCAAAAAAGGGTGGGGTGGGGGGCGTAATCGAAACAAAAAGAAAAGAAAAACAAACTTGGATCTGAAAACAAAAGGAAGGAAACTGATAGTCAGTGGAAAAGAGATAGTAGGAGATTCGAAAAATAAAAATAAAATAAGAGCACACAACAAGGAATAAAAGAAGTCCACTACACAACTTGCAACTGGCCAGTAAGCGGGTGGTGTGTAGGACCCTAGCTGTACTGTACCTGCCCAGCAACAAGCTAAGTGCCTTTCAGTAAGCGGATGGTGTGTAGGACCCTAGCTGTACTGTACCTGCCCACCAACAAGCTAAGTGCCTTTCAGTAAGCGGATGGTGTGTAGGACCCTAGCTGTACTGTACCTGCCCAGCAACAAGCTAAGTGCCTTTCAGTAAGCAGATGGTGTGTAGGACCCTAGCTGTACTGTACCTGCCCACCAACAAGCTAAGTGCCTTTCAGTAAGCGGATAGTGTGTAGGACCCTAGCTGTACTGTACCTGCCCAGCAACAAGCTAAGTGCCTTTCAGTAAGCAGATGGTGTATGGCTGCCTGTTGCTTTGACGCCCGTGTTGTTCTGTTGCGTTGCTAGGCCTCCCCAAACGGCATAGCTTGATAGATATCACATCTCTCGTGGAGGGGTCCATCACCATTTTGGGACGATCCATTTCCCTCAGCAGTAAGTAACAAACATCAAACAAACCCACCCTGTCACCCCCTGCCTGACACTTTGGACTCTTCCTGCCTTTTGTGGCTTTGTATGCGAAAACGTGCTTTGTGTACCTCCTGCATTTTGCATGTTCATCCTTGCGCTCCGGTTCTTGAGACGTTTGTGATTAACTTTTTGTGCAACGTATCTGTGTTCGGGCTTGATTTGGGCTTTGAGTTTGTAGCTTAGTAACTGAATTTGTAGCTTAGTAACTTTGAGTTTGTAGCCTAGTAACTTTGAATTTGTAGCTTAGTAACTGAATTTGTAGCTTAGTAACTTTGAGTATGTAGCTTAGTAACTTTGAATTTGTAGCTTAGTAACTTTTAATTTGTAGCTTAGTAACTTTGAGTTTGTAGCTTAGTAACTAAGTTATGTAAGATGTATCTGTAGTTATTTCATTAACATCTCTGTGTTAATGTAGTTAATTTTAACAACTTTTGTCTTTAGTATGGCTGTGTTTGACTAAATTAACCTATTCAAATTTCATATATGATTACATTTCTTTCAGCCAAGTTTGTATATTGTGTTGTATGTGCATCACACATGTATATATATGTTTTTTGTTGTTGTGTTGTGTGATGTTTTACCTTATCGTGGTGGCATGAGTTGTATTATTAACATGTTGATTTTTACTGTTATTAATTGAAAGTGCTCATTTTTAGATCTTGAACCAAATCAAGGAGTAAATGAGATTTTGATTTTTAGTTGTTGAAGTGATTGTAATAGGCAAGATTAAGGTATTAGCTACATTAAGATGTTTTATGGATATCAATTAGAACTATGCTCTTTGTGAAGAAAAGAGCAATTTTACAGGAAAGGGTCAGTTTACAGGGAATTAAATAAAACGAATCATTGAGGACACACCTGATCTAGTCTTTAGACACTTTAGTATGCTAGAAATCTCAATCAGGTTTGCAGCAACCAGTCAGATTTGACTCTTACAGATAACTAGGTTGATTGCACTGCAACCAGCCAGATAACCTTTGAGGTCAGAGGCTCAATGAGTGCACTAGTAGCCAGATAATGCCAGACTTTACACTAACCAGATGATAACCTTTGAGGTCTAGCTCAATTAGTGCACTACCAGATAACCTTTGAGGTCAGAATCTTTTACAATTAAAAAAGATATTTGATAGTTGCCAGACTTTACAGAATGAAATACAATCTCTACACTAGATGCTAGCTCAATGAAACAGCACGATGCCAGGCTTTCAATGATTGTTTTGATGCCTGTTACTCAATCAATGGAATGCATCTCTCCAGTGTTCAAATAACCAGTACTGTACATGCCAGATAACTTTGACACTAGATGGCAGGGAACTGACTCAATAAGACAGTACCGTCAAGTTTAATAAAACGGACACTTTGTCCACTAGTGAACCTGAGCTCATGATGTTAGTGTCACCGTAATTGCCAGATAACCTTTGAGGTCAGAGGTTGAAGTGCACTGCAACCAGCCAGATAACCTTTGAGGTCAGAGGTTGAAGTGCACTGCAACCAGCCAGATAACCTTTGAGGTCAGAGGTTAATAGTGCACTGTAGCCAGCCAGATAACCTTTGAGGTCAGAGGTTAAAGTGCACTGCAACCTCAGATAACCTTTGAGGTCAGAGGTCGAACCGTGCAATTGCCAGATAACCTTTGACACTACACTCAAGATGTTAAAATGCACTGCTCAATGTTTTCAGTACTGTTTCTTGTCCAGACAATTTACACTAGACCTGTTTACATTCTGGTTTGGCCAGCTCAATGATAGTACCGTCTATTTTTAAGGTCAGAGGTTAAATGCTAACACTCAATGTTGTAGTTACATGTCAAGCCTGCCAGACTTTACACTAGATGCTGAGCTCAATGATAGAAATGAGTCAATTTGTATTGCCAGACTGAAGTTTACACTAAATGATGGCTCAATGTCCGAGTGATTTTTCTCTGTACGATGTATTTCCAGTATTTTACACTACTAAAATTGGCTAATGAATTAGTGACTGAATTTACTAATAAAATGGCAAAATTGAGCCAAGAAATCATCACACTAGATCGATATAGTACCGTAATGCCTGTACAGATCATGTGATTCCGGTTTTTGTTCTCTTTACACTAGTCTGTATATCTCTGTTAATATTACAAGTTTGCTCCAAAATTCTTTGCTAACAGACAGTTAGCATGTGCTGTGTGTAAAGATAAAAGACAATAGGTATAATCTAATAATTAAAAAGATTGCAATCCTTTAGAAGTTAGTACCGTAATGCCAGACTTCATACACTAGATCTACTTGTTTTTTTAGCTCAATGCGTTCGGTTAAAAAAAAGTAGAATGGACACATTTTTATAGCGCCTTTTGCCAGACTTTACACTAGATGCTAATGCATCAATAATAGTACGGACGTATAGCGATCTTGCCAGACTTTACACTAGATGCTAATGCTCAATAATAGTAGATGCGTATAGTGCCCAGACTTTACACTAGATGCTAGCTCAATAATAGTACCGTTTTGCCAGACTTTACACTAGATGCTGGCTCAATGATAGTACCGTAATGCCAGACTTTACACTAGATGCTAGCTCAATGGTTAAGTACCGTAATGCCAGACTTTACACTAGATGCAGCTCAATGCGTAGTATCGTAATTTGCCAGACTTTACACTAGATGCTGGCTCAATGGTAGTACCGTTCCTGCCAGACTTTACACTAGATGCTAATGCTCAATAATAGTACCGTATTGCCAGACTTTACACTAGATGCTAATAATAATGGTAGCATTTTTATAGCGCCTTCTTTACAAGCTCAATGGTAGTACCGTATTGCCAGACTTTACACTAGATGCTGGCTCAATGGTTTACTTACTAGATGCTAGCTCAATGGTAGTACCGTATTGCCAGACTTTACACTAGATGCATTAATGGCTCAATGATAGTATTATTTACACGGTTTAGCCGTAATGCCAGACTTTACACTAGATGCTGGCTCAATGGTAGTACCGTAATGCCAGACTTTACACTAGATGCTGGCTCAATGGTAGTACCGTATTGCCAGACTTTACACTAGATGCTGGCTCAATGGTAATACTGTATTGCCAGACTTTACACTAGATGCTAGCTCAATGGTAGTACCAGACGTAATGCTGGCTCAGACTTTACACTAGATGCTGGCTCAATGGTAGTACCGTAATGCCAGACTTTACACTAGATGCTGGCTCAATGATGTAGTACCGTAATGCCAGACTTTACACTAGATGCTAGCTCAATGGTAGTACCGTAATGCCAGACTTTACACTAGATGCTAGCTCAATGGTAGTACCGTATTGCCAGACTTTACACTAGATGCTGGCTCAATGGTAGTACCGTAATGCCAGACTTTACACTAGATACCGTATTGCCAGACTTTACACTAGATGCTAGCTCAATGGTAGTACCGTAATGCCAGACTTTACACTAGATGCTGGCTCAATGGTAGTACCGTAATGCCAGACTTTACACTAGATGCTAGCTCAATGGTAGTACCGTATTGCCAGACTTTACACTACACTAGCTCAATGATAGTACCGTAAAGCCAATGCTGGCTCAATCTAGTAATTAATGCCAGACTTTACACTTTAGATGCTAAGCTCAATGATAGTATGCTCATTTTGATTTTATTAATTGCCAGACTTTACACTAGATGCTGGCTCAATGGTAGTACCGTAATGCCAGACTTTACACTAGATGCTGGCTCAATGGTAGTACCGTAATGCCAGACTTTACACTAGATGCTGGCTCAATGGTAGTACCGTAATGCCAGACTTTACACTAGATGCTAGCTCAATGGTAGTACCGTATTGCCAGACTTTACACTAGATGCTGGCTCAATGGTAGTACCGTATTGCCAGACTTTACACTAGATGCTGGCTCAATGGTAGTACCGTATTGCCAGACTTTACACTAGATGCTAGCTCAATGGTAGTACCGTATTGCCAGACTTTACACTAGATGCTGGCTCAATGGTAGTACCGTAATGCCAGACTTTACACTAGATGCTGGCTCAATGGTAGTACCGTAATGCCAGACTTTACACTAGATGCTAGCTCAATGGTAGTACCGTAATGCCAGACTTTACACTAGATGCTAGCTCAATGGTAGTACCGTAATGCCAGACTTTACACTAGATGCTGGCTCAATGGTAGTACCGTAATGCCAGACTTTACACTAGATGCTGGCTCAATGGTAGTACCGTATTGCCAGACTTTACACTAGATGCTGGCTCAATGGTAGTACCGTAATGCCAGACTTTACACTAGATGCTGGCTCAATGGTAGTACCGTAATGCCAGACTTTACACTAGATGCTGGCTCAATGGTAGTACCGTAATGCCAGACTTTACACTAGATGCTGGCTCAATGGTAGTACCGTATTGCCAGACTTTACACTAGATGCTGGCTCAATGGTAGTACCGACTTTACACTAGATGCTGGCTCAATGGTAGTTGCCAGACTTTACACTAGATGCTGGCTAGTACCGTATTGCCAGACTTTACACTAGATGCTGGCTCAATGGTAGTACCGTATTGCCAGACTTTACACTAGATGCTGGCTCAATGGTAGTACCGTAATGCCAGACTTTACACTAGATGCTGGCTCAATGGTAGTACCGTATTGCCAGACTTTACACTAGATGCTGGCTCAATGGTAGTACCGTATTGCCAGACTTTACACTAGATGCTAGCTCAATGATAGTACCGTAATGCCAGACTTTACACTAGATGCTGGCTCAATGGTAGTACCGTATTGCCAGACTTTACACTAGATGCTAGCTCAATGGTAGTACCGTATTGCCAGACTTTACACTAGATGCTAGCTCAATGATAGTACCGTAATGCCAGACTTTACACTAGATGCTAGCTCAATGATAGTACCGTATTGCCAGACTTTACACTAGATGCTAGCTCAATGATAGTACCGTAATGCCGTATTGCCAGACTTTACACTAGATGCTAGCTCAATGGTAGTACCGTATTTTCCAGGCTATAAGCCACTACTTTTTTCTTCAACTTTGACCCCTGCGGCTAAAACAACGATTGCGGCTAATTTGTGAATATTTCCCCTTCCGTATTTTAGGCTGATCATCAACTCCAGCCTGTGCGTGTTGACATCATCAATCTCGGTAAAAACAAACTGTTCTCATGCCGAAACTGAAGAATTTAATCAGCGATATCACAATCTGACCGCTAAATTTCACCACTTTTATGCACACTTATGATCACTGAGCAGTTTATGATCAAAGTTTGAACTGAAGCGGTCGCGATCGTGTCGATCTTTACGAACTCTGTGCACACGTAAATGCGAAGTCAACTCCCAAGTTGAAACTAGGTGATCGGTCACACTCCATAAGTTAGAACTCAGTGAATGGTCTCACTTTTCAAAAAATAAGTTGAAAAGCAGCTCCTTTCCGTTATCAAACTGATAAATCGGCGTTAGTGTGTGCACTGAAACACTCGCTGAATGCAAACAACTCACAAAATCAGATAAATGAAAGCAGCTGGCGCAATAGCGTTTGCCGTGATTTCGTATCTGCGGTGTGCGCTGCGCCATTTTGTCAGCCGAGTTGTATGTGCGGGAAGCGATTTGTGTGTGCAAACTGTGAATGAAAGTGAACTGCCAGTGCATTACTTTGTCATGTTTTGTGTTGTGTCGTTGTGCAGAATCCAGTATTTAGTAGATCCGTTATGGCGAAGATTAGGTCTCTATTGTTATGTGTAGTTTGTGTGCGAGTGCAACACGGGCTGTCGAAGTTGCCGTGGCTTTTGATCACGAGTTCGTCTGCTCGTCTTCTCAGGTTCATTTTCTTTTTTAGTCTCTTGCGGCTTAGACACTGAATGCGTCTTTATCGTTGTTGTTTTTCTAGAATTTTAATGAAATTCAGGGGGTGAGGCTTAGACAACAGTGTGCTTTGTAGTCCAGAAAATACGGTATATAAGCTGACGCAAATTACTTTTAAATTAGAAACAATTGAGATGGAAACAACTTTCGTTTCAGTGGGCTAAGGTGTATTTGTTTATTTATGTTTTGTTCTTTATTTCTTTATTTTTTATTTGTGTACATATATTCTTTTTTATTTTCTTTAAATTGTAAGGGTTTATGGGAAATAATTATCTTTTTTTTATTTGGTATGCTGATTATTTTTAATAATTTGGTGTGGTATTTTTGTTTCTTTCAGCTTTATTTTATTGACTGAGTTTAGTTAAAATGTCAAGGAATGAGATGTGCTGTTCTCTGTATATTTCATAAAGGTTCATTCAGGTGCTTTAAACACTTGAAAATATATAAAAGACATTTTTACTATCATTTTGCCTAATATACAAAAAAAATGTTTACTTTCATTTGACCAAATAGTTGAATTTTAAGAACTAAACTTGTTAACACTTCAAAAGGAGGCCTGAACTCGGTAATATTTTTTTAATAGAAAATAATCTGAAACTGTTATACCTGTGTGTATACACTGCATATTTTAAGATATTGCTATAATGATCTGCAATATATATCCTAACCAAACTGATACTGCAAAGTTATTAATTTCATTTTGTTAGGTTAATAAGGTACATCCTTTAACTCAATGGAGTCACGTCGGAGACATGTTTCCCACACTGTTCCAATCATTTAAAGTCACGTTGGAGGGTGTTTTCCAAACAATGTTGGCGATTTTCAATCCAGTGTAAAGCAATAAGAGGAAAATAACTCGCTGTTCCTTTGAATCTTCAGACCTTCTTCTTGCAGTTGTTTCCCTTAGACCAACTGTGGTCCCTCCTATTTTAGTTTTATGCTTCTTTGAATTGAACTATCATCAAGTTTGCTAAATTCCAATATGGCGACGACTACATTACTCACTTTATTCAAACATTAACTCTCTCTACACGAGAGAAGAAGAAGAAGAAGAAAAAAAAAGAAAAATAGTGTTTTACGTCCTCTCGGTCATAGACACATATGGGACATTTGTAAATACAAAGATGGTGGGAACAATACTGGCTGCAATGCCCAGAGGCAGTGCAACACCAGTAAAGTCCCGAGTTTTTAACAATATAGATATGTGTAGCGGTAACCACGCCTCAGTTAAACCTCATCGGCTATGGTACCGCCATGACGATAAATTGTTATATAAGATAAGTAAATGCTACACGAGAGTATGTGACAGTGTACATGCCTCGCACAACTGTTCAACACTAGGTGAGTTTGCATTCATTACATCAAAATTATTTTTAAAGAATGCTTAATGGTACCTTTCTGAAAAATTGTGGCATTATTTATAATAATAAAGTTAAAGTTCTAAAGTAGGTTTTTTTAAATTACTGGCCGATGAATGACGTTTTGCAAGAAAGCATGACAAAGAAGACATAGAGAGGGTAGTGACTCGTTTTCATTCATTGTCGTCCTTAAAATAGACTAGAAGTCATTTCATTGATTGAAAACTATTAACTCACTCGGGACTGGCCAAATTATTTCCCCTTGTTCTGTGGGTACTGGGCATTTGACTAGGCTCGTAAAATAATCACGAAAACCAAGTTATGAAGAGTTAGGCATCAATATTTTCTGAAAAGATTAGCAACACCACGCACTAAACGATCGTAAAATATCAGATTCCTTACCTTCGTCGTTTGTCTCCTATTGACGAAAACAGCTAACACATAGAAAGAAGGCAAATTTCACATTCTGATCTTTGACCCCCCTCTACAACCAAACCTGAATGTGAAGTCTGCAATGATTGGTTGATTTCAAGAGAGGCAAGGTCAAAGCAAACTGAAAATAGGTTATGATGTTGCACCGGAAAGCTGGTTACACGCCAGAAATCAAAACCTCTTGAAAACTCTGAGCCGGATCCGGGCCATTCGTCCTAAACGATTGTGCGAGCCATGCGCCGGATCCGGCTCATTCGTCCTGAGTGTGTTAAGGGACCGTAAAGGAGTACTTTGATAAATGTTGATAAATATGTTTATTGTGGTGATTCTTATGTGCACTTGGCTGCAATTTCTCTGTTATGAGATAATAAAGATGATTTGGGTTTGATACCAGTTTGGTTTGCATGGGTTTGCCGAGTTGTGCAGTGGGAGTGTTTTAAGCACGATGTATGCTATCGCATACTCGTGTTGAACGGTTGTGAAAGGAAGCAATCGGCCAGTGTTGAATGAGTTAAAGGAAGAAATACTTGTGTTAATAGCTTATATTATGCTTTTTACAAACATTTCTTTATTTATATAGCAAACCAAGTTGATGAAAACTTGATTGGCTTTGTGATAATACATCGAGAGCATGACAAAGTGGTCAACCGGTCGAGTGAGAAAGATTTTGTTTTCCTGGCGAAGCGCATTTCATCAGATTACTTACATTGTGAAATGTATACAGCTCACTCGTTCAGAGTAAGAAGTTAACGAAAATATACTGATTTATCTATCACTCGGTGCATGTTGCATGTTTGTATGATGTGCATTCGATAAAATAATGTGATCTGAGGGAGAAACTCCGCCATTTTCTGTGTGACTCAATTGAGTTAACAGTCTGAAGCTGGTAATTCATAAATTTCTTGTAAATCAAGAGGTTACATTTTAAATATCCCACTCTGCCATTTCAGAGTGTTCTATTTTTGTGTGTAATGCATCCTTAAATTTTGACTGAACATTGTTGAAAAGCAAATGAAATGTCTCAGTTTACTGCCTTTTTTCTCCCCATAAATTCTTTATAGACTTCTTTTTTTTTATAGAGAAAATGGAATGGTCTGTGTTAACTAACATGAATGTGTTGTTCAAAGGTAGAATTTAAAGGCAAGTTGATTGAAGATAGAATTTAAAGGCAATAGATTTTGTTTTACTCAATTGAATTTAAAGGCAATAGATTTTATTTTAAATACTCAGTTGTGTTTCTGTGGGAACATTAATTTAGCATATTGGAGAATTTCCTTCAACCATAAGGATAAACTGATGTGAACATTCTTATGCCTGAGTGTTATGATGTTACTGTTCAGGTTTAGGGGTGGAACTTACAGTTGTTTTAAGGCTTTGTGCGCATTGCAGGCGGAAAGCTCATGCCTTATCCAAAAATAAGTAAAAGAAAGTAAGCTTATTTCTGACTTTTACTTATTTGCAGATAAGGCATGAGGTTTCCGTCTGTAATGTGCACAAAGCCTAAGGCAGTTTTTAATTAAAGGCAGTCATAAAATAGCCCTGTTATCAATGTATTATTGAATATTCAATGTATTATTGAATATTGACATGAGTTGACATAATATTGTAATAAGCTGTTTTATTCCTTGTGTTTCAATTTGAATTGTGTGATACTGTGTGAGAGTTTTGCTAGAACTATTGTGCTGCTGTTGTTGTTGTTCGGCTGATGTAATATAGTGTGGTCATACTGTTTTGTGCAAGTTATATGATTTGGTATTTGAAGTGTTGACCACCTGTCAGTTCTTGGCACTATTGCATCCTGAATGAACTCTGTGTGTGTGTGTGTGTGTGTGTGTGTGTGTGTGTGTGTGTGTTGCATCTTCGTTCATACTTTATTGTTGAGCTTGATGTTTGTGTTTATGCATACATGTTTTGCATTGGTTGAAGTGTCGTTTGATTTCAATAACGTGTAGTCATGTAAACTTCTGTATGTGATTTGAATGGATCATTGGTAACAGGGCTATGTTATATGAAACAAGATCCCTTTCTAAACTACCAGTTTGTTGATAAACCCTTGTACTGAACAGGATAGAAGATACGGCCGGGTTGAGACAAGTAGATTAGCTTGTTGTATGAATCAGTGGGTTGAAAACATTTGGACCTTGGTTTAAGATTGGATGATTAGCCCTGAATACCAATACAGCAAAACGTAGCATTCCCCCTTCTCCATAGTGTATACATAGGGTTGTGCTGGTATTGGTAACATCCCTTTCCTTGTAATCATGTTCTCCGCAATTCCTTTGTTCGTAGGGAAGGTTGGGAAGTGGATGATTAGTGAGAGTACTGTGTGGGGCTTTCTGTGTGAATGGTTGCCCTTATAGATCACTTATTTGTGAAAGGTGTGCTTGATTGTCTTTTAGGATATCAGTGTGTGCTTCTTGGGTGATGTGCATGGTCCCTGTGTGTGAACAACAGGAAGTAACAATATTTCAAGGCTGGCCTGCCAGAACCACCTGTCTGCTTTCTTTCTTTCTTTTGAAGTAGACAGACTTTTGAGATAGACGGTTTTGGTAGGCAGCTGTGATCATTTCCCCTGTCTGTCAGTGATGGTAAGGGTGTGTGGTCACTCCACACCTGTCAGTGATGGTCAGGGTGTGTGGTCACTCCACACCTGTCAGTGATGGTCAGGGTGTGTGGTCACTCCACACCTGTCAGTGATGGTCAGGGTGTGTGGTCACTCACATGTGTGGTCACTCCACACCTGTCAGTGATGGTCAGGGTGTGTGGTCACTCCACACCTGTCAGTGATGGTCAGGGTGTGTGGTCACTCCACACCTGTCAGTGATGGTCAGGGTGTGTGGTCACTCCACACCTGTCAGTGATGGTCAGGGTGTGTGGTCACTCCACACCTGTCAGTGATGGTCAGGGTGTGTGTGATCACTCCACACCTGTCAGTGATGGTCAGGGTGTGTGGTCACTCCACACCTGTCAGTGATAGTCAGCATGTGTGGTCACTTCACACCTGTCAGTGATGGTCAGGGTGTGTGGTCACTTCACACCTGTCAGTGATGGTCAGGGTGTGTGGTCACTCCACACCTGTCTGTCAGTGATGGTCAGGGTGTGTGGTCACTTCACACCTGTCTGTCAGTGATGGTCAGCGTGTGTGGTCACTCCACACCTGTCAGTGATGGTCAGGGTGTGTGGTCACTCCACACCTGTCAGTGATGGTCAGGGTGTGTGGTCACTCCACACCTGTCAGTGATGGTCAGCGTGTGTGGTCACTCCACACCTGTCAGTGATGGTCAGGGTGTGTGGTCACTCCACACCTGTCAGTGATGGTCAGGGTGTGTGGTCACTCCACACCTGTCAGTGATGGTCAGGGTGTGTGGTCACTCCACACCTGTCAGTGATGGTCAGGGTGTGTGGTCACTCCACACCTGTCTGTCAGTGATGGTCAGGGTGTGTGGTCACTCCACACCTGTCAGTGATGGTCAGGGTGTGTGGTCACTCCACACCTGTCAGTGATGGTCAGGGTGTGTGGTCACTCCACACCTGTCAGTGATGGTCAGGGTGTGTGGTCACTTCACACCTGTCAGTGATGGTCAGGGTGTGTGGTCACTTCACACCTGTCAGTGATGGTCAGGGTGTGTGGTCACTCCACACCTGTCTGTCAGTGATGGTCAGGGTGTGTGGTCACTTCACACCTGTCTGTCAGTGATGGTCAGCGTGTGTGGTCACTCCACACCTGTCAGTGATGGTCAGGGTGTGTGGTCACTCCACACCTGTCTGTCAGTGATGGTCAGGGTGTGTGGTCACTCCACACCTGTCTGTCAGTGATGGTCAGGGTGTGTGGTCACTCCACACCTGTCAGTGATGGTCAGGGTGTGTGGTCACTCCACACCTGTCTGTCAGTGATGGTCAGGGTGTGTGGTCACTCCACACCTGTCTGTCAGTGATGGTCAGGGTGTGTGGTCACTTCACACCTGTCTGTCAGTGATGGTCAGGGTGTGTGGTCACTTCACACCTGTCAGTGATGGTCAGGGTGTGTGATCACTCCACACCTGTCTGTCAGTGATGGTCAGGGTGTGTGGTCACTTCACACCTGTCAGTGATGGTCAGGGTGTGTGGTCACTCCACACCTGTCTGTCAGTGATGGTCAGGGTGTGTGGTCACTCCACACCTGTCTGTCAGTGATGGTCAGGGTGTGTGGTCACTCCACACCTGTCAGTGATGGTCAGGGTGTGTGGTCACTCCACACCTGTCAGTGATGGTCAGGGTGTGTGGTCACTCCACACCTGTCAGTGATGGTCAGGCGTGTGTTGTCACTCCACACCTGTCAGTGATGGTCAGGGTGTGTGGTCACTCCACACCTGTCAGTGATGGTCAGCGTGTGTGGTCACTCCACACCTGTCAGTGATGGTCAGGGTGTGTGGTCACTCCACACCTGTCAGTGATGGTCAGGGTGTGTGGTCACTCCACACCTGTCAGTGATGGTCAGCGTGTGTTGTCACTCCACACCTGTCAGTGATGGTCAGGGTGTGTGGTCACTCCACACCTGTCAGTGATGGTCAGGGTGTGTGGTCACTCCACACCTGTCTGTCAGTGATGGTCAGGGTGTGTGGTCACTCCACACCTGTCAGTGATGGTCAGCGTGTGTGGTCACTCCACACCTGTCAGTGATGGTCAGCATGTGTGGTCACTCCACACCTGTCAGTGATGGTCAGGGTGTGTGGTCACTCCACACCTGTCAGTGATGGTCAGCGTGTGTGGTCACTCCACACCTGTCAGTGATGGTCAGCATGTGTGGTCACTCCACACCTGTCAGTGATGGTCAGGGTGTGTGGTCACTCCACACCTGTCAGTGATGGTCAGGGTGTGTGGTCACTCCACACCTGTCAGTGATGGTCAGGGTGTGTGGTCACTCCACACCTGTCAGTGATGGTCAGGGTGTGTGGTCACTCCACACCTGTCAGTGATGGTCAGCATGTGTGGTCACTCCACACCTGTCAGTGATGGTCAGGGTGTGTGGTCACTCCACACCTGTCAGTGATGGTCAGGGTGTGTGGTCACTCCACACCTGTCAGTGATGGTCAGCATGTGTGGTCACTCCACACCTGTCAGTGATGGTCAGGGTGTGTGGTCACTCCACACCTGTCAGTGATGGTCAGGGTGTGTGGTCACTCCACACCTGTCAGTGATGGTCAGGGTGTGTGGTCACTCCACACCTGTCAGTGATGGTCAGCGTGTGTGGTCACTCCACACCTGTCAGTGATGGTCAGGGTGTGTGGTCACTCCACACCTGTCAGTGATGGTCAGGGTGTGTGGTCACTCCACACCTGTCAGTGATGGTCAGGGTGTGTGGTCACTCCACACCTGTCAGTGATGGTCAGGGTGTGTGGTCACTCCACACCTGTCAGTGATGGTCAGGGTGTGTGGTCACTCCACACCTGTCAGTGATGGTCAGGGTGTGTGGTCACTCCACACCTGTCAGTGATGGTCAGGGTGTGTGGTCACTCCACACCTGTCAGTGATGGTCAGGGTGTGTGGTCACTCCACACCTGTCAGTGATGGTCAGCGTTTGTGGTCACTCCACACCTGTCAGTGATGGTCAGGGTGTGTGGTCACTCCACACCTGTCAGTGATGGTCAGGGTGTGTGGTCACTCCACACCTGTCAGTGATGGTCAGGGTGAGTGGTCACTCCACACCTGTCAGTGATGGTCAGGGTGTGTGGTCACTCCACACCTGTCAGTGATGGTCAGCGTGTGTGGTCACTCCACACCTGTCAGTGATGGTCAGCGTTTGTTGTCACTCCACACCTGTCAGTGATGGTCAGGGTGTGTGGTCACTCCACACCTGTCAGTGATGGTCAGGGTGTGTGGTCACTCCACACCTGTCAGTGATGGTCAGCGTTTGTTGTCACTCCACACCTGTCGGTGATGGTCAGGGTGTGTGTTACTCCACACCTGTCGGTGATGGTCAGGGTGTGTTGTCACTCCACACCTGTCAGTGATGGTCAGCGTGTGTTGTCACTCCACACCTGTCAGTGATGGTCAGGGTGTGTGGTACTCCACACCTGTCTGTCAGTGCAAGGAAGCTATACAGAGAGCACAGGGTCTTCAGTGCGCCTCTGCCGACCATTCCTTTTTTTACCTGAATTTCTTCCGTTACCATCTCCTTTATTCTGCCTCCCCGCTTGACTAAGTTCAGTCCCGCAGCTTACCCCTCCCAAAAAGACACATGACGGTTAGAGCTGATGTGTTACTGTTGTGAACTATGTAGATAATTGGTCTCCTTAGAGTTGAATTATACATTCAAAGGACAGACCTTTCTAAGTCTGGTTGTGCATAACAATCGCTTCTTGAGGTTTGCTGTGTTGATGATTCATTTTGAAAAGAACAAAAATGGCAAGATTGAAAACAACAGTACTGTCCTTTCTCACAAGTCAACAGCTATTGTGAAATGCTTTTGCACATACCGATATAACATTGTGTGCAAGACGTGATGCCACACGGAAATTCTCCTTAGCTTTGAAAAACTCCTGTCTACTGCTAAAAATATCCCCTTTTGGCTGGCAGGTGTGTGGATGCAGTTTCCCCCCAGTGATGTCATGGACTATCCCGTAAAGGTGTACTTTAGACACCCCCTTTTGTTCACCACTCTCCATCTCAAAGCCTGGTTCTTTCTGTTTTATGGCAATAACCCTAGGCTGATCCTAACCCTATTGCTGTCTTGAGAATGGCAGAATGTTGCTTCTCAGTGGAAATGTACTGTGCGAACATTTATTGTTTGTGTCTGTGTGTGTGTCTCTGTCTCTGTCTCTGTCTCTGTCTGTGTGTGTCTGTCTGTGTGTGTCTCTGTGTCAAGTCAAGTCAAGTCAAGTCAAGTCAAAATGATCTTTATTGATGATGTGTGTGTGTGTGTGTGTGTGTGTGTGTGTGTGTGTGTGAGTGTGTGTCTCTGTCTGTGTGTGTCTCTGTCTCTGTGTGTGTGTAAGGTACAAGATTTGTCTACCCAGTTTTCCCCGTGTGATGTTGATGTGGAATTTCCTCCCTGTAGTAATTAAGAGGCCTGCTACACTAGTGACTACATCCGAATCGGATCTGAATGCGATGCGATTGTGACGATGTGAGTCATGATTCACGTGAAATTCATGTATTGGGTCTACTGGAGTATACTGTATAGTGAGCAAAGATGGCAGAATTATTTTAGATGGAAGTATGTCACATGAATCATGAGTCACGTGGCCCACTCGGATCGCATCTCCATACAATTTAATGCGTGTGTGGCACCGGCTTAAGGAAGGGTGTAATTCCTGCTCTCCTCTTTGCAGTGTCCAGTGTGAGAATGTACCTGCATTGGCACGGTGTATCCGTTTGGCTGTTGTCAGCACTGATCTATAAGACCCATGAGTGTGTGCATGTGTGTTAGTATCGTCATTATCAAGGCTCTGTGTGTGTGTGTGTATGTGTGAAATGTGAACAAGTAGATGTGTATGTGTGTTTGTGTGAAGCTAAGTGAGTCTGTTTCTGTGTGTGGGGGTGTGTTCATATAAGTATATGTGTTTGTGTATGTAGATGTGTCTCTATGTGTGCATGTTATGCATAATTATGTGTACAGTCAGTGAGTACATGTGTGTGTGTGTGCGTGTGTGCAAGCTCATGTGTGTGATGAAGGAAGCATGCTGTGATGCATGAATTTGTGCATATGTTTGAATGTAAATTTACGACATCAGTGAACCCGGTTTTCTTGGAGATAAACGGTATTACGATCTTCAATGAACAGCATATTTCAGTGTACTTGGGAGGATTGTAATGTCATAGACGTTATCTCACATCTAATGAGCTGTGTGTGTTGACAGACAGATTTATTTATATTGTTTTACTGAATGTAGATAAGGGATGCAGTATTCAGCTATGACTGGAGTATGAGGGAACAAAGACTATGTACAGATTGTAGTATGAACAAAGCGGGTGATTCATTTCTCCCCATTGTCCTGAGTATGCAATATTGCATAGTCAGCCGGTATAGTTCTTAATGAGCATTCAATATTAAATCTGTGCAGTTTACTAAGAAGTACAGTCTAGTTCTACATGATGTTATAGAGAGCATTCAGTGTTAACTCTGTGCTGTTTACTAAGAAGTACAATCTAGTTCTACATGATATCATAGAGAGCATTCAGTGTTAAATCTGTGCAGTTTACTAAGAAGTACAGTCTAGTTCTACATGATGTTATAGAGAGCATTCAGTGTTAACTCTGTGCAGTTTACTAAGAAGTACAGTCTAGTTCTACATGATGTTATAGAGAGCATTCAGTGTTAACTCTGTGCAGTTTACTAAGAAGTACAGTCTAGTTCTACATGATGTTATAGAGAGCATTCAGTGTTAACTCTGTGCAGTTTACTAAGAAGTACAGTCTAGTTCTACATGATGTTATAGAGAGCATTCAGTGTTAAATCTGTGCAGTTTACTAAGAAGTACAGTCTAGTTCTACATGATGTTATAGAGAGCATTCAGTGTTAACTCTGTGCAGTTTACTAAGAAGTACAGTCTAGTTCTACATGATGTTATAGAGAGCATTCAGTGTTAACTCTGTGCAGTTTACTAAGAAGTACAGTAAGCAAAACTTTTGCATAATTTATCCAGATGTATAAAATTTAGTAAAATAATGTAATTACTCTTACATGTGTATTTTATTTTTGAACCATTTTTTATTCGTTTTCAAAGTACCAGGGTTTTGTGTGAGTGGGGGTGGGACATGTGGCTGTTCATATTTTGTGTTTTTTTGTTTGTTTTTTCAGTAAGACCCTTTCAGTTTGTTCTTGTTTTGAACTGTTTTGATGAATAGTATTGCCCCATGAAGGATGACCAAAAAAAAGAGAAAAAAAGAAGAAAAATGAAGAAGTCAAACCAGGGGGTACTATGAGCCTTGTTTATTGGTTGTCTGATGGTACCATCTGGCTTTCAGCCGTGGAAGGAAAGTGTTGTGATGCTGTGGTCAGACCTGTCCACCCTGTGATAAAGTGTTGTGATGCTGTGGTCAGACCTGTCCACCCTGTGATAAAGTGTTGTGATGCTGTGGTCAGACCTGTCCACTCTGTGATAAAGTGTTGTGATGCTGTGGTCAGACCTGTCCACCCTGTGATAAAGTGTTGTGATGCTGTGGTCAGACCTGTCCACTCTGGGCCTGGAGTCGGACAAGCTGGAGAAGCCGGCCACTCAGGGCCACCGCAGACGCAGCAGCCAGGGGCGCATTGAGCTGCCGGTGTTACGCCCCCTGCCCAAGGCCCTCAACCACGACATGAAGTGAGTCCACCGTGCCTGTGCAGCAGAGAGAGGGCACACAGGCTCATTTTGCCTAAAGTGACAACATAAACATATAAAAGAAGTATCTGGGAAGGAGTGAAGCCCGGTCGTCTTTTTATCATCGTCTTTAAGTTCAGGGTACAGCTGTTTCTATTCTTTGTTATTTTGCTTTTCTGTACTTTTTTCTCTGTGTGGACTGTGGAAAGCAAACAAGGGGAATGAGGGGTTAAAGTAATAATGCAATCATAAAAGTGATGCGTTTCAAGGTCAACAAAACTTTACTTTGTTTTATGCTTGTGTGTTGTGTTGTGTGTGCGTGCGTGTGTGCATGTGCGTGTGTGTTCAAATAAGGTTGTGTAAGTTTCTTCTTCTTTTTTTAAAAGTTGTGTGTGATTTTTTAACAATGGTGTGTGTTTTCTGAACAGAGTTGTGTGTAAGTTTTCAGCAGCAGTGTGTGCGATTTTTCAACAAATCTATGTATGTTATTATTCAACGAAGGGAATGTTTGTTGTTGTTTTTTACTGAAGTTGTATGTGTGTGACAGGAAGGTGCAGCAGATGACGGACATTCGGTCTGATGTGGGCTACACGCGGGCCTGGGTGCGGCTGGCTCTGGAGCGCAAGATGCTGTCCACCCACCTCAAGGAGCTGCTCAGCGACGCCAACCTGCTCAGGTAAACTCACTGCAAAACAAGGTGCTGTCCACCCACCTCAAGGACTCAGCGACGCCAACCTGCTCAGGTAAGACCACTGCAAAACAAGGTGCTGTCCATCCACCTCAAGGAGCTGCTCAGCGACGCCAACCTGCTCAGGTAAGACCACTGCAAAACAAGGTGCTGTCCATCCACCTCAAGGAGCTGCTCAGCGACGCCAACCTGCTCAAATAAGACCACTGCAAAACAAGGTGCTGTCCATCCACCTCAAGGAGCTGCTCAGCGACGCCAACCTGCTCAGGTAAGACCACTGCAAAACAAGGTGCTGTCCATCCACCTCAAGGAGCTGCTCAGCGACGCCAACCTGCTCAGGTAATCCCACTGCAAAACAAGGTGCTGTCCACCCACCTCAAGGACTCAGCGACGCCAACCTGCTCAGGTAAGACCACTGCAAAACAAGGTGCTGTCCACCCACCTCAAGTAGCTGCTCAGCGACGCCAACCTGCTCAGGTAAGACCACTGCAAAACAAGGTGCTGTCCACCCACCTCAAGGAGCTGCTCAACGACGCCAACCTGCTCAGGTAAGACCACTGCAAAACAAGGTGCTGTCCACCCACCTCAAGGAGCTGCTCAACGACGCCAACCTGCTCAGGTAAGACCACTGCAAAACAAGGTGCTGTCCACCCACCTCAAGGAGCTGCTCAACGACGCCAACCTGCTCAGGTAAAGCCACTGCAAAACAAGGGGCCAGTGGTAACTCAATAAAGCATAAGATTTTTCAGCCTTTAAGCTGATTTTAGGTTTTTCGATGGCCCCAGATGCCATTTTTAAGATAAAAAAGAAACTGAGTGTATGAAAACAGCTCTGCCAGCTCTGTCAAAAATGTGTCGTAATTGAAGGAATCTCCGCCAAAAGAAAATGATATCCGCAGAAAATGCGATTGTGATGTTATTCTCAAATGGCACAGTCCGTAATCGGCCGAGTGTATGCTTGCGGTGAAGAATAAAAATGGCGGACGTAGCAGCCCAATGGTGTTTTCGAGTGTTTGAAGGCAAGCTTTTAAGTTCGTGAAATGAGTATGCCCCCACTCAACGGTAGAGGTTGATAACAAAAGTTCCGACGATAGGGAAAAATCCGGGTGGAAGGATTTCTTGGCTGGTACATCTCCCCTCTTTTTTTTTAACATTGGTTTTCATGCCTGTTTTATGAATGAATAAAAAAAATAGCTAAATAAATCTATTCTGCTTTCAGGAAGCTTCAGCCTTTTTTTAGTCTTTTTAGGACGCTCTTCAGCCTAAATCATAATTTCTCAATCTGATGCCTGTCAGTGGAGTGATGACCTTTAACCCTTTAGCATTGTCAATTCTGTTTTGTATGATTTCACAACGGCCTGGACAGTCCAACCTATGTCCAGGAAATCCCACACACCAGCCTTGCAAGACTCCACATAATTATGGTGTCCGATTTTACCTAAAAATAGCTTTGAAATATGTGAGGCCTTTGGGGTCTCGTTGTTTATCATACATCATGAAAAAACATTCTTAAAATTCAAGCTTGCATGGACACAAACACGTGTACATATAAACACTCGCACTTCCGCACCAGGCGTTAGCTTTAGCTGTGTTCCTGTTGCAGGTCACTGTACAAGCGTTATGCCCTCCTGCCTCACGCACCAGGCGTTGACTTTAGCTGTGTTCCTGTTGCAGGTCACTGTACAAGCGTTATGCCTTCCTGCCTCACGCACCAGGCGTTAGCTTTAGCTGTGTTCCTGTTGCAGGTCACTGTACAAGCGTTACGCCTTCCTGCCTCACGCACCAGGCGTTGACTTTAGCTGTGTTCCTGTTGCAGGTCACTGTACAAGCGTTATGCCTTCCTAGATCCTGCCTCACGCACCAGGCGTTGGCTTTAGCTGTGTTCCTGTTGCAGGTCACTGTACAAGCGTTATGCCTTCCTGCCTCACACACCAGGCGTTGGCTTTAGCTGTGTTCCTGTTGCAGGTCACTGTACAAGCGTTATGCCTTCCTGCCTCACGCACCAGGCGTTGACTTTAGCTGTGTTCCTGTTGCAGGTCACTGTACAAGCGTTACGCCTTTCTGCGCTGTGAGGACGAGCGGGAGCAGTTCCTGTACCACCTGCTGTCGCTCAACGCTGTGGACTTCTTCTGCTTCACCAACACCTTCAACACCAGTCAGTGCCTCACCCACCAAACAGCATTCATGTCACTTTTCCCTCTCAATGTTCACCTTCAACACCAGTCAGTGAATCCCCCTTCAAACAGCATTCATGTCACTTTTCCCTCTCAGTGTTCACCTTCAACACCAGTCAGTGAATCCCCCTCCAAACAGCATCCATGTCACTTTTCCCTCTCAGTGTTCACCTTCAACACCAGTCAGTGAATCCCCCTCCAAACAGCATCCATATGAAGCGTAGTGGCGTGATGAAGTGGTTCATAGGTCTGTTTGAGATATGAAGCGTAGTGGCGTGATGAAGTGGTTCATAGGTCTGTTTGAGATATGAAGCGTAGTGGCGTGATGAAGTGCTTCATAGGTTTGTTTGAGATATGAAGCGTAGTGGCGTGATGAAGTGGTTCATAGGTCTGTTTGAGATATGAAGCGTAGTGGCGTGATGAAGTGGTTCATAGGTCTGTTTGAGATATGAAGCGTAGTGGCGTGATGAAGTGGTTCATAGGTCTGTTTGAGATATGAAGCGTAGTGGCGTGATGAAGTGGTTCATAGGTCTGTTTGAGATATGAAGCATAGTGACGTGATGAAGTGGTTCATAGGTCTGTTTGAGATATGAAGCGTAGTGGCGTGATGAAGTGGTTCATAGGTCTGTTTGAGATATGAAGCGTAGTGACGTGATGAAGTGGTTCATAGGTTTGTTTGAGATATGAAGCGTAGTGACGTGATGAAGTGGTTCATAGGTCTGTTTGAGATATGAAGCATAGTGACGTGATGAAGTGGTTCATAGGTCTGTTTGAGATATGAAGCGTAGTGACGTGATGAAGTGGTTCATAGGTCTGTTTGAGATATGAAGCATAGTGACGTGATGAAGTGGTTCATAGGTCTGTTTGAGATATGAAGCGTAGTGGCGTGATGAAGTGGTTCATAGGTCTGTTTGAGATATGAAGCATAGTGACGTGATGAAGTGCTTCACAGTCTGTTTGTCTGGTCAGTTATCTTGGGTCTTTAACTAATTCCACCCTACGACCAAAAAACTGTCACGCATAGTTACAAGTCACACAATGTGTGAACCGACACCACGAAAGGGACATTAAGAAAGGGACATTCTAAGAAAATGTTACATTTGAAAGCTTCGGACAATTCTCTTTCTAATGAATCATTCTTGTGTCTTTTCCCATTCAATTGTTATGAGCATTTTACTATATGATTTAAAGTTAGTAGGGTGAGTATCAGCCATTTTGAGGAAACACAGTCTAAATTCTAGCCTGGGTGAAGAAAATGCATTGACCTACTCGTTTCAAAGCACTTATAAGACCATTTATAGATAACATTAAAGATTGTCTTTTATAAATAAGAAAGATAAGATGTTAGAGAACACAAATATACCCATATCTCAACATTGACAAACTATGAGATTTTTGACTTTTCAAGCCTGTTGTGAGAAACTAGCCCAGCGACTTAATGTCCCTTTCGTGATGCTGGGTCACATTTATTCCGTGGTGGCACATAAAAGAAAAGCAGTAAATAAATAAATTATAAATCATTAATAGAGTAAAACGTCACAGTTTAATAGGCAGCAGAGCTGCAATCTGTGGGGGAAAAGAGGCTCAAACAAACCAACCCAAAAGTGTGGTGTTGCATTGTTTCAGTGATGACATATAAGGTGCTGACTGAGCACACTTCTGCAGCGTCAACAAATAAGATGGCGAACTACTGGGTATAATTTCATACTTTAGTACCTTATCATTGTTCATGAACTAGCATGCCTTGCTGTGCTGACTGAGCACACTTCTGCAGCATCAACAAATAAGATGGAATATGATTTCATACTTTTTGTACCATATGATTGTTCATTATTGAATGAAATAGCATGCCCTGCATTGAATCAGTGATGACATACTGGAGTGTTAAATGAGCAAACTGTGTAGTTTGAACAAATAAGAATCCATAGCGTTGCACTGTTGCAGTGGTGATGTACCGGGTGCTGGTGTACTAATCCATAGCGTTGCAGTGTTGACGTACCGGGTGCTGGTGTACTAATCCATAGCGTTGCAGTGGTGATGTACCGGGTGCTGGTGTACTAATCCATAGCGTTGCAGTGGTGATGTACCGGGTGCTGGTGTACTAATCCATAGCGTTGCAGTGTTGACGTACCGGGTGCTGGTGTACTAATCCATAGCCTTGCACTGTTGCAGTGGTGATGTACCGGATGCTGGTGTACTAATCCATAGCGTTGCACTGTTGCAGTGGTGACGTACCGGGTGCTGATGTACTAATCCATAGCGTTGCAGTGGTGACGTACCAGGTGCTGGTGTACTAATCCATATCGTTGCACTGTTGCAGTGTTGACGTACTGGGTGCTGGTGTACTAATCCATAGCGTTGCACTGTTGCAGTGGTGATGTACCGGGTGCTGGTGTACTGATCCATAGCGTTGCAGTGGTGACGTACCAGGTGCTGGTGTACTAATCCATATCGTTGCAGTGGTGATCATCACAATATTGAAAATCGACGCCGATGTTCGCGAAAGGAGAAGAAGAAGAAACCGCTTTATCGCGAGTCGTGTACAGATCATGTGAATTCCGGTTTTTGTTCTCAAATTCCGTTTTTTTGTGTGGCAAATTCCGGGTTTTTCATTATAAGGGTAAACAGGTCTGACTAATTCATAGCATTGCACTGTTGCAGTGGTGACGTACTGGGTGCTGGTGTACTAATTCATAGCGTTGCACTGTTGCAGTGGTGGCGTACCGGGTGCTGGTGTACTAATTCATAGCGTTGCACTGTTGCAGTGGTGACGTACTGGGTGCTGGTGTACTAATTCATAGCATTGCACTGTTGCAGTGGTGACGTACTGGGTGCTGGTGTACTAATCCATAGCGTTGCACTGTTGCAGTGGTGACGTACCGGGTGCTGGTGTACCCAAGCACCAAGCTGGGCTGTTCCACCACCAGTGCCAATGTCTGGCTGTCCGTGGCTGGTCAGCTGGGCGACTCTGGAGTTCTGGACCTCCAGAAAGGCCTGCTGGAAATGACCTTTGAGGTGAGGGCTAGGATTGTGATGGTGTTTTACATTATTTGGACTTTGCTGTGATCTAGAGTGGCACAGAGGTATCACGTTCGCCTCGTGTCAAGTAAACCCGAGTTTGAACCTGGGTACAGGGGATTTTTCCTCTCACTTTGCACTAGGCCTTACGGTCTGAACGTGGAGTCTTTCGGATCAGACGATAAACCGAGGTCCCGTGTGCACACTTGGCACACGTTAAACCCAGTGGCTATGAAAAAGTTGTCATTTGGTCAAAATGTACCCCCCTCCCTTTCCTTCCTCATCAGTCACCCCAAAATAGCATGCAAAATAAAATATGGGTGGTGCACCTCTGGCTGTGACGCGCTCTCCAGTTGGGAGCAACCCGAATTTCACAGAGATGCCTCTGTGACTATAAAGTACATAATACCTAATACCTATGGCCTCTGTGTTGTTCCCCCAACAACACTGTCTTTCTCTCTTTCCCCCGCCTCCCTCCCTCATGCATGCCTTAGAAATAAACCTGGCATCTAGACCTTTCTATGTGAATGCGTGCATGTTTGCTACACTATTTAACTTTGGTGTTGGAGTACACATTCTGTGTTGTTGTTGTTTAAAATGCAGCAGCTTGGGATTAGTACCCCCCGGCGGGCTTCCACCTATCATGGTGGGGGGCTTACGGAGAGTAGCCCAGCAGCCTCCTAAAGTCCAACCACACGCCCTCGTCGTAGGAGGCGGGCAACGGCTTAGGCTGGCTTATGTGGTTAGGGCCCTCCCGTGAGGATACTGGGGGGTCTTTCAGCAGAAATAGTTCCCCCTTCTTCTGGAAGTTCTATGCTAGTAACTTCCCCTACTCTGTCACTCTCTTTGACTCTGCCTTTTCTTTTCTTTTCGCTTTCTGGCGTCTACTTTGTTCTGCCTTATTGGTCCATTCACCTGCATTTTTTCTATAAAACCCTTCCACGTTTTTCCTTTTTACAATTTATGACATGCCAGGTTGTTTTTTTATTGTACACGCGTGATAATTACGCACTTGAGTGAACACCTGTTGTCCATTCTGCAGTGCATATTTGCTTATATGACTCTGTGCCAAAAGGTGGGCATGAAAAGTGGACATAGAGGGTAAAAAATGAAACTATTAATACCATTTAAATACATGCATATTTAGAAAGGATATAAATGAGGCAAAACATGTGCAAAGTGGCAGGACAATTTTTCAACCGATTTCTGAGAAAATAGTGATAATGTGGTGACCCCCACCTGATGACAAACATCAATGATTACATCACAACCATGGTGTTATGTCACAGTATTTTCTCATAGCTCCAGCAAATCTTGTTGTGTTAAGTTGTTTTCATTGTTTGCTATTAGTCTGTGAAATTTCCTGTTGAAATTTGTTGTTAGTATGATGATTATTATGGGTCTGTTGAGGTAACAAATGACCTTCGTCATCACTTTACATTTGAAAGTTGTATCAAACACACTCATTCTGTCTTTAAGTACTTAAAATGCCATGAAAACCCTAATTACAAGTTAACTGAATATTTTCTACCAAACTATTAATTGATTCATGCCATTGTTTTTGTTTTATTACACAATGTGTGAAAAATGTATGACGAACATCAAAGTTACCTAAATCATTTATTTTCCAGTTTCTGGCCAAAATGTCTATGAATAACTGTATTTTTGTCAACTACAGTAAGCAGAATGCTTTAAAGAAAATAAAAACTTGCATGAATAAAGTTTTTTTCAAAAAACTATTGAATTATTTATCATAATTCACTATTTACACCATAGGACATGTATGACGAACATCATAGTTACATTAATAATTTTCATTAAGCACTATTTTTTCATTTATCTTTCTATGAAGGCTGAAAAGTGCTCTAAATTAATTACTAAACCCACTGAAGTGGTGTTCATTTGTTTATTAGATGGTTAGACCAAAAAAACCAGCTAAATTTGATAATTAACATTTTCTTGATGACGAACATCAAGTCCAGTAAAATGATTACATTGAACATTTGGATTAGTGCAGAAGAAAGAAATGAACATGCTGGTGTTAAATAAGGGTAGGGGTCAACTTTATATGACAGTTTAATTGTAAAATAAAAGAGAGCAAGTTAAAAATATATATCTTGAGGATTTTATTGAGCATTATAACTTAGGTATGACGGATGTCAAGTGTTACATCTAAGTCAGAACCTTTAAGAGAAAGTGCAATATTATTTAAAATAATATATTTTGTAAGAAACTTTTATACTCCTATGATAAAGTAATATCTGCTCCAACAAAGCATGACATTTTCATGTATTTTGGATTTATATAAGTGAAAATTGTTGGGAAGTTTGATTTTGGTTAAATGATTACATCAAAAATGATGTTTGTCATCAACATTGGTTTAAGTCTAATAACTAACAGAACTTTCATTTTTGAATGTTACAATCTTTAGCGTTTACTAATGAGGTACTTTTGCATAACCTGTCCAAATTTCAAGTAATTTTACTGGAGTTTGTGTGTTCTAGCACTTGTTGAAATCATGACTATTTGCAATGTCCACTTTTGAAGACCAGATTTTGGGGCTGATTTGACATTCATTGTCACATAACTAAATAACTACTGATCTTATAAAGCTGATATTGTCTCTAGTGTCTTTTCAGACATTTGTCTATATGTTTATAACATAAGCACAACAGTCAGAAGGTTATGTGACAATTTATTGAGAATGTAAGTACCTGACCCTCTCCGTGCTCACCTTTTGGCACAGAGTCATATAGCCTTTTTTATTTATTTTAGCTTACTACTACTAGTATGTATAAAAATAAATTGTTATCCTTTTTTATTTTTATTTTAGCCTGGATCCGATAAATGAGAGTAGCGTGGCTCCACGTTTCCAGCACTGTGTGGACTTATGTGCTATAGGGTATAATGATGGAAGTGTCATGTTATGAATTGTACTACATTTTTTGTTTGCAGGTTTTGTACGTTGTTAAGATTCATGGATTTGTGTTTTGCTATACATGGTAGAACTTTATGCGGTGACAGTCCTGAGATAACCATAGCTGTTGACGGGACTATAACAGACTAACTGACTAAATGACTTGGGATTAGTAGTACATGGATCTCAATATCAGGGTAAGCTGGTCTGATAAACAGCAGTGTGGTTTTCAGCAAAAGAAGCATGCTGCAACAACATAGAAGAACAGAGGAAAAATGGTCCTCAGATTCTCAGGCCTAGTAATAGTATTGTAATGTTGGATGTGAAGTGATGACGAAACAACAACTGTTGTGTGTTGTGTGTTCAGCACAAGAACCTGGGTGTGTTGACCACGCTGAGGGTGGGGCACGACAACAGTGTGTGTGTTGTGTGTTGTGTGTTCAGCACAAGAACCTGGGTGTGTTGACCACGCTGAGGGTGGGGCACGACAACAGTGTGTGTGTTGTGTGCTATGTGTTGTGTGTTCTGTGTTGTGTGTTGTGTGTTCAGCACAAGAACCTGGGTGTGTTGACCACGCTGAGGGTGGGGCACGACAACAGTGTGTGTTGTGTGTTGTGTGTTCTGTGTTGTGTGTTGTGTGTTCAGCACAAGAACCTGGGTGTGTTGACCACGCTGAGGGTGGGGCACGACAACAGTGTGTGTGTTGTGTGTTATGTGTTATGTGTTGTGTGTTCTGTGTTGTGTGTTGTGTGTTCAGCACAAGAACCTGGGTGTGTTGACCACGCTGAGGGTGGGGCACGACAACAGTGTGTGTGTTGTGTGTTATGTGTTGTGTGTTCAGCACAAGAACCTGGGTGTGCTTACCACGCTGAGGGTGGGGCACGACAACAGTGTGTGTGTTGTGTGTTATGTGTTGTGTGTTCAGCACAGGAACCTGGGTGTGCTGACCACGCTGAGGGTGGGTCACGACAACAGTGTGTGTGTTGTGTGTTATGTGTTGTGTGTTATGTGTTGTGTGTTCAGCACAAGAACCTGGGTGTGCTGACCACGCTGAGGGTGGGTCACGACAACAGTGTGTTGTGTGTTGTGTGTTCAGCACAAGAACCTGGGTGTGCTGACCACACTGAGGGTGGGGCACGACAACAGCGGCATGATGCCCCGCTGGCTGCTGGAGCACATCATGGTGAGGAACGAGCTCACCGGACACACCTACAGGTCAGTGCCACGATTGGTTGTTTTTTTCATTTTTTAACGGATGTAACGTCTAATGTAAGCGCTAGTCCCCCCATACCTCTTCTTTCTGATATATTTATGCCCACATCTAGCTTTGCATTTTTTAATCACTTGGTGAATTTCTGGAAAAGCGTTCAGCGTTTGTTTTTTTCTTTTAAAAGTGAGAACATTTGCTTTATACGTCTGAATACTTCAGGATTTTTCATTAATTTATGAATTTTGCTTTATTATTTATAGTAGAAAAATGTGATCCTTTGACTCTGCTTTCCTTCCTGTGTGCCCGGTGTTCAGGTTCAACTGCGGGCGGTGGCTGGGGAAGGGGGTGGACGACGGCAGCACGGAGCGCCTCCTGGTGGCCGAACTGATGCACAGCACCGTGGACACGGAGAGCGGTAATCCTCCTGGGCTTTGTGTCGCTGGACGGGATGTGTGACTGTCATCAATGTCGCATCTCTCCGGCTTAGTTCAATTCCATTCAATTCAATTCAATTCAAAATCACTTTTTTATCTCTCAAGAAGAAACAGTGTTGATTCTAGAGCGCGGTCTTGTGGGATTCCCGCATTTATTCCCCCTAGGACGCATAAAATCGTGAACAGTGCGGTCCAACTCACGCACACACAAAAAAAACGAACGCACTTTTACTTAACGAGTGCGTAGTCACGGCTGCTGTGTCTATAGTCTTCTCAATATTAGAGTCGAACCGAGCATCCTTTCTGTCAACGTTTCTGATTGGCCGATGACCCTGGCTTTGTCCAATCACACAAGTTTTCACTCAGGAGCACAACTTTTCAGTCCGCCATTTTTGTTTTGGTGCACACTATCGAGCTCAATGCCACAGCCAGCGATTCTCGTTCTGTTGTAGGGCCTGTCCTAAGGCGCAGTGAGCAAAGAAAACAAAGCAAACTTGTTTTATTTCGTGTTTCGTGGCCTATCAACGAAGGTTGTTTGTACAACTAAGAATACACGCAATGGGTCAGGAAGTGAAACAGATCTCGTGATGCCGATGTCAACCAGATCCGAGATCCGAGATTGGAATTCTTGAAATTGCCTTGCCCAACTAACTGGAAAGACGCGAAAAACAGTCTTTCCAAAGGCTTAGTTGTGTTTCAAGGAAGAGTGTGAGGGCGATAACATCGACGATGAGAGTTTTTACACGATCACTGAATTGGCGAAAGTCACAACTCGAACTCGAAGAATTTTGAGTGCGGCAGTTGTAAAGTGATGACTTCGGCCTGAGCACAATACACGCTCTCTCTCTGAGTTTAAGAGGTGGATGGATCTGGGGATGAAACTTTTTGTGCCCTGGAGTTAACTTTGAAAGTCTTGTACTAGTTGTCTGGAAGGTAATAGTTCATAGTGACTGTACAACACATGGGAGGTGTCATTCGCAATCTTCCTGGCTTTTCGCTTGGTTCGTCTTTCATACAGTTCATTCAAACCTGTATCTCTCTCTTTCCAACAACTTTACTACACATATTCACCACATCATCCAACACTCGCTTGTTCTTCAAACTAAGACTTCCAAACCAACTTGTAAAAGAAACAGTAAGCACAGACTCAATGCAGCTACGGTAGTACGTATGCAAAATGTTTGAATTAATACCGATATTTCTCAGTCTATACAACATAAACAACATTGACTGACATTTCTTGTGTATATTGTGTACGCTCTTGTCAAAAGTCAGGTATTTGTACTCTGATACTCTTTCCACTGTTTCACCATCGATCACTAGCTTTGGCACAGGGGCTGGATCTTTTCTGAAGTCTATTAACATTTCTTTAGTTTTGAGCACATTGAGGTCCAGATAGTTTTCTTAGAGAGTGACAGAATGCACTAATGGACGAAAGTTAACTTTACATGTAATTTGTTCTTCTTTGTTTCTTCTTCTTTTTACTTGTCCTCCGACCCAACCTGTATGTTGAAAGTTTAAATTTTCGCTGTTCAATCTTCTGGGCTGTATGTTTGCTCCAACGCCGCTCATTCCAAGTTCCAACTCGCAGCCACACCCCGGTTTGTCAGGTCGCAGAATCTGAGACCAGCAGTCCAAAGGGACCAAATATGTGTAGGAGGAGTTGTTCATTATGAAATGCTATGATTTATTTGTTTAACAAAATTAATAACGAAAATTCAGTCTTTTTGTATAATTGTATATTACAGGGTTCGTAGGGGCCTTTTAAGTCCTTATGAATTGGATTTTGGTCAAAAGGCCTTTTAAGTGCTTTGATTCAGTAAGTCATCATGAGGTCCTTTTAATTTGTGATAGGTGCTGTTAAGTCCTGTTTTATCAATGAAAAGTGAGAAAGAGACTGAAAAACTGCTGACAACCACTCTATTTTTAACCCTCTTTGGTGGAAGCAGACTACACAAACTAGAGGGGGGGGAGGGGGGGTGGAAGGGGGAGGGGTGCTAATGTAGCTTACCCAACAGACAACCGGGTCACGAGCGGGTCATTCACTGGAGTGGTACCGCGAGTGCAAATGTTCACTGGTACCAAGATGCGATGCTGAAGTTTGGGGCATTTTGCTGAGTCGATTTCAGTCAAACATTCTATGTTGATCATGTCACGTTCTGTGTACATTAATTAGCTAAAAGAGAGAGGGGGAAAAAAAGAAAAAATATGACCCAAATAAATGTAAGCATATAACAACACCATTTGCGAACATGCGAACATAATGAACTGCATTGAAGAACAGATGTATGCTGCGTGTCTCAGCATTCACAGATAACGCCTTCTCCCACCTGGGCCTTTCCTCCTCCTCCCTCCCTTTTCACTGTGCCTGATTCTGACCGATGCGATTATTTTAGGAAGTTTTGACGATTGCGTTTGCAAACTACATTGAAATTTCAAAATGCCAGGGAAGTGTTCCTTTCAAGATGCATGGTTGACTTCAAAGGATTATTGTGATTGGGTTAGAAAAGATGCAAACATTCAAATGGGATTAGCTGTTAATCTGTTTATGAGAGGTAATTGTTTTTTCAGGTTAAAAGCTTTGGGGTATGCTGTAAAGTCATATTTGCAAAGGTCCTTTAAAAGTGATTTTAGGTCCTTATAAGTCCTTTAAAGGTCCTTTAAAAGTGATTTTAGGTCCTTATAAGTCCTTTAAAGGTCCTTTAAAAGTGATTTTAGGTCCTTATAAGTCCTTTAAAGGCCCTTTAAAAGTGATTTTAGGTCCTTATAAGTCCTTTAAAGGCCCTTTTTTGGCACCATCCCCAGCACCTGGGAACCCTGTATTAGTTCTGCCTTGCATCCCCCCCCCCCCTCCCCCCCAACCCATACTGCAGATGAATACACTTGGTGTAACGGTAGAAGTGGTGGTTTTTGAAATGTATTTCTTCTTGGCAAAGCTACAGAAAGTGTAGCAATGTACAACTAGGGAGGGCTTCTGCCTGCATTTGTTTTGTTTTCACCAGTTAGAAAAGTAACTTTTCAAGCTGCATTTGTTCTGCCTGTCTGTCTGTCTCCAGCCCTTGCCTATCCTATTTTTCTCTGTCTGTCTCCAGCCCTTACATTTCCTATTTTTCTCTGTCTGTCTCCAGCCCTTACCTATCCTATTTTTCTCTGTCTGTCTCCAGCCCTTACCTATCCTATTTTTCTCTGTCTCCAGCCCTTACCTATCCTATTTTTCTCTGTCTCCAGCCCTTACCTATCCTATTTTTCTCTGTCTGTCTCCAGCCCTTACCTATCCTATTTTTCTCTGTCTGTCTCCAGCCCTTACCTATCCTATTTTTCTCTGTCTCCAGCCCTTACATTTCCTATTTTTCTCTGTCTCCAGCCCTTACCTATCCTATTTTTCTCTGTCTGTCTCCAGCCCTTACCTATCCTATTTTTCTCTGTCTCCAGCCCTTACATATCCTATTTTTCTCTGTCTGTCTCCAGCCCTTACCTATCCTATTTTTCTCTGTCTCCAGCCCTTACATTTCCTATTTTTCTCTGTCTGTCTCCAGCCCTTACCTATCCTATTTTTCTCTGTCTGTCTCCAGCCCTTACATATCCTATTTTTCTCTGTCTCCAGCCCTTACATATCCTATTTTTCTCTGTCTGTCTCCAGCCCTTACACATCCTATTTTTCTCTGTCTCCAGCCCTTACCTATCCTATTTTTCTCTTTTCCAGATGAAGTGGTGGTTCAGCCTGTCCCTAGGACCAACTCACCCAAGTCTCCAAGGAAAACAGGCGACAGCAGTGAGTTTATATGTGTGTGTGTGTGTGTCTGTCTGTCTGTCTGTGCGTTCACCTAATATTAATGCTGACTGAGCATCTATCAGATTTTAAGTATTGAACCTTCACCCCTTGCTCCATAACATGTAGGCTAACGAATGATTTGTTGCGGGATGAGGAATTGTATGAGCTGTCTTGTTTATGTGGAATATGATAATCAGCGCACTGAACTTCTTTTATAGGCCGCTAGTTATTATAATGACTAGCGCATCGCAGAGTACCGGTAATGCCTAGTACCAGTAACGCCAAGTACCGGTAACGCTGAGTACCGGTTTCGCGGGGTCCGCAAAATATAATATTACTTTTGTCTCTCTCCCTCCTTCCATCTTCTTCTCTCATCCCATTGCACCCCCCCACCCCCACCCCACCCCCACCCCAACCATCCACCGCACCCCCACTCCCTAACTTTGAAGGCAATCGGTCCAGAAATACCGGAGATACGGGCGCCGAGAGGCCGGTGGATACGCGTTTGCGCATTTGCCAAACCGCGCAAATGACACGGCCGCCTTGGTTGCTGTTTGCCATCTCCACGTTAGGGCTGATAGCAAGTTTGAAGAGTTTAATATGATGCATGCAGTGCAGCGTATGATTGGCCAAGTGATGAGGTGTTGTGTGGTCAAGTGACGATGTGTTGTGTGGTCAAGTGATGAGGTGTTGTGTGGTCAAGTGATGAGGTGTTGTGTGGCCAAGTGATGCGGTGTTGTGTGGCCAAGTGATGAGGTGTTGTGTGGTCAAGTGATGAGGTGTTGTGTGGTCAAGTGATGAGTGTTGTGTGGTCAAGTGATGAGGTGTTGTGTGGCCAAGTGATGAGGTGTTGTGTGGTCAAGTGATGAGGTGTGCGGCCAAGTGATGAGGTGTTGTGTGGTCAAGTGATGTGGTGTTGTGTGGTCAAGTGATGAGGTGTTGTGTGGCCAAGTGATGAGGTGTTGTGTAGTCCAGTGATGAGGTGTTG
>CM065690.1:7993554-8116054 GCA_017654935.2 Phymorhynchus buccinoides
TCCGTATTCCAAAATTTCAACAACCAAAAGCGCTTAAAATCGAGTTGAGTCGACGTGCGTGCGGGTTTCCAATGCCGATCCATCTTTTCCGACCCGAAAACCATATTCTGCGCATGCGTAAAAACTTTCTTTTCTTGCCAAGATGGCGTCGAAGAAAAGCGTGCAGTCGAAAAGTCGGGCCTACCAGAAGTTTGTTCCCCGATATAAAAAGAATTTTCCGTATATTTACAGGGGTGGTAATTTTCCGGTATATGCCTGATTTCCGGTTTTGAGATGACTAAAAAATGTAATCTCCGGTTTTTGAGTTTGGAAAACAAATTCCAGCATCGGAGAAACAGATGACGATTACAAACATCGTACATGTATTGGCCAAAGTAGCAAACCGATTCAAAATTATCTTTACACGGCACAATCTTCATTTCGCGCCTTTTTGCTCTTCCGCCGTTGTAATTTCCAAGATGGCGTCCGCCGAGAACGCATGTATTGAGTTGGCGAAACCAACATGTAAGAAAAAAGCAAAAGTACGTGAAGCATTGGAGAATTGAGTGTCTGCAGAATGTAGTTTGAAGAGTAGGATATTAAATACGAGTACTTGCTCCCCCTCCTCCCCCCCTCCAGGAGACCGATTTTTGCGAAATAAAAGTGTGTGCGCTCACTTTATCTTGAAGAATGTGACTTAAAAGGTAGGTTACATAGATACAGTTTGTATACTGCGTCTATGTGTAGTAGGAAATAATGCTGAAACGTTTTCCAGAACGTTTTTAGGTCCGAATGGAGATGAGTATGGTCCTTTAACCCCTTGACTGCCACCAACGTATTACGTACTGACCTGATGACATCACTGATGATGCTATCAGATGAAGAGGAATAACCCTGATATGCAGGCTTTTGCTCTAGCACAGTCAAGAGGTCCATATCCCCAGACCATTTTTTCCGGATTGTCTCTATCAGTTGTCTTTTTCATGGCATAATTTGCCCATTATTTTTTCTTTGATTTTCTCTGGCAGTCAAGGGGTTAAGTTAATAGTTCATCTTATACTCCTTTTTATTTGTTCTAGTTCGCGAGGGCACAGTGTAAAGAAGCATGCCATGATCAGCCATGCTTATCTGTTTACCCTCATTTTAAAAACTCTCTCTCTCTCTCTCTCTCTCTCTCTCTCTCTCTCTCTCTCTCTCTCTCTCTCTCTCTCTCTCTCTCTCTCTCTCAACCTGTCAGCTGTTGGCTTTTTGAATCTCCCCCCTTCTCCGTCCTCCTCCCCCCCCCCCCCCCCCCAGTATATTGTGAGTTGGTAATATAAACATTGTTTTATCCAGTATGTAATGATGGGGTGGACAAAAATATACTGGGTACTATTATCTGTGTGTGTGTGTTTATGTGTGTGTTAGTTGTTACATGGTCGTGTGTGTTTTGAGTATTCATGAATGCAATTTAGCTTGCTTTTTAAAACTATGTTATCTTGTCAGGAGATGACGAGTTTGCTTATAGAAGTATAAAAAATGCTTCAGCTTCAGGGCTGCGCCCCCTGACCACCGCTTTCTCAGAAGGGGGGCAAGCTCACCTCCCGAACCCACCCCCCACCAGTTTCCTTATTTTGCTTCTCAAAGGTTGGCAGCTATGCCCACCATCACTTACCAGTAGGTTAGTTGTCAATGATCAACGCCATGTTCACAAACTCATGCTGCCTTTGCCTAGAATCGACCTTTTCAAAACAAGTTTAGCTCATTCCTTGTGGAATGCCATATTGGGCAATTTCGAAATTGAAACAAGCTTTAATTCTTTCAAAAAGAACTATCGAACATTTCTATATGTTCAGTATATATGGATATATTGTTATTGTGATCTGTGATGTGCTGTGTTCAGCGGGGCAACCTGACCTTCCTGCTGTGCATGTTATGAAGTATGGATGGACAGATTGTTATTGTGATCTGTGCTGTGATCTGTGCTGTGTTCAGCGGGGCAACATGACCTTCCTGCTGTGCATGTTATGAAGTAGTATGGATGGACAGATTGTTATTACTGTGTACTGTGATCTGTGCTGTGTTCAGCGGGGCAACCTGACCTTCCTGCTGTGCATGTTATGAAGTAGTATGGATGGACAGATTGTTATTACTGTGTACTGTGATCTGTGCTGTGTTCAGCGGGGCAACCTGACCTTCCTGCTGTGCATGTTATGAAGTATGGATGGACAGATTGTTATTGTGATCTGTGCTGTGATCTGTGCTGTGTTCAGCGGGGCAACCTGACCTTCCTGCTGTGCATGTTATGAAGTAGTATGGATGGACAGATTGTTATTACTGTGTACTGTGATCTGTGCTGTGTTCAGCGGGGCAACCTGACCTTCCTGCTGTGCGGGGAGAAGGGTCTGGTGCAGTGCATGGAGCAGGTCTTCTACTTCGGCTTCCGCTCCTCACGCCTCTTCCGCAACAAGATCTTCATCTGGGATTACCTCGGTCAGCACGCTTTGTTAGCCACTGTTGTCATGGTAACAGTGTGTCAGTGTGTGCCGCCAGTCCTCGGTCAGCACGCTTTGTTAGCCACTGTTGTCATGGTAACAGTGTGTCAGTGTGTGCCGCCAGTCCTGGGTCAGCACGCTTTGTTAGCCACTGTTGTCATGGTAACAGTGTGTACCGGCAGTCCTGTTAAAGCAGCACTCCACACAGCAACAGGAGGCAGCTGCTCCTCTGCAGGTTTATTGTGGAAATGCATTACCCAGGGTACATTTTCCATTCTCTCGCCGAAAAAAACCTTCGGAACAGTTGGCTTTGGAGAGGGTCCCCAAAGGCCAACCCATTTCTAGTCATTTAACACATGTCTTGCATGCAACATGCTTAATATAGCAGACACTGGACACTGGACACTCATGGAAAGAAGCAAAATCAAGCTTCAAAGATCAGAAGCTAGAAAGTGATTGTACATAATAAAATCTGTGCTTAGCTCAGTCTGCACTAGATGCTCAACACATTTCCGGGCACACTAGTGTAACCACCAGCGCCTACATCCGACAAATTGTCAGGCACAGACCCTCACTCACTTTCTCTATCAATGGCATAAATAATAAAGAGAAATGGGAGGTTAGTTTGGATGCCCCACATGGCCGAAAGGCCGAAGAGGGCGTTAAACCCTATTATCACAAGGTTATTTTGGAATGACTTGCTGAACTTGTGTAATTTTGAAGCATTTGTGAGCGTTGTTTGTTAGTTTTTGTTTTGTAGTAAAATTTGTTTAAAAATCTCTCTCAGAACCCACAGGCTGGTCAAATAACCAGGGCAGAAAGAGGTAAGTGTCTTCATAATGAAGCTAACTTTCAATTTCACAGCATTTTCTTCGCACACAACACAAAACAGATGACCTTATACTGACTGTTTCGTCCACTCCTGAGGACTTCCTCAGAGCACGCAGAATCATATGAAAAAAGTGCCATCGCAGACCATCAAACATTGAAAATCATGAGATAGACTGGAGGGGGCTAAGACTTACTTAAAGGGAGAGAGGCTGGAGAATATGGATAATGAAGGAGTCCATTCTTCAAACAGCAGTCATGAACATGGACCAGGGGGTCGCCTTTCAGGGATCTACAACTCTCTTTTCACTGATCTTTGAAAGATCGGCAGAAAATCCCGAGAATCACAGTTGAGAGTGAGATGTTTTTCACCAGATCAGTCGCTGAGAGGAAGTCCACAAGAGTGGACGACACAGGCAGTGAAGGTCATCTGTTTTGTGTTGGGTGAGAAGCAAGTGCATCATCATTTGGATTAGCCAACACTTTCAGGGGTCACGGCAGTGAAGGTCATCTGTTTTGTGTTGGGTGAGAAGCAAGTGTGCATCATCATTTGGATTAGCCAACACTTTCAAGGGTCACGGCATTGAAGGGTTGTCTGTTGACACATTGTGTGTGTGTTCAGAGCGGCTGAGGCTGTACTTTGACAATGCCATCGTCAACAGCATTGAAGTGTTGTCTGTTGACACATTGTCTGTGTGTTCAGAGCGGCTGAAGATGTACTTTTACAATGTCAACAGCATTGAAGTGTTATCTGTTGACACATTGTGTGTGTGTGTGTTCAGAGCGGCTGAAGCTGTACTTTGACAATGCCATTGTCAACAGCATTGAAGTGTTATCTGTTGACACATTGTGTGTTTAGAGCGGCTGAAGCTGTACTTTGACAATGTCAACAGCATTGAAGTGTTATCTGTTGACACATTGTCTGTGTTTAGAGCGGCTGAAGCTGTACTTTGACAATGCCATGGTCAACAGCGTTGAAGTGTTGTCTGTTGACACATTGTCTGTGTTTAGAGCGGCTGAAGCTGTACTTTGACAATGCCATGGTCAACAGCATTGAAGTATTATCTGTTGACACATTGTGTTTAGAGCGGCTGAAGCTGTACTTTGACAATGTCAACAGCATTGAAGTGTTATCTGTTGACACATTGTGTGTGTGTTCAGAGCGGCTGAGGCTGTACTTTGACAATGCCATCGTCAACAGCATTGAAGTGTTGTCTGTTGACACATTGTCTGTGTTTAGAGCGGCTGAAGCTGTACTTTGACAATGCCATTGTCAACAGCATTGAAGTGTTATCTGTTGACACATTGTGTCTGTGTTCAGAGCGGCTGAAGCTGTACTTTGACAATGTCAACAGCGTTGAAGTGTTATCTGTTGACACATTGTGTGTTCAGAGCAGCTGAAGCTGTACTTTGACAATGCCATGGCCAACAGCATTGAAGTGTTGACACATTGTGTGTGTTCAGAGCGGCTGAAGCTGTACTTTGACAATGCCATGGCCAACAGCAGCGTGCGGCCCATCCCCGAGGTGTCCAAGGCGGGCTACTGGCTGTTCTGCAATCTGCTGAAGAAGATCAACACCGCATCCCAGGCCATCGGCAAGGACGGAAAGTTCCAGATCTTCATCTGCGTTGGCATCAGGTCACGCACTGCTGTGGATTGGTTGTTTGTTGATGTTCGGGTATATTTTAAAATCTACTTTCCGTTGATGCAAAGAATAACTGTGGCTATGATTTGCAGGGCATGTGCAAAAGCATGTAATAATATTGGTGTAGTCCATTTTTGAATGTAATTATTACATTGTAAGGGAGTTTTACATTAAATTTCATGATTTTTGTCTGAGGTGTCTTTTGTTAAGTAGTTGCCTGAAACTCCTTAAAATCTATGACAAATCAATTAAAAAAATGAAAATGTTATATAAAGGCCGACTTAAACTGGAAGGGTCAAAGTACATTTCATAGCATTATTGTGTGCACATTTTTTATGTTCTAATGATCGCAGTTTGAAGACTGTTGATGACAGGCGATTTGAACCGTTGTGTGTGCAGGGACCGTTGCCTGCACCGGTGGCTCCCCCTGATGGCGGGCACAACAGTGACGGCCCAGATGTACGAGGAGAACTCGTTCCTGCGCAACCCCAGCCTGACCAACTTCATCGTGCACATCCTGGACTCCCTGACCGAGTTCAACATCACCCTGGAGTCGTCCCTGCTCAGGGGCCTGGACATTTAACCCTGGCCCTGACCGAGTTCAACATCACCCTGGAGTCGTCCCTGCTCAGGGGCCTGGACATTTAGCCCTGGCCCTGACCGAGTTCAACATCACCCTGGAGTCGTCCCTGCTCAGGGGCCTGGACATTTAGCCCTGGCCCTGACCGAGTTCAACATCACCCTGGAGTCGTCCCTGCTCAGGGGCCTGGACATTTGACCGTGCGTTGATCTGGTTGTTTTGTCATTATCATGAGTTGATGGATGGCATTGAGGTTCCAACGTTATCTAGGCGAATTTGATTTATAAAACCAGTCTAGGGCTCCCAGCCTAAAATTTTCTTTATGATTTTAGCCACACCTTGACCTTGTGTTCATCAGGGTTTTTTAAAAAAAATCGTTACAGGGTGATATAGGGCATAAAGGTTCCAAAGATATCTAGGGAAGTTGTCATCTAGTGCCAGTCTAGGGACCCCGTCCTAACATTTCTTTATGATTTATTTTAAGTCTATGAAGAGGTCAAGTTTTAGTGAAAGGTTAGAAAGTTGAAATTTATTTATTTAAAATCTGTGAAATTTGTCTCAGGTTATTTAGAATCAAAACTAAAAGTGTTGACAGATTTGTTTTTATCGAGTAATTAATCAGCTTTTAAAAAATATTTCTAAAGCCTCATGACCAGTTAAGATTAAATTAAAAGCTAGAAAAGATGGGGAAAGGTTGGAGGTTGGGTGCTTGAAATTAGGTTTTGTAACTCAAAAAAGCTTACACTTATATTTTGCGTTGTAACGAATGGTAAATAGCATGTTGCGTAAATATGTGTTTCTTGTCACATGATGATATTCATTGGCTTTTGCTGTGGGCATGATGAACGGAGTGCCATTTTGCTGTGGGCATGATGAACGGAGTGCCATTTTGGTGTCATCTGGACAGCTGGTGCAGACTGCAAAGGTCATGTGTTCCTCATGGGTCAGGAGTTCACGTCCCTTGTGCAGACTGCAAAGGTCATGTGTTCCTCATGGGTCAGGAGTTCACATCCCTTGTGCAGACTGCAAAGGTCATGTGTTCCTCATGGGTCAGGAGTTCACATCCCTTGTGCAGACTGCAAAGGTCATGTGTTCCTCATGGGTCAGGAGTTCACATCCCTTGTGCAGACTGCAAAGGTCATGTGTTCCTCATGGGTCAGGAGTTCACATCCCTTGTGCAGACTGCAAAGGTCATGTGTTCCTCATGGGTCAGGAGTTCACATCCCTTGTGCAGACTGCAAAGGTCATGTGTTCCTCATGGGTCAGGAGTTCACATCCCTTGTGCAGACTGCAAAGGTCATGTGTTCCTCATGGGTCAGGAGTTCACATCCCTTGTGCAGACTGCAAAGGTCATGTGTTCCTCATGGGTCAGGAGTTCACATCCCTTGTGCAGACTGCAAAGGTCATTTGTTCCTCATGGGTCAGGAGTTCACGTCCCTTGTGCAGACTGCAAAGGTCATGTGTTCCTCATGGGTCAGGAGTTCACGTCCCTTGTGCAGACTGCAAAGGTCATGTGTTCCTCATGGGTCAGGAGTTCACGTCCCTTGTGCAGACTGCAAAGGTCACGTCCCTTGTGCAGACTGCAAAGGTGTTCCTCATGGGTCAGGAGTTCACGTCCCTTGTGCAGACTGCAAAGGTCATGTGTTCCTCATGGGTCAGGAGTTCACGTCCCTTGTGCAGACTGCAAAGGTCATGTGTTCCTCATGGGTCAGGAGTTCACGTCCCTTGTGCAGACTGCAAAGGTCATGTGTTCCTCATGGGTCAGGAGTTCACGTCCCTGGTAAAAAACAGTCGCCTCTTTCTGTGCTCTGGAATCAGACTTCCCCGCGATGAAGCCTGGTTGAATGTGGTTGGATTGATCCAGTTCATGAGGTAGCCTGGCTGAATGTGGTTGGATTGACCCAGTTCATGAGATAGCCTGGTTGAATGTGGTTGGATTGACCCAGTTCATTAGGTAGCCTGGCTGAATGTGGTTGGATTGACCCAGTTCATGAGGTAGCCTGGTTGAATGTGGTTGGATTGACCCAGTTCATGAGGTAGCCTGGCTGAATGTGGTTGGATTGACCCAGTTCATGAGGTAGCCTGGCAGAAGGCGAAGTGGTCGTGGACCTGGAATGACAAAAGGCAGCCATCTTTTTAATCCTCGCTTTGTGTTTTATTTATTTTTTAACATTTTGATGATGGGATGGATGATTGGTCAGAGATAGTTTTGAAGGATTCTATTTTTGATATTATTGGTGAGCAGTGTTTGGTGATTTGTGAGACAGACTGTCATAAATGATGCGCTATAATGAACTGTAAAATGATGCGCTATAATGAACTGTAAAATGATGCGCTATAATGAACTGTAAAATGATGCGCTATAATGAACTGTATTGCGCCAGTGGATGAGAGGTTGCCCTTTGTGTTACGCATTGCCTTTTGCTCCTTGGCACCAGACATTGGCGGTGCAGCCATTTTACCGTGTGATTGTGTTGTTTTAACAGCCATTTTACTGTGTGATTGTGTTGTTTTAACAGACATTTTGAATCGTTATTGTTTTATCTTTTTAAGAGTTTTTGAATTTTTAAATTGTTTTCATTGTTTTATTTGAAATTCAGTGTTCTTGGCGCACGCGTTTATTGTGTTGTCAGTGGTATGGCAGGCTGTTCTGTGGGAAGGATAGCTGGGATTCTTTTGTCATATCTTTTATTTACCACTTTACTTCTTATCCTTGAGTGTATTTGTTTTTCATTTTTATTATTAAAGTGCTTTGAATTTAAGGTTTTTTTAAATCACACAATTATCTGAACACTAAGAATAATTATGTTACTATTTAATAAACACCTGCTCTTAAAACAATTTTTCTTAAACTAATAGCATTGATAGGATCTTGAAATATACTTATATATTATCATTAGTGACAGTATCTGAGCAGGTATCAAAAGAAAAGAAAAAGAAGAGTTATGATTACTTAAGGAACGATGCAAAATAGAATTGAACAGGTTGCTGCCATCTTGTATCTTCAGTTTTGATTGTTAGTGACTTGATTTAAAATTCTTCTTGTCCTCACGGGGAGTAAGAGCCTGTGTACATATTCACGGTAACCCATGTGCATGTCCCATGCCAACATTCAGCAAAAGAAAGAAGCCAATGAGATATGCACATGGGTTTCCACATGTCCCATGCCAACATTCAGCAAAAGAAAGAAGCCAATGAGATATGCACATGGGTTTCCACATGTCCCATGCCAACATTCAGCAAAAGAAAGAAGCCAATGAGATATGCACATGGGTTTCCACATGTCCCATGCCAACATTCAGCAAAAGAAAGAAGCCAATGAGATATGCACATGGGTTTCCACATGTCCCATGCCAACATTCAGCAAAAGAAAGAAGCCAATGAGATATGCACATGGGTTTCCACATGTCCCATGCCAACATTCAGCAAAAGAAAGAAGCCAATGAGATATGCACATGGGTTTCCACATGCATGTGCACACCTGTTCATATTTCTTCCAGGTTTTTTTCTTGCGGCCTAATGTAACTACGCTTAGCGTGCACATGTATGTGGTCATGGCCTAATGTGACTGCGCTTTGCACACTTCAGATGTGCACATGTATGTGGCCATGGCCTAATGTGACTGCGCTTTGCACACTTCAGATGTGCACATATATGTGGCCACGGCCTAATGTGACTGCGCTTTGCACACTTCAGATGTGCACATATATGTGGCCACGGCCTAATGTGACTGCGCTTTGCACACTTCAGATGTGCACATATATGTGGCCACGGCCTAATGTGACTGCGCTTTGCACACTTCAGATGTGCACATATATGTGGTCATGGCCTAATGTGACTGCGCTTTGCACACTTCAGATGTGCACATGTATGTGGCCATGGCCTAATGTGACTGCGCTTTGCACACTTCAGATGTGCACATATATGTGGCCACGGCCTAATGTGACTGCGCTTTGCACACTTCAGATGTGCACATATATGTGGTCATGGCCTAATGTGACTGCGCTTTGCACACTTCAGATGTGCACATGTATGTGGTCATGGCCTAATGTGACTGCGCTTTGCACACTTCAGATGTGCACATGTATGTGGCCACGGCCTGATGTGACTGCGCTTTGCACACTTCAGATGTGCACATATATGTGGCCACGGCCTAATGTGACTGCGCTTTGCACACTTCAGATGTGCACATGTATGTGGCCACGGCCTGTTGTGACTGCGCTTTGCACACTTCAGATGTGCACATATATGTGGCCACGGCCTGTTGTGACTGCGCTTTGCACACTTCAGATGTGCACATGTATGTGGTCATGGCCTGTTGTGACTGCGCTTTGCACACTTCAGATGTGCACATATATGTGGCCATGGCCTGTTGTGACTGCGCTTTGCACACTTCAGATGTGCACATATATGTGGCCACGGTCGATGTGACTGCGCTTTGCACACTTCAGATGTGCACATATATGTGGCCACGGCCTGTTGTGACTGCGCTTTGCACACTTCAGATGTGCACATATATGTGGCCACGGCCTGTTGTGACTGCGCTTTGCACACTTCAGATGTGCACATATATGTGGCCACGGCCTGTTGTGACTGCGCTTTGCACACTTCAGATGTGCACATATATGTGGCCACGGCCTGTTGTGACTGCGCTTTGCACACTTCAGATGTGCACATATATGTGGCCACGGCCTGTTGTGACTGCGCTTTGCACACTTCAGATGTGCACATATATGTGGCCACGGCCTGTTGTGACTGCGCTTTGCACACTTCAGATGTGCACATATATGTGGCCACGGCCGATGTGACTGCGCTTTGCACACTTCAGATGTGCACATGTATGTGGCCACGGCCTGTTGTGACTGCGCTTTGCACACTTCAGATGTGCACATATATGTGGCCATGGTCGATGTGACTGCGCTTTGCACACTTCAGATGTGCACATGTATGTGGCCATGGCCTAATGTGACTGCGCTTTGCACACTTCAGATGTGCACATGTATGTGGTCATGGCCTAATGTGACTGCGCTTTGCACACTTCAGATGTGCACATATATGTGGCCACGGTCGATGTGACTGCGCTTTGCACACTTCAGATGTGCACATGTATGTGGCCACGGCCTGATGTGACTGCGCTTTGCACACTTCAGATGTGCACATATATGTGGCCACGGTCGATGTGACTGCGCTTTGCACACTTCAGATGTGCACATGTATGTGGCCACGGCCTGTTGTGACTGCGCTTTGCACACTTCAGATGTGCACATATATGTGGCCACGGCCTGTTGTGACTGCGCTTTGCACACTTCAGATGTGCACATGTATGTGGCCACGGCCTGTTGTGACTGCGCTTTGCACACTTCAGATGTGCACATGTATGTGGCCAAGGCCTGATGTGACTGCGCTTTGCACACTTCAGATGTGCACATGTATGTGGCCAAGGCCTGATGTGACTGCGCTTTGCACACTTCAGATGTGCACATGTATGTGGCCACGGCCTGATGTGACTGCGCTTTGCACACTTCAGATGTGCACATATATGTGGCCACGGTCGATGTGACTGCGCTTTGCACACTTCAGATGTGCACATGTATGTGGCCACGGCCTGATGTGACTGCGCTTTGCACACTTCAGATGTGCAAATATATGTGGCCACGGCCTGATGTGACTGCACTTTGCACACTTCAGATGTGCACATGTATGTGGCCACGGCCTGTTGTGACTGCGCTTTGCACACTTCAGATGTGCACATATATGTGGCCACGGCCTGTTGTGACTGCGCTTTGCACACTTCAGATGTGCACATATATGTGGCCACGGCCTGTTGTGACTGCGCTTTGCACACTTCAGATGTGCACATATATGTGGCCACGGCCTGTTGTGACTGCGCTTTGCACACTTCAGATGTGCACATATATGTGGCCATGGCCTGATGTGACTGCGCTTTGCACACTTCAGATGTGCACATGTATGTGGCCACGGCCTGATGTGACTGCGCTTTGCACACTTCAGATGTGCACATATATGTGGCCACGGCCTGATGTGACTGCGCTTTGCACACTTCAGATGTGCACATGTATGTGGCCACGGCCTGATGTGACTGCGCTTTGCACACTTCAGATGTGCAAATATATGTGGCCACGGCCTGATGTGACTGCACTTTGCACACTTCAGATGTGCACATGTATGTGGCCACGGCCTGATGTGACTGCGCTTTGCACACTTCAGATGTGCACATGTATGTGGCCACGGCCTGTTGTGACTGCGCTTTGCACACTTCAGATGTGCACATATATGTGGCCACGGCCTGTTGTGACTGCGCTTTGCACACTTCAGATGTGCACATATATGTGGCCACGGCCTGTTGTGACTGCGCTTTGCACACTTCAGATGTGCACATATATGTGGCCATGGCCTGATGTGACTGCGCTTTGCACACTTCAGATGTGCACATATATGTGGCCACGGCCTGTTGTGACTGCGCTTTGCACACTTCAGATGTGCACATATATGTGGCCACGGCCTGTTGTGACTGCGCTTTGCACACTTCAGATGTGCACATATATGTGGCCATGGCCTGATGTGACTGCGCTTTGCACACTTCAGATGTGCACATGTATGTGGCCACGGCCTGATGTGACTGCGCTTTGCACACTTCAGATGTGCACATATATGTGGCCACGGCCGATGTGACTGCGCTTTGCACACTTCAGATGTGCACATGTATGTGGCCACGGCCTGATGTGACTGCGCTTTGCACACTTCAGATGTGCACATATATGTGGCCACGGCCTGATGTGACTGCGCTTTGCACACTTCAGATGTGCACATGTATGTGGCCACGGCCTGTTGTGACTGCGCTTTGCACACTTCAGATGTGCACATATATGTGGCCACGGCCTGTTGTGACTGCGCTTTGCACACTTCAGATGTGCACATATATGTGGCCACGGCCTGTTGTGACTGCGCTTTGCACACTTCAGATGTGCACATATATGTGGCCATGGCCGATGTGACTGCGCTTTGCACACTTCAGATGTGCACATATATGTGGCCACGGCCTGTTGTGACTGCGCTTTGCACACTTCAGATGTGCACATATATGTGGCCACGGCCTGTTGTGACTGCGCTTTGCACACTTCAGATGTGCACATATATGTGGCCATGGCCGATGTGACTGCGCTTTGCACACTTCAGATGTGCACATGTATGTGGCCACGGCCTGATGTGACTGCGCTTTGCACACTTCAGATGTGCACATATATGTGGCCACGGCCTGATGTGACTGCGCTTTGCACACTTCAGATGTGCACATGTATGTGGCCACGGCCTGATGTGACTGCGCTTTGCACACTTCAGATGTGCACATATATGTGGCCACGGCCTGATGTGACTGCGCTTTGCACACTTCAGATGTGCACATGTATGTGGCCACGGCCTGTTGTGACTGCGCTTTGCACACTTCAGATGTGCACATATATGTGGCCACGGCCTGTTGTGACTGCGCTTTGCACACTTCAGATGTGCACATATATGTGGCCACGGCCTGTTGTGACTGCGCTTTGCACACTTCAGATGTGCACATGTATGTGGCCACGGCCTGTTGTGACTGCGCTTTGCACACTTCAGATGTGCACATATATGTGGCCACGGCCTGATGTGACTGCGCTTTGCACACTTCAGATGTGCACATATATGTGGCCACGGCCTGTTGTGACTGCGCTTTGCACACTTCAGATGTGCACATATATGTGGCCACGGCCTGATGTGACTGCGCTTTGCACACTTCAGATGTGCACATATATGTGGCCACGGCCTGTTGTGACTGCGCTTTGCACACTTCAGATGTGCACATATATGTGGCCACGGCCTGATGTGACTGCGCTTTGCACACTTCAGATGTGCACATATATGTGGCCACGGCCTGTTGTGACTGCGCTTTGCACACTTCAGATGTGCACATATATGTGGCCACGGCCTGTTGTGACTGCGCTTTGCACACTTCAGATGTGCACATATATGTGGCCACGGCCTGTTGTGACTGCGCTTTGCACACTTCAGATGTGCACATATATGTGGCCACGGCCTGATGTGACTGCGCTTTGCACACTTCAGATGTGCACATATATGTGGCCACGGCCTGATGTGACTGCGCTTTGCACACTTCAGATGTGCACATATATGTGGCCACGGCCTGATGTGACTGCGCTTTGCACACTTCAGATGTGCACATGTATGTGGCCACGGCCTGATGTGACTGCGCTTTGCACACTTCAGATGTGCACATATATGTGGCCACGGCCTGTTGTGACTGCGCTTTGCACACTTCAGATGTGCACATATATGTGGCCACGGCCTGATGTGACTGCGCTTTGCACACTTCAGATGTGCACATATATGTGGCCACGGCCTGTTGTGACTGCGCTTTGCACACTTCAGATGTGCACATATATGTGGCCACGGCCTGTTGTGACTGCGCTTTGCACACTTCAGATGTGCACATATATGTGGCCACGGCCTGTTGTGACTGCGCTTTGCACACTTCAGATGTGCACATATATGTGGCCACGGCCTGTTGTGACTGCGCTTTGCACACTTCAGATGTGCACATATATGTGGCCACGGCCTGTTGTGACTGCGCTTTGCACACTTCAGATGTGCACATATATGTGGCCACGGCCTGTTGTGACTGCGCTTTGCACACTTCAGATGTGCACATATATGTGGCCACGGCCTGTTGTGACTGCGCTTTGCACACTTCAGATGTGCACATATATGTGGCCACGGCCTGTTGTGACTGCGCTTTGCACACTTCAGATGTGCACATATATGTGGCCACGGCCTGTTGTGACTGCGCTTTGCACACTTCAGATGTGCACATATATGTGGCCACGGCCTGTTGTGACTGCGCTTTGCACACTTCAGATGTGCACATATATGTGGCCATGGCCTAATGTGACTGCGCTTTGCACACTTCAGATGTGCACATATATGTGGCCATGGCCTAATGTGACTGCGCTTTGCACACTTCAGATGTGCACATATATGTGGCCATGGCCTAATGTGACTGCGCTTTGCACACTTCAGATGTGCACATATATGTGGCCATGGCCTAATGTGACTGCGCTTTGCACACTTCAGATGTGCACATATATGTGGCCATGGCCTAATGTGACTGCGCTTTGCACACTTCAGATGTGCACATATATGTGGCCATGGCCTAATGTGACTGCGCTTTGCACACTTCAGATGTGCACATATATGTGGCCATGGCCTAATGTGACTGCGCTTTGCACACTTCAGATGTGCACATATATGTGGCCATGGCCTAATGTGACTGCGCTTTGCACACTTCAGATGTGCACATATATGTGGCCATGGCCTAATGTGACTGCGCTTTGCACACTTCAGATGTGCACATATATGTGGCCATGGCCTAATGTGACTGCGCTTTGCACACTTCAGATGTGCACATATATGTGGCCATGGCCTAATGTGACTGCGCTTTGCACACTTCAGATGTGCACATATATGTGGCCATGGCCTAATGTGACTGCGCTTTGCACACTTCAGATGTGCACATATATGTGGCCATGGCCTAATGTGACTGCGCTTTGCACACTTCAGATGTGCACATATATGTGGCCATGGCCTAATGTGACTGCGCTTTGCACACTTCCAATTTGCTGTGGAACCTTAGCTTTTCTAGCACCATGGGCCAGTACTCCCACCAAATGCAAAGACATTCACTGCCAAGTACCCTGCCTTGTGTTTGTATATTTTTAGAGCTTGTGTCAGTGATTTTACCTGCAAAGCAATGCATGCCCACTCGAGAAAAAAGAAGTGACCCCCTTGTTGTCGGTTGAGATGCAACTGACATCCAAGAACCTCCAGAATGGTGCTAGAAGCGTTCATCAGCACACTTAGGAGAAATGTCGGCAACTTCAACTTTGAGTGAATTTCAAATGACTGCACCCTGAATCTTACTGTAGCTTACAGTGCTCCAATAAAACAATCTGGTTTTGTGAAGAAGCAGGTAAGAAGAACATTATTGTTGTCTTAGAAGTTGATTTTAGAAGTTGCATTTACCACATGATTAATTTTGTCCGATAGGTTAGTTCTTTGTCCTCTGCCATATTGATGCACGGTGTTGCATTCTGTCGTCAGATTGTGAATGGCTGTGTCATCATTTTGCTGGTTTTAACAGTGGTGATGATGGTTTTATTGTCGGGATGTGTTTTACTTCAATTTGCCCGACTACCGAGATGATGGTTATAAGGTTGAGAAAAGTTTGTTTGAATGTCTTTTATAATGAGAGTGTGATCAAGATGAGGGTTTTAAAAGTTGAGAAAATTTATATGAATGTGTTTTGCAAGAATCTGGTTGAGATTATGGTTTTTTTTAAATTGAGTAAATTTTATTTTATTGATTTTAATGACGATTGAGGGTATGGTTTAACAGTTGAGAGAAGTTGTACTGATTAAAAATTGAGCATTTTACATGTTTTAAATGAAATTGTTTTGAGATTGAAAAATACTTGTGAGAGGGTGTGTGTGGTACAATCAAGTGACGATTGCTTGAAGTGTGTAGAGTTTTGTAGTTGAATTGTTGGTAAATATGTTGAAGGGCGAGGGCAGAGTAGAAGTGCTAACCCAATGTAGCAATGGTTCAAGAGGTCACAATATTCCTGCTCTGTCTTTGTGTACATTCATTACTAGCTTGTCCACTGTGATCATACATTGCTACTCTTTAAGCAACGCTGCACGTTCAATGGTCGCATGCAGAGCATGCCTTGGAGAGATTATCAGTGCTTCATATTATGAATGCCACAAAGTTAAATTGGTTTCAACGAGTGCTTTACCCGTTTGACGAAAGCTGGTTGATAGCAGTATGTCTATTTTGTATTGTCCCGTTTGGTTAACTTTAGTTTTTTGTTGATCATTTTTATTTCATGTGAGCAAGCAGTTATTATCTTTTTTATTTCACGTGAGCAAGCAGTTGTTTGTTTTCCTTTTGATTTCACGTGAGCAAGCAGTTGCAGGAATGTTGAAATGGTTTGATGTGAGGGTCCACAACATATCCCATCTGTTACCAGTAAAACGTACAGTTTTCAATGTTTAAACACATTTTTTATCTACAAATGCATGCAATCTTTGGTTGATTTTTTATTTCTTTGTTTATTTTTCTTTTAGGCACAGAGATAAAAGTTTACAATCATGGTCAAAATCCAACTTTGGCAGTTGACTAGCAAGTCTTAGCTATGTTTCCATGATGTGCAATGGTGACTATGCTATGCTGTTATTCTATGCTATGCTATTCTATGTTATTCTCAATTTGGCAACGCTGTAGTTTAGACACCCCCTCACGTTCACCACTCTCTATCTCAAAGGCTGGTTCTTTCAGTTTGATGACATCAACCCTAGGCTGATCCTAACCCTATCCTCTTCATGTTTACGGCTCTCCATCTCAAAGGCTGGTTCTTTCAGTTTGATGACATCAACCCTAGGCTGATCCTAACCCTATCCTCTTCATGTTTACGGCTCTCCATCTCAAAGGCTGGTTCTTTCAGTTTGATGGCATCAACCCTAGGCTGATCCTAACCCTATCCTCTTCATGTTTACGGCTCTCCATCTCAAAGGCTGGTTCTTTCAGTTTGATGGCATCAACCCTAGGCTGATCCTAACCCTATCCTCTTCATGTTTACGGCTCTCCATCTCAAAGGCTGGTTCTTTCAGTTTGATGACATCAACCCTAGGCTGATCCTAACCCTATCCTCTTCATGTTTACGGCTCTCCATCTCAAAGGCTGGTTCTTTCAGTTTGATGACATCAACCCTAGGCTGATCCTAACCCTATCCTCTTCATGTTTACGGCTGTCCATCTCAAAGGCTGGTTCTTTCAGTTTGATGACAATCAACCCTAGGCTGATCCTAACCCTATCCTCTTCATGTTTACGGCTCTCCATCTCAAAGGCTGGTTCTTTCAGTTTGATGACATCAACCCTAGGCTGATCCTAACCCTATCCTCTTCATGTTTACGGCTCTCCATCTCAAAGGCTGGTTCTTTCAGTTTGATGACATCAACCCTAGGCTGATCCTAACCCTATCCTCTTCATGTTTACGGCTCTCCATCTCAAAGGCTGGTTCTTTCAGTTTGATGACATCAACCCTAGGCTGATCCTAACCCTATCCTCTTCATGTTTACGGCTCTCCATCTCAAAGGCTGGTTCTTTCAGTTTCATCAACCCTAGGCTGATCCTAACCCTATCCTCTTCATGTTTACGGCTCTCCATCTCAAAGGCTGGTTCTTTCAGTTTCATCAACCCTAGGCTGATCCTCCGCCAAACCCTTTCCCGAGAACGGCAGAATGTTGCTTCTCGGTGACAATGTACAAGTAACAATGCAAACTGTGATGGGGGTGTCTAAGCTACTAATTAGCCCTCAGTGATTCTTCACTGGCCATGGGGTTATAGGCTTGAAGGAAAAGGGCTGTCTGTCCCAGCCACACTTGTTCATTTCTTGATACAATGGGAATGTTTTACCTCATGCTTTTCATCTTGTTGCTCGTTTCTGGCTAATTCAAATCTCTCGGTTGTCGACCATCTGTTTTCACTTTGCAGACCTCCAATACAACATGCCACTTTGTTGGTTTCTGGCAGTGAAGACAACTGAGCAAGGGAGTCAGTTGACTAAGTAATGCTGTAGAACCAATAGTTCATGCTCCTGCTTGATACATGCATGCCGAAGTCGCCTTGAACAGAAACTGATTCGCTTGTTCTCACTGGATTAAGAGTTGTGTTCATTTTGTTTGAAAGGTTTGGAAGCAAAGCTGTCGGCCCGTTGCTGGTCTGTGATCACTGTTGTTATGTGCGTCATTCCTCTGCAGTGATTGTTGATTTAACTAAGTGTCCTTCATATCATGCTATCACACTGTATCAAACAGTAGTTGTCATCTCATCGATTCCCTCATAGCATTGCCTCTACTAATCCATTTTATGTCCCACGCATTCACTAATCAAGGCTTTTCTTTTTTTTTAAGTGTTTTTCTAAACTTGTTGCTGTCTTACTGTGGCTTAAAGACTTCAGGGATCATCCCAACAGCCGAAGCACTTGAACACTTGTACAAATGCACCAGCTAGGGATGAGAACATTACGTGTGTGACCGGTTTTGATTACCCCGCCACATGGGCAGCCACACCTCCGACTTCGGAGGATGTTTTCTAAACTTGATTTTGTCAATTACTGTTCAGTAAGCAAGCAATGGACAAAATGTTTGGATTTTTAGGATCAGCCATTAGAAGTCAGTCGCTTGTTGATTTTTAAAAGTGACAAAAATACGATTTGTTTACACAAAGAATATTTTGAGTTAGACCCTATTTTGAGTTTGACCCTCAAACTGCATGAGCATGCATCTCTCCTTGAACATTTCATCATCAGTGCATGGATCCATAAAGAGGGTCTGGGCCCTGGAAATATCTCGCTCCGGTTAATGTGCTGTTTTTATTTTATTTTAGCAGTTTCTCGTTGTTTTCAGTGTTTGTGCAACATCATCAAATTTGCATGTGCATGTATATTTCATAGCTAACTTTGAACCCAGCACTGCAGCGCCCGTTAATAGCCGTTAAGCATCTAAAATCCATGACCACAGCATGGTATCCAATCAAAACCTGTGACAAATGAACTTGTGTTTATGTATTACTTTCTGTTTGCCTGAGAGCCGTTTCGTCACAGTGTGTTAAGAATGAAAGGCAATAGTGGAAGGGTTGGTGCGCATACAATACCACTTTCACCTACTCAGTCAGCAAGATGTTCTCTGCGTTTTATCTCCTCTGGTGTGGGTCTAGTCAGTTCTTTGGGGGAGAGAGAATTACAACACTACGGCACATTATCATTCGACATGTTTTACAACACTATCATTTCACATGTTTTACAACACTATCATTTCACATGTTTTACAACACTATCATTTCACATGTTTTTGTTGCTGTTTGATTTTTGATTTGCTTCTTTAGTTTTCTTTTTTTTAATTTTGCCTTCTACTTTTCTCTCTCGGAGCAACACTGCTCATGTGATCCGCTGTTTAGTACAGCTCAAAATGTCAGGCTAGTTATTGTTGTTGCTCCTTTTATTTTGTTAAAAATAATTTGTGAAATGCAATTTTATGTCATAGTTTCACTTTTTTTTAAAATCGTATTTCACCCATCAGCTTTTTATAGGTTTATTTCAATAATTTGATTTTTAAAACAAGATCTTATATCTTTGGCTTTTAAAATACATAGATGAAAACAAGTGTGTTATGATGACAGTATTAATGTTATGAACTAAATGTTATTTTTTTAATAGAACAGAGAACTTTTATCTGAACACAAGAGTGGGAGAGTGTGTGTGGTTGGATAATCATGAAGCTGGCCACGTTGTTACAAAGATCTATGATTGTTCCAATAAAGAGTTAACTGACAATGTGTGTGTACCACCTTACTCATACTGTGTGCAGGACAGTGATAGTAGGAATTGTTCAGAAATAAATAAGGGGAGTAATCTCATGGTGTGTGGGAGTGATCTTGCTTGGCAGAGTCGGACAAACAGGAAGTTACACTGGCTTCATTAGCCCTCGCCTCATGTTTGAGTAGACACACATGTTGTTTATATTTTTACATCACATTTTGCAAGTTTGGTCAGGTTGTTTTTGCCATTTTCCACCCCTCGTTTCTCTAAAAAAAAAAAGTTTGCAAGTCGCTCACTCACATCCTGGTTTCACTCTTCAATGCCATGGTTGCTATGGTTTGTCCGACTCAGTTGAGGTAAACAATTCTAATTTTCATGAAGTGCTCTCCCCTTGTTTTTTTCTGAAAATCGTCTATTCCAGGGGTATTTTCCAAAAGGTACTATAAGTCATCTTTAGTCCCTTGTGTTAGTACCTTATGGCACTAACCTCTGCACTTTCTTTGGTCCCTTGTATTAGTACCTTATGGCACTAACCTCTGCACTTTCTTTGGTCCCTTGTATTAGTACCTTATGGCACTAACCTCTGCACTTTCTTTGGTGCCTTGTATTAGTACCTTATGGCACTAACCTCTGCACTTTCTTTGGTCCCTTGTATTAGTACCTTATGGCACTAACCACTGCACTTTCTTTGGTGCCTTGTATTAGTACCTTATGGCACTAACCTCTGCACTTTCTTTGGTGCCTTGTGTTAGTACCTTATGGCACTAACCTCTGCACTTTCTTTGGTGCCTTGTGTATTGTGTTAGTACCCTATGACAGACACCCCTCAACTTGCAGCCTCTTCACTTTCTTTGGTGTATTGTGTTAGTACCCTATGACAGACACCCCTCAACTTGCAGCCTCTTCACTTTCTTTGGTGCCTTGTGTATTGTGTTAGTACCCTATGACAGACACCCCTCAACTTGCAGCCTCTTCACTTTCTTTGGTGCCTTGTGTATTGTGTTAGTACCCTATGACAGACACCCCTCAACTTGCAGCCTCTGCACTTTCTTTGGTGCCTTGTGTATTGTGTTAGTACCCTATGACAGACACCCCTCAACTTGCAGCCTCTTCACTTTCTTTGGTGTATTGTGTTAGTACCCTATGACAGACACCCCTCAACTTGCAGCCTCTTCACTTTCTTTGGTGCCTTGTGTATTGTGTTAGTACCCTATGACAGACACCCCTCAACTTGCAGCCTCTGCACTTTCTTTGGTGCCTTGTGTATTGTGTTAGTACCCTATGACAGACACCCCTCAACTTGCAGCCTCTTCACTTTCTTTGGTGCCTTGTGTATTGTGTTAGTACCCTATGACAGACACCCCTCAACTTGCAGCCTCTGCACTTTCTTTGGTGCCTTGTGTATTGTGTTAGTACCCTATGACAGACACCCCTCAACTTGCAGCCTCTGCACTTTCTTTGGTGCCTTGTGTATTGTGTTAGTACCCTATGACAGACACCCCTCAACTTGCAGCCTCTGCACTTTCTTTGGTGCCTTGTGTATTGTGTTAGTACCCTATGACAGACACCCCTCAACTTGCAGCCTCTGCACTTTCTTTGGTGCCTTGTGTATTGTGTTAGTACCCTATGACAGACACCCCTCAACTTGCAGCCTCTGCACTTTCTTTGGTGCCTTGTGTATTGTGTTAGTACCCTATGACAGACACCCCTCAACTTGCAGCCTCTGCACTTTCTTTGGTGCCTTGTGTATTGTGTTAGTACCCTATGACAGACACCCCTCAACTTGCAGCCTCTGCACTTTCTTTGGTGCCTTGTGTATTGTGTTAGTACCCTATGACAGACACCCCTCAACTTGCAGCCTCTGCACTTTCTTTGGTGCCTTGTGTATTGTGTTAGTACCCTATGACAGACACCCCTCAACTTGCAGCCTCTGCACTTTCTTTGGTGCCTTGTGTATTGTGTTAGTACCCTATGACACCCCTCAACTTGCAGCCTCTGCACTTTCTTTGGTGCCTTGTGTATTGTGTTGTAACTTGAGTACTGAAATGTTTCTTTAAGATTATTAATCGAGGGTTAAATACCAAAAGGTATCTCCGTGATCTCCATATGCTGAAATGTCCCTTTACTTAAATGGCTTTTATCACTGATTGACATCAGCCTGCAGTAGTGGGCCAATAGTAAGTGAGAGCTGTGCAATAAATGATATTCTGTAGTATTGGAATATCGTAGTACAGCTTAGTCTTTTGTGGAAGACTATGATTCTCTAACTAGGGCACATTTGCACTGGCTCTAGTGCTGCAGCTAAAGGGATTGGTTGGCATTTGGAGACCACTATAAACAAATTTTATCCCAGCCCGCCGGAATAGCAGCTGCCCCCTCTGCTATCTGGCTATCTGGAAATGACTTATTGGCACACATACTTTCACATATGGAAGAAAGCTGACAATACCTTTAGGCATTCAACTCTTCAAATGATGTGTAACATACATTGCTTGAGAATAATCCCAATTTCTTGTTAATTTAAGATGAGGAAAGAATTGTCCTCCCAAAAGACAGATTTTTCTTTTGTGTTTCAAACCAACAGCAGCACCAACGTGTGTACAAATATTGAATGACAATAATGCTCTGACAGCCATCTACCAACACTGCATTAAACTGGCACGAGCTGCTTTCAATTTAACATGCACACACTTTTCTTTCTTTTTAAGTACTAACATCATAACATATCATCAATCTATTGATATTTGTAATGTTTTATTCTTTTTTTGTAATACATCTTTCCCCCAGAAAAGCACAATGTCCAAAACACAATGTTGACGGTCATGTTGACAGTCCTGAGATGACCACAGCTGTTGATGGAACTACAACGGACTAACTAATTCTGTTCACTCACCCCTGCTACTGTGGGCAAAGGGCTAAGTGTAAAGTGAGAACCTCACAAAGAACGTTTGTGCATTTTGAAGAAAGGAAACAACATATACTTTAAAAGCATCACATACATGTACTACCATACGACAGTTATAACATTTAGCCTGAATGTTTTCATCAGTTAACTCTGCTGTACAGTTGGAAAGATGAGTTTTTCTTCATAATGGGCGTGTGCACATATACGCAGAAACCCATCTGCTTATTCATTTCCTCCAGTATTATTTGTCAGAATAGCGGATGGCTTTCTGCGTTTGTGGCATATGTGTGCGCAAGCCCTAATCATGTAAAAATGGTGAGGAGAATTTACCTACGACACTGGCCTGAATGGTTAGCTGCTTAAAGGGCTTTCGGAGATCAGAATGGAACAAGGTGATCAAGCGCAAGCCAGAACTGTCTGCGTGATGGAGCATGTTGTGAACTGTCTGCGTGATGGAGCATGTTATGAACGTTTTGACCTTGGTTAGATTATCGCACCAAGAACCAGCACAGCTAAAGATGCCCAAGATGAGGAACAAGATGAGATGTGAAAGGGGTAAACACGAATGATTCGGGTCAAAAATATCTCTAGGTAATGTTTTCATCTTTCAAAGACAAATGAGGTATGAAGTATCATTGTGTTTAAAGCCTTTAACTGAGAAGTCTTGTAGTACTGTACAGTCACAGTCGACGCACCAAACTATTTCATGGTAACACAAAGAGGGACCAATTATGAAGTCTAGCACATCTGATGAACAGTCATCTCAAAACAACAGACTAGCCACGTAAGAAGCAGAAGGTAGTAAAATATCTTGGTAAATGTGAAGCTGCTAAAAGGATTCTTTTCACTTTACTTCTTCTACACAGAGAAGTTTAATAGTTGCCAGCAACAGCATTAACTATTACAAACTCAAGCACACAAAAACCGCACACACGAAAGAAAACAAACTTGGAGTGGGGGAGAAGTGGCGAAGGGCTTACTGCTCTAGTGGGCGACATCTCAAGTTCTGTTTTCTTTTGTTCTTTGCCTGGCTCTGTTCAAACTCGACAAGGATATATGGTACAGTTACGTGACGGGACACATCAACTGCACCATTTTAAAAAAAGTAATTCCATGCTGTCAACAACATATTTTGCAGCAATGAAACAAAAAACACACACAAACCAACAAGCAGCAGATTATGTACCAACAGTACTCCAGGCACAATAAATGCAAGAGTGATTCCTACAAGGCACAGCAGTTGCCAACAAAAAATCAAAGCAGAATCAAATTAATACACAATAAATATCAAAAGGTCAAAATGAAAAAAATAAGCCCTCAATATTTCAGCAGTAATCACAAACAACAGCGAAAGTTAACCCAACAAACTAAAGACTTGTCTTGAAGCATTTCATAACAGCAGTTGAAATCCTATCAAAGTGCACAATTATAAACAGCCCAAGTTGTGATATTATTTCATCTCTTTGTTTGCCAGGCTCTTCTTACAGTGTATATACTGGGAGGACTAAATATGATTTTGAGCAGGATATCAATTTACTGTACACTAAGATAAGTGGAACCTAACACTTTACATAGATTAACTTCAGCATGATCAAAACATTCATAACACCTTGGCAAGAAACTGGCAGCCCATGCTTGAACTTTCTTCAATTGACAAACAGTAGCTTTTTGCTTTTTTAATTCGTAAGTGGATACAAATTCTCTATAAGAGCAGCTTGCGTGCATACATAATTCAAATCAAAGAACAATTTCTAAACAATCCAATGCTCTGTGAAAGGAGTTTGGTTTTCAAATACTTTTCTATCTGAACTAAATTATAGTTGATCTTTTACACTCGGTAAATGAAAAATAAAAGCAACCCAACATCAAAACCAAATAGTTACGGCCAATAAAATATAAGCATGCATCAACAGCAAAAGATACACGGCAGTGAACACAATGCCAATTTACTGAGAACACCATCATGCATATAAATGAGCAATGCGATCGACATGGCAATGTACGTTACAACCACTCACTCACTAAGGTTTTATTTTCATTCAATTCACTCGTTGGCCTACAAGTGTAAGACAAGATGCTTTGTATCACCACCACATTCAATTCAAGTTTCATTTTGTGCATTGTAATGATACTGTATGTTTTGTTTTAATTGTTTTTTCTTAGATAAAGTTTGCAATGAGCAGAAAGCACACACACCACCTCCCATGCAGTTTACAGCTTACAAAAACAAACATGATAGATGGCGCCATATGCAGCAATCTGATTTTTGCGTTGCGGCCATTAGCCCCCAGGCCTTTTGCCCCCCTCACTTCTCACGTTGCATCGAGTTCATGTTCCTGCATCTCGGATGAATACTGAGTACTGATTTCAATAAACTGCCATATATGTGCGAGTGATGGTTTGCATTGATTCATTGTTTTATCACAGTAAATTATTCTAATATCAACTGCCATGGAGGAATTTGCATCGACACGCGCGTGGCAGACAAAAGTTGGCATTGGATGGGTTTGTCTATGTCAAACAAAAGTGTTTGGTTGATGCCTTGATGGCACAATCAGGCACATGCATTTCTTTTTAAACGACTAGGAGCCCATGGAGATGCATTTTTAATCTGCTGAGATTTAAGACTCTGTGTGTGTGTGTGTGTGTGTGATTTTAGCATTAAACTGCACACGTAAATAAATGAAAAATGAATAAATAACTTTTTGCATTTTGGTTTAAAATGTGGCACACATGAATGTGCTTGCCTTGTGCAAAGCTGTATTCATCCAACCTTTGTCCGCCTGACCCATGTGGCTGGGGGTGTTAGAAGACTGGGGGCAAATGGACTAGAACCCTGATTTTGGCATGGGGTAATTCTTACACCCCTTTGAACTGAACAGTTGAATTTTTTTTTTAAAATGAACTGATTGGAGACTTTTAAGTATTTTTTTATGAACATATTCATGTCCCTGAACTTCACATCATAATGCAAAGTCAGTCAAGTTGGCTAAAAAAAAGAGATTTCAGGCATCTTTCTTCATCATACTTGATCAGTCTGGGACCAACAGAATGATTCAAATCTAAAGAACAACAGTTTTCATGGTGATAAACGAAATGCACGTTTGTGACTAGTATATATCATAACATGTTTCATTCTGACGCATATTGGACAGTCACATAAAAATATCAACCTAAAATAGACACATCATGCACACATATTAACAAGCCAAACAAAACGTAGCATCCACCCAAAACCTGTTCCCTACACTTTGCACTTCTCAGTGAATTATATGGGACAGTGTGAGATGCATCACACACAGAAAAAACAAACATTACCACATCAAAATTAACAACATCCACCCAAACCCGTCCCCTACACTGAGCACTTGTTAATTTATTGGATGTGACAGTATGTGGGGGCAGTCGGCGGGGGAGATGCACCGGCCGCCGTGCACCACTTTGTCGGCAGTGCACTGACACGACGGCATGCAGGGCTTGTGGCAGTTGGTGGTCAGGTTGCCCAGCGGTGTGTTGAGATTCTCACATGTCCGCGGGCACACTGGACCACACTCGTCGAACATGAACCCCTTGTCCTCCGGGCAGTCGAAGGCTGACAAACACAGGGCAGTCAAACTGACACACTTGCAAACATGTGAAGAAAAGGATAACCATGTCATAGCCTATTGCCATATTTTACGAACTACAAGGCACACCTGATTATATAAGGCGCACCCCCCAAATTTGACACAAAAGTAGGATTTTGTTATTATAGCTTCTTACTATATTACAGTCGACCCCCTCACGAACGGCCCTCCGATTTACGACCTCCCCTCTTTTACGACTGAAATATGAATGACGGATCGTTTTTCTTCTAAACTTGCCTCCTCATTTACGACTCCCCCTCTAACACGTTTTACGACCGTAAATCTTGTTGATTTTACGACCGATGCAACACATTCTGACAATTATCAGTCGCAAAAACGTATGATATCTATCCTTCTCGGCCTCAGTTCGAGCCGACGCACAGCTGGGGTACCACTGTTGTTAGGTCAATCTCGGTAAAAACGAACCGTTCTCATGCCGAAATTGAAGAATTTAATCAGCGATATCACGATCTGACCACTAAATGTCACCACTTTTATGCACATGTGTCATCACTGAGCAGTTTATGATCAAAGTTTGAACTGAAACAGTCGCGATCGTGTCGATCTTTACGAACTCTGTGCACATGTAGGCCTAAATGCGAAGTCAACTCCCAAGTTGAAACTAGGTGATCGGTCACACTCCATAAGTTGGAACTCAGTGAATGGTCTCACTTTACAAAACAAAAGTTGAAAAGCAGCTCCTTTCCGCTATCAGACTGATAAATTGGCGTTATTGTGTGCACTGAAACACTCACTGAATGCAAACAACTCACAAAATCCGATAAATGAAAGCAGCTGGCGCATTAGCGTTTGCTGTGGTGTGCGGCGCCATTTTGTCAGCTGAGTTGTATGCGCGGTAAAAGGTCCGTGTGTGCAAACTGTGACTGAAAATGAACTGCCAGAACGTAAAATGGCGAAAATTACTGTACTGTTGTTATGTGTAGTTTGTGTGTGAGTGCAACACGGGCCGTCGAGCACACTTTCTGTTTTCGCTCATTTTCGTATATTAGCTAGACCGCGGATGTTTCATTCAAGAATGACGGAGAAAGCATGTTTTAGTTTTAGTGTATGCATGTGCTGTGCGTCATATACGGTGTAGTGAGTCACTGAGTGCATTGTTTTGGTCACCCCTGATTCAAGACCCCCCTCTTTTACGACCGATTTTTCGCGATTTTTTGAAGGTCTTAAAAGAGGGGGTCGACTGTATCAATCACATTATAAGGCGCAGGGGTTTCAATCTAATAAAAAAAAGTATCGCCTTATAGTCCGTAAAATACTCTAGGCAATAAATGTTTCCCCTCTGGGCAATCAAAGGCTGTCAAACACAGGCATTCAAACTGGTACATTTGTGAAAATGTGAACAAAGGATAACAGTATTTTATATGAACAAAGGATAGCAGTATTTTACAGCATATGAGGTGATACATTTCCCCCTCTGGGCAGTCAAAGGCTGTCAAACACAGGCAGGATAGCAGTATTATAGGTGATACATTTCCCCCTCTGGGCAGTCAAAGGCTGTCAAACACAGGCAGGATAGCAGTATTATAGGTGATACATTCCCCCCTCTGGGCAGTCAAAGGCTGTCAAACACAGGCAGGATAGCAGTATTATAGGTGATACATTCCCCCCTCTGGGCAGTCAAAGGCTGTCAAACACAGGCAGGATAGCAGTATTATAGGTGATACATTTCCCCCTCTGGTCAGTCAAAGGCTGTCAACCACAGGCAGGATAACAGTATTATAGGCGAAACATTCCCCCCTCTGGGCAGTCAAAGGCTGTCAAACACAGGCAGGATAGCAGTATTATAGGTGATACATTCCCTCCTCTGGGCAGTCAAAGGCTGTGAAACACAGGCAGGATAGCAGTATTATAGGCAATACATTTCCCCCTCTGGGCAGTCAAAGGCTGTCAAACACAGGCAGGATAGCAGTATGATAGGCGATACATTTCCCCCTCTGGGCAGTCAAAGGCTGTCAAACACAGGCAGGATAACAATATTTTACAGCATATGAGGTGAAACATTTCCCCCTCTGGGCAGTCAAACACAGGCAGTCAAACTGATACACTTGCCAATTGGGATGTGAGGAAGGGAACCTTTGTCTTCCGGGCAAAGGCTGTCAAAGGCAGGTGAGGGGCAGTTACGCTTAATGATCTAGGATTCACTTGTGTTTAAGTAGGTCTCATGTCCAATTGTAATGTAAATAATACAAGACAAACTCAGGAAAAACGGTTTCTAAGAGGACATAATACATTGGCATATATTACTTTTCAAATCAAGCTGTTCATGGGCTTTATTTATAACATAACTGTAAGAAAAGTAGCCCATGCATATATTTCACTAGTCTATAAAATTGTGAAAAGTTGAAAGCCCAGCCACTGACCACACAGATTGTGTGAGCGCCACTCCAGCTTGAGGCCGGCACGGGCACACTCGTGAGCGTAGGAGGCGAGGATGTTGCAGAGGCAGTTGGGGTTGTCCATGCACACGCACATGTCGTACACACACGAGGAGAAGAATGGCTCCAGGGATACCACGCGATGGCACCGGACAAACGCCTTGCCCTGAAAAAGGGTGCACAACTTTACAGCACACCCATTTAACACACTCTCTCATTCTTGGTCTCATATCTAAATCCCACTCCCTTTCCCCCAATGTGTGTGTGTTTTAGTACAAATAAATTCCGTACCTTCTGAAAGTTGTGTGCTAACAGTTTCCTCTAATCTATCACTGCTTCCTCTAATCTATCACTGCTTCCTCTAATCTATCACTGTTTCCTCTAATCTATCACTGCTTCCTCTAATCTATCACTGTTTCCTCTAATCTATCACTGCTTCCTCTAATCTATCACAGTTTCCTCTAATCTATCACTGCTTCCTCTAATCTATCACCGCTTCCTCTAATCTATCACCGCTCCCTCTAATCTGTCACCGCTCCCTCTAATCTGTCACCGCTCCCTCTAATCTGTCACCGCTCCCTCTAATCTGTCACCGCTCCCTCTAATCTGTCACCGCTCCCTCTAATCTGTCACCGCTCCCTCTAATCTGTCACCGCTCCCTCTAATCTGTCACCGCTTCCTCTAATCTGTCACCGCTTCCTCTAATCTGTCACCGCTTCCTCTAATCTGTCACCGCTTCCTCTAATCTGTCACCGCTTCCTCTAATCTGTCACCGCTTCCTCTAATCTGTCACCGCTTCCTCTAATCTATCACCGCTTCCTCTAATCTATCACCGCTTCCTCTAATCTATCACAGTTTCCTCTAATCTATCACCGCTTCCTCTAATCTATCACCGCTTCCTCTAATCTGTCACCGCTTCCTCTAATCTGTCACCGCTTCCTCTAATCTGTCACCGCTCCCTCTAATCTGTCACCGCTTCCTCTAATCTGTCACCGCTTCCTCTAATCTGTCACCGCTTCTTCTAATCTATCACCGCTTCCTCTAATCTGTCACCGCTTCCTCTAATCTGTCACCGCTTCCTCTAATCTATCACCGCTTCCTCTAATCTATCACCGCTTCCTCTAATCTATCACTGCTTCCTCTAATCTAACACTGCTTCCTCTAATCTATCACTCTACCTTTTCCTTTTCTTACTGTCATTTCCTATTTATCTGTCTTACTTTTCTTCTGCCTTTTTTTCTAGAAAATCTTAGAAATAATGTTCTTCTTTGACATCTTCCAAAATCAGAATGCTTTGGCTGAATGCAAGGAGACCAGATATAACAATGTTGCTCCGTCAAACAGCAGTGTGTAAACTGATGGACAATAATAACGTAACAGTAATGCAATGTATCAGTACGTCTGTAGTTTGTAGGCAAGTTGACTTTTTGTTTTCACATCCAGGCGATATTCAAAGTATAAAAATGCCAACAAGCAAAGGCCCAGTGAGTGAATGGCAATCTTGTTTATTTAGAAAATGGCAAAACAGATAAGGCATAATAGCTGGTGTCAATTGTCGCAATAACAATGGCACAGTAGTTGTGGCATGCTCGCTTGTTATAAGAATGGCACAGACCTTGATAATGGCACAGCGGGTGGTGGCAATCTTCCGCACTCTATAGCCGGCAGACACACAGGGGTCCACGTCCCTGGCGTCCTGACACGTCTCCGCCAGCTGGGTGCTGGACTGAACACACACACAGCAAGCACACACACACATTTCACTCTTCTTCTTCTTCTTTGTTCCCGTCCATATCAGATGCTCAGTCCGGTTTGGTTGATGAAGGCCGCGGTCAACAGCAGCAACTCAGCAGGACCCCACAGCTTGTCACGGAGTGCCACAGGCCTGGGCCAGATCTCACATCTCAGGGTGTCGAAGGTAGGACAGTCCTGCAGAATGTGTCTACCAATCTGTCTACCAACTACAGAGCTGAAGCCAGTGCCCTGCTCTCTGCAGTATGGGAACTAAACCAACGGGACAGCATCCCAGAAAACACAGTCTTTCTGACAGACTGTCGTGCTGTCCTCCAAAGCCTCCAGTCAAGACAGAGAGACCAAATCCTGCAAGACATCAGAAAGGAGCTGCAAGAGCTCAGCAGCAAATCAGCTCTGATCCTGCAGTGGATCCCCTCCCACTGTGGTCGGGGTGGCAATGAGCAGGCAGACAGACTCTTCAAAATGGGCAGCAAACTGGAACAGTTTGCACACCCCATTCCATACGGAGAAGCAAAAGCAATTGTTCGTGGTCACTTCAGAACAAAATGGAGGGAGCGTCTGCAGCTTGACTCTGGAGAGGACAGCATCCACCAGCTGGACCGTGCCCAGCAGGTCGCCATCTTCAGACTAAGAACTGAACACTGTCGGCTCCTCTCCCATCTGTACCATCTGAAGATCTCCCACACGGATGAATGTCCGTGTGGCACAGGATTACAGACACCAGACCACACATTTCACTAACAGGCACATTGTTCTGCTCAGTTCACCTTTGGATAAAATTGCAGACCCCTCTTTCTTTTGTAGGAAATCAGTTTTTATTTTAAAAATAATAAATAGGAGGGTTAAAAAGCTTTTATTTTCAAAATCCTGAGCTTTGATATTTCTAAGTTGTATTCACCATTGACAAATGTCACACAGCCTAATGAAGACAATACAATTACTAATGCTACCTTGAGTACACTCATTCAACATACAACGCTGCTGACAAAAACTTTTTCTCACAATATCTTTCTCTGAGTGTCTTTCTTTCTGGATTACTTTGATAATTTCTCATTACGGTATTTTGATGATTCTCATTTATGTTTAAAAGGAATATCATTCAGGAAGAGAGGCCTAATCAACCTTTCAGAACTCAGACTTGTGTCTCTCTGCTTGGTTCTCTGTATCTGTTCACCTGTCTGTCCGATTCTCTGTATCTGTCCACCTGTCTGTCTGTCCGATTCTCTGTATCTGTCCACCTGTCTGTCTGTCCGATCCTCTGTATCTGTCCACCTGTCTGTCTGTCCGATTCTCTGTATCTGTCCACCTGTCTGTCTGTCTGTGTCTCTCTCTCTGTCTGTCTACCACTCAGCCATTCACGGATGCCCAGTGTTCCCCTCCTACCTTCCAGCTGTTGCCGAACACGGCCGGGGAGTTGGTGATCTGTCCTGAGCGTGTGCGGAGGTCGTCCTGGGGAAAGCCGTTGAAGTTCCCGCACAGCCCGCACAGCCTGCGCTTGAAGCTGCCGGGCACCATCACCTCCCCCTGGCTGTCCCCATTCCACGACACCTGTGTTGGTTTTCATATTGGTATTGGTGTTGGTATTGGTATTGGTGTTGGTGTTGGTGTTAATATTGGTATTGGTGTTGGTTTTCATATTGGCATTGGTACCTTGTTCTTTTCTGGCTGCTCCAGCATGGATAGAGTTTCGCCGCTATATATACATAAAGCAGCACCACACATTTATTATTTTTAATGTGACTAAAAGGGGGAGGGGTACATTTAGACCAACTGACAATTCCCTGGTTGCCACTGGGTTCTTTACTGTACGCAAAAAGCGTGAGCACACAGGACTTCGTTTTTTGGGGGATACATCCGGAACACCTTTGCGCTTGAACTAGCAATGACACAATGCCTAAAGAAGGTACCTGCAGTCTACATACTGAATCTGTTGACACAAACTAGCAATGACACCAGTGCCTAAAGAAGGTACCTGCAGTCTACATACTGAATCTGTTGACACAAACTAGCAATGACACCAGTGCCTAAAGAAGGTACCTGCAGTCTACATACTAAATCTGTTGACACAAACTAGCAATGACACCAGTGCCTAAAGAAGGTACCTGCAGTCTACATACTAAATCTGTTGACACAAACTAGCAATGACACCAGTGCCTAAAGAAGGTACCTGCAGTCTACATACTAAATCTGTTGACACAAACTAGCAATGACACCAGTGCCTAAAGAAGGTACCTGCAGTCTACATACTGAATCTGTTGACACAAACTAGCAATGACATAATGCCTAAAGAAAGTACCTGCAGTCTACATACTGAACCTGTTGACACAAACTAGCAATGACACCAGTGCCTAAAGAAGGTACCTGCAGTCTACATACTGAACCTGTTGACACAAACTAGCAATGACACCAGTGCCTAAAGAAGGTACCTGCAGTCTACATACTGAATCTGTTGACACAAACTAGCAATGACACCAGTGCCTAAAGAAGGTACCTGCAGTCTACATACTGAACCTGTTGACACAAACTAGCAATGACACCAGTGCCTAAAGAAGGTACCTGCAGTCTACATACTGAATCTGTTGACACAAACTAGCAATGACACCAGTGCCTAAAGAAGGTACCTGCAGTCTACATACTGAATCTGTTGACACAAACTAGCAATGACACCAGTGCCTAAAGGTACCTGCAGTCTACATACTGAATCTGTTGACACAAACTAGCAATGACACCAGTGCCTAAAGAAGGTACCTGCAGTCTACATACTGAATCTGTTGACACAAACTAGCAATGACACCAGTGCCTAAAGAAGGTACCTGCAGTCTACATACTGAATCTGTTGACACAAACTAGCAATGACACCAGTGCCTAAAGAAGGTACCTGCAGTCTACATACTGAATCTGTTGACACAAACTAGCAATGACACCAGTGCCTAAAGAAGGTACCTGCAGTCTACATACTGAACCTGTTGACACAAACTAGCAATGACACCAGTGCCTAAAGAAGGTACCTGCAGTCTACATACTGAATCTGTTGACACAAACTAGCAATGACACCAGTGCCTAAAGAAGGTACCTGCAGTCTACATACTGAATCTGTTGACACAAACTAGCAATGACACCAGTGCCTAAAGAAGGTACCTGCAGTCTACATACTGAATCTGTTGACACAAACTAGCAATGACACCAGTGCCTAAAGAAGGTACCTGCAGTCTACATACTGAATCTGTTGACACAAACTAGCAATGACACCAGTGCCTAAAGAAGGTACCTGCAGTCTACATACTGAATCTGTTGACACAAACTAGCAATGACACCAGTGCCTAAAGAAGGTACCTGCAGTCTACATACTGAACCTGTTGACACAAACTAGCAATGACACCAGTGCCTAAAGAAGGTACCTGCAGTCTACATACTGAATCTGTTGACACAAACTAGCAATGACATAATGCCTAAAGAAGGTACCTGCATTCTACATACTGAACCTGTTGACACAAACTAGCAATGACACCAGTGCCTAAAGAAGGTACCTGCAGTCTACATACTGAATCTGTTGACACAAACTAGCAATGACACCAGTGCCTAAAGAAGGTACCTGCAGTCTACATACTGAATCTGTTGACACAAACTAGTAATGACACCAGTGCCTAAAGAAGGTACCTGCAGTCTACATACTGAATCTGTTGACACAAACTAGCAATGACATAATGCCTAAAGAAGGTACCTGCATTCTACATACTGAACCTGTTGACACAAACTAGCAATGACACCAGTGCCTAAAGAAGGTACCTGCAGTCTACATACTGAATCTGTTGACACAAACTAGCAATGACACCAGTGCCTAAAGAAGGTACCTGCAGTCTACATACTGAATCTGTTGACACAAACTAGCAATGACATAATGCCTAAAGAAGGTACCTGCAGTCTACATACTGAACCTGTTGACACAAACTAGCAATGACACCAGTGCCCAAAGAAGGTACCTGCAGTCTACATACTGAATCTGTTGACACAAACTAGCAATGACATAATGCCTAAAGAAAGTACCTGCAGTCTACATACTGAATCTGTTGACACAAACTAGCAATGACACCAGTGCCTAAAGAAGGTACCTGCAGTCTACATACTGAATCTGTTGACACAAACTAGCAATGACACCAGTGCCTAAAGGTACCTGCAGTCTACATACTGAATCTGTTGACACAAACTAGCAATGACACCAGTGCCTAAAGAAGGTACCTGCAGTCTACATACTGAATCTGTTGACACAAACTAGCAATGACATAATGCCTAAAGAAGGTACCTGCAGTCTACATACTGAATCTGTTGACACAAACTAGCAATGACACCAGTGCCCAAAGAAGGTACCTGCAGTCTACATACTGAATCTGTTGACACAAACTAGCAATGACATAATGCCTAAAGAAAGTACCTGCAGTCTACATACTGAATCTGTTGACACAAACTAGCAATGACACCAGTGCCTAAAGAAGGTACCTGCAGTCTACATACTGAATCTGTTGACACAAACTAGCAATGACACCAGTGCCTAAAGAAGGTACCTGCAGTCTACATACTGAATCTGTTGACACAAACTAGCAATGACACCAATGCCTAAAGAAGGTACCTGCAGTCTACATACTGAATCTGTTGACACAAACTAGCAATGACACCAGTGCCTAAAGAAAGTACCTGCAGTCTACATACTGAATCTGTTGACACAAACTAGCAATGACACCAGTGCCTAAAGAAGGTACCTGCAGTCTACATACTGAATCTGTTGACACAAACTAGCAATGACACCAGTGCCTAAAGAAGGTACCTGCAGTCTACATACTGAACCTGTTGACACAAACTAGCAATGACACCAGTGCCTAAAGAAGGTACCTGCAGTCTACATACTAAATCTGTTGACACAAACTAGCAATGACACCAGTGCCTAAAGAAGGTACCTGCAGTCTACATACTAAATCTGTTGACACAAACTAGCAATGACACCAGTGCCTATAGAAGGTACCTGCAGTCTACATACTAAATCTGTTGACACAAACTAGCAATTTATGACACCAGTGCCTAAAGAAAGTACCTGCAGTCTACATATTAAATCTGTTGACACAAACTAGCAATGACACCAGTGCCTAAAGAAAGTACCTGCAGTCTACATACTAAATCTGTTGACACAAACTAGCAATGACACCAGTGCCTAAAGAAGGTACCTGCAGTCTACATACTAAATCTGTTGACACAAACTAGCAATGACACCAGTGCCTAAAGAAGGTACCTGCAGTCTACATACTAAATCTGTTGACACAAACTAGCAATTTATGACACATGTACAATGCCTAAAGAAGCAGACTGATAAGATCCAGACTTCCTTACTCATCAAACCCAATCAGATCTTCACTTAGAAACAAAAACAAAGCAATAAAAGTTCCCTCCTCAAACACCGACCAGTTCAAAAACTCTTTCTTTGTTAGAACACCAACAGAGTGGAACCATCTGAATAACAGCACCGTCCAAGCGAGGCCTTCAAAAGACAGCTATTAATCAACCAACATCAATAAACCGCCTCTGCGCAATCTCTCCCCGTCGCAGTTATGCCAGACTACTGGATTGTAGCGACGTATTTGAAAGAAGAAGAAGAAGGTACCTGCAGTCTACATACTGAATCTGTTAACACAAATCGGCAACGACACAATGCCTAAAGGTACCTGCTGTCTACATACTGAATCTGTTGACACAAACCGACAATGACACAATGCCTAAAGGTACCTGCCGTCTACATACTGAATCTGTTGACACAAACCGACAATGACACAATGCCTAAAGGTACCTGCCGTCTACATACTGAATCTGTTGACACAAACCGACAATGACACAATGCCTAAAGGTACCTGCAGTCTACATACTGAATCTGTTGACACAAACCGACAATGACACAATGCCTAAAGGTACCTGCAGTCTACATACTGAATCTGTTGACACAAACTGGCAATGACACAATGTCTAAAGGTACCTGCAGTCTACATACTGAATCTGTTGACACAAACTGGCAACGACACAATGCCTAAAGAAGGTACCTGCAGTCCGATGCTGGTGGTGAGGAGGACAGTTTTACCGGTCAGCTCCAGGTAGACGTGGGGCTGGTACAGGTATGGCATGTCCACTGGCTCCCCGTTCACCTGACAAACCATACCACCACTGTGTTCAAATGGTGATCAATGCTGCTTAACCTCTTCAGTACATACCACATACATATGCCACCTCTATAATGCTACAGTACTTGCCACCAACGTATGTATATGTCAGTGCTCATTCATCATGTTGCCACACCCAGAAAAGGCCTGACAAACAGACTACACAAACATGCCGTAAATAATCAATGGCACTGAAGGTGTTAATCTTCTTCTTCTCTGGTGGTGACTAACTTCTTTATATAGAAGTAGACGTTCACACTTGGGATGTGACCAGAAAAAGACAAAAAAAGACTCCAATGTTTTGTCATCATTGGTTGACAACAGCCTGAAGTTGGGGCCAACACTAAAGTGAGAGGTGTACAACAAATGAGCTGCATCAGTACTGGTGATCAGGGTTCAGCTGCATCAGTACTGGTGATCAGGGTTCAGCTGCATCAGTACTGGTGATCAGGGTTCAGCTGCATCAGTACTGGTGATCAGGGTTCAGCTTCATCAGTACTGGTGATCAGGGTTCAGCTGCATCAGTACTGGTGATCAGGGTTCAGCTGCATCAGTACTGGTGATCAGGGTTCAGCTGCATCAGTACTGGTGATCAGGGTTCAGCTGCATCAGTACTGGTAATCAGGGTTCAGCTTCATCAGTGGTTTGTCAATGGCTGACTCACCAGGAGGCATCTGCACTGCACTTAGTGCTGCAGCCACAGGGATACACTGGCCTTTGGGGACCTTCCTCAATGCCACTTGTCCCAGCCCTCCATATCGGGGCAGAGGGTGGATGCCTTGTGCCTCCATTCGGGGAGCTGTATGACCCCACCCCCTCCACCAGTACTCTCCCTGTGGGGATACCGGGGTGGGTGTCTTTCATAAAAATAGTTCCCCCACCTTCTGGAAGCTATGTGCTTGTAACTTCCTCTAATCTGCCACTCTCTTTGACTCTGCCTTTTCCCTCTGCCTTCTGTCATCCACTATCTTTCTGACTTATTGGCCCATTCTCCTGCCTTTTAAAAAGAATCTTCAAATATTTTTTCCTCCTTTGAGCTCCTACGAAATTGGAATGTGTCGGCTGTACACAGCAGGGAGACCAGTGAAAACTGAAAACCGGACACATACGTACCTTACCCAGTATGGCCATATGGCCTGGGAACACAGAAGAAGAAGACCTCCAGAACAGCAGTTACCTCTTCTGCTATGTGGAAGTCAGTGGGACACAACTGACTGACTGGCACATAGTCAACATGTGCTGGAAGCAAAGCATTATCTGACCAACAGTGTCCATGTGGAAGTCAGTGGGACACGACTGACTGACTGGCACATAGTCAACATGTGCTGGAAGCAAAGCATTATCTGACCAACAGTGTCTTTTAGACGACACGATCAGTTGGGATACAGTGCGTCGTATGTACTCAGAACATAATATCATGTAGTTGGAACACACGAAAGGCACTATGGCAGCAAAGATGGTTGGTTGTCCATGACAAAACTGCAGTGAAAATCCACTTTGAATAAGTACACTGATGGACATGCCCTTGTTAACCATTTTGTTTGCGAACAGATCGCCTCATTTTCATTTTTAAAGTCCTTTTTAGGACGGAAATTTAGGTGTTTTTTTAAACTTTGTTTATTTTTTTCATCTTCATCTCTTTGTTTTAATGCACACATTGTACACGTCGCACGTTGTGATGTTTTTAGTTCAATTATGAATGGTTTCTTGCCAGAGCTTTGCAGTGGAGATTTACACTGCTATAGCGTGCTTCACTGCACTCTTTGCATGATTCATCATTTGTTGTGGGGGATTTTCCCCAACAATGTTGCTGCTTTTGATAAAAAGTCTGACTGTGAGGCATGCAAGGCTGACTGTAGATTACAGGAGGCTCGCTGTGAAGCATGCAAGTCACAGCACAAATCATACAAGTCTCATAATAAAGCATGCAAGTCACAGCACAAATCATACAAGTCTCATAATAAAGCATGCAAGTCACAGCACAAATCATACAAGTCTCATAATAAAGCATGCAAGTCACAGCACAAATCATACAAGTCTCATAATAAAGCATGCAAGTCACAGCACAAATCATACAAGTCTCATAATAAAGTATGCAAGTCACAGCACAAATCATACAAGTCTCATAATAAAGCATGCAAGTCACAGCACAAATCATACAAGTCTCATAATAAAGTATGCAAGGCACAGCAAGGCTCTTCATAAACGATAAAGCATGCCAGGTTCATCATTAAACAAGCAAAACTGTGGACCATGGAAAGCTCACCAGGAAGCATGCAAGGCTCCCCGTGAACCAGTGAAGGGTCGCTGTACTGTATGCCAGGATCTCTATGACGCATGCAAGGCTCACCGTGAACCAGTGAAGGGTCGCTGTACTGCATTCCAGGATCTCTATGACGCATGCAAGGCTCACCGTGAACCAGTGAAGGGTCGCTGTACTGTATGCCAGGATCTCTATGACGCATGCAAGGCTCACCGTGAACCAGTGAAGGGTCGCTGTACTGTATGCCAGGATCTCTATGACGCATGCAAGGCTCACCGTGAACCAGTGAAGGATCGCTGTACTGTATGCCAGGATCTCTATGACGCATGCAAGGCTCACCGTGAACCAGTGAAGGATCGCTGTACTGTATGCCAGGATCTCTATGACGCATGCAAGGCTCACCGTGAACCAGTGAAGGGTCGCTGTACTGTATGCCAGGATCTCTATGACGCATGCAAGGCTCACCGTGAACCAGTGAAGGGTCGCTGTACTGTATGCCAGGATCTCTATGACGCATGCAAGGCTCACCGTGAACCAGTGAAGGGTCGCTGTACTGCATGCCAGGATCTCTATGACGCATGCAAGGCTCACACCCTGAAGCATGAATGAAAGTCTTACTATGAAGCACAATTTGCTGATAAGGAATCGGGGGAGGATCACTGTGGATTACTGGAGATTAAGCGTTCAAGGCTCACCCTGAACCATGCAAGGATTAGAATAAATAAATGCAAGGCTCACTGTCAAGCATGACTGTACAGCATGCAAGGCTCACTGTCAAGCATGATTGTACAGCATACAAGGCCCACTGTGAAGCATGACTGTACAGGATGCAGCATGAAAGGCTCACTGTGAAGCATGACTGTACAGCATACAAGGCCCACTGTGAAGCATGACTGTACAGCATACAAGGCCCACTGTCAAGCATGACTGTACAGCATGCAAGGCTCACTGTGAAGCATGACTGTACAGCATACAAGGCTCACTGTGAAGCATGACTGTACAGCATGCAAGGCTCACTGTGAAGCATGACTGTACAGCATACAAGGCTCACTGTGAAGCATGACTGTACAGCATACAAGGCTCACTGTCAAGCATGACTGTACAGCATGCAGCATGCAAGGCCCACTGTGAAGCATGACTGTACAGCATACAAGGCTCACTGTGAAGCATGACTGTACAGCATGCAGGGCTCACTGTGAAGCATGACTGTACAGCATGCAGCATGCAAGGCTCACTGTGAAGCATGACTGTACAGCATGCAGCATGCAAGGCCAGGCGGACAGACTGCAAAGTCTGAAAGGCTCACACCATGAAGCATACAAGGCTCACACCGTGAAGCATGCAAGGTTCACGCAGTGAAGCCTTCAAGGCTCACTCTGACAACGCTGTTCTGCAGCAGATCGACCACCAGCTGTCCCACAGTCACTGTCAGGTTCTGGGCCCAGGACACCTCCCCCGGGGCCTGCCGGCTGTCATGCTGAACCTCCACGCTGAAATCAACAGCTGTTACCCTTTCACCGCCACCAATTGTTCTTATTTTGGATACCAATGATACTGACCTAAAGAAGGAAGGACTGGCTATACCAATTATACTGACCTGAAGAAGGAAGGACTGGCTATACCAATGATACTGACCTGAAGAAGGAAGGACTGGCTATACCAATTATACTGACCTTAAGAAGGAAGGACTGGCTATACCAATTATACTGACCTTAAGAAGGAAGGACTGGCTATACCAATTATACTGACCTGAAGAAGGAAGGACTGGCTATACCAATGATACTGACCTGAAGAAGGAAGGACTGGCTATACCAATGATACTGACCTGAAGAAGGAAGGACTGGCTATACCAATTATACTGACCTGAAGAAGGAAGGGCTGGCTATACCAATTATACTGACTTGAAGAAGGAAGGACTGGCTATACCAATTATACTGACATGAAGAAGGAAGGACTGGCTATACCAATTATACTGACCTGAAGAAGGAAGCGCTGGCTATACCAATTATACTGACCTGAAGAATGAAGGGCTGGCTATACCAATTATACTGACCTGAAGAAGGAAGGACTGGCTATACCAATTATACTGACCTGAAGAAGGAAGGGCTGGCTATACCAATTATACTGACCTGAAGAATGAAGGGCTGGCTATACCAATTATACTGACCTAAAGAAGGAAGGGCTGGCTATACCAATTATACTGACCTAAAGAAGGAAGGGCTGGCTATACCAATTATACTGACCTAAAGAAGGAAGGGGGGCTATACCAATTATACTGACCTAAAAAATGAAGGGCTGGCTATACAAATTATACTGACCTGAAGAAGGAAGGGCTGGCTATATCAATTATACTGACCTAAAGAAGGAAGGGCTTGCTATACCAATGATACTGACCTAAAGAAGGAAGGGGGGCTATACCAATGATACTGACCTAAAGAAGGAAGGGGGGCTATACCAATTATACTGACCTAAAGAAGGAAGGGCTGGCTATACCAATTATACTGACCTAAAGAAGGAAGGGGGGCTATACCAATTATACTGTCCTAAAGAATGAAGGGCTGGCTATATCAATTATACTGACCTACACAAGGAAGGGCTGGCTATACCAATTATACTGACCTACACAAGGAAGGGCTGGCTACTGCAATACTGGGGAATGCCGAACAAAAACAAAAACATTGTCGTTCCTTATCCCCTGAACCATTTTGCCGCCAGCCATTTTTTTAACCCCCCCAAATACCATTAAACGTGGGTAGAGAAAAATAATTCTCTAAAATACTGTGAATTCCTCTGTGACATGTATGACATTAGGCCTGTCCTTACTGCCGAAAATTAAGAAAATAGGATTCTCGGATAACAGGCCCTGATTTGATGCCTTAACCATTGTGGTGCATAAATGCGACATGGCAGTGAAAGGGTTAAATCAAGAGCATTAAATTACAAGATAAAACAGCTTGATACAATAGGCTATAATGACATAGGTTCTCTCTGAACATGGTGCCATTAATGGCAGTGAAAAATCTGTATTCTGAAAACCTGTTCATTCCATAAGTGCAGCTCCAGACGCAAAGAATGTCCATTACTCTCAAAGTAGGTTGCACTGGTCGTTTGAATTGCATCCTGAGGGATTAGTCGATCCTAAAGGATCCTCTCCAACACACTATCCAAGTCTTCTTCACAGACACTGGGGATGTCCCCTGGGCAAGGCTTCCCCACTGTAAACAACTTCCAGCCCTGCCCCTAGGAATAGCAGTTGTCCCCTCTGCTATCTGGACATCATATTCAAAATAGGATTCACACACCACACACAAAGAGGCCAGCCTACAGATTCACGCCTGTAAGACATTAATGAATGTTGAAAGCAATTTATCACCATTAAAAAGTCCCATGTTCAAGAATATCTATGAATTCTTGTGGGCCAATTTCTAACACATAAAAATTGATGTTTCAACAATGCAACTGCCCTGTGATTACACACACACACACAGACCTGAATTCACTGTTGTCACAGTCTGCGGCCATGACGTAGCGACAGGTGCCCTGGAAGTGGAGCGTGGCTCCGTCAAAGGTGCGGTAGTGGGGGTCACCAAACACCAGGCAGCTGCCCGGACCTGTCACAACAACAATAATGTTAACTGCATTGTTTGGACTATAAGGCTGACCAGTGACAACAACAATAATGTTAACTGCATTGTTTGGACTATAAGGCTGACCAGTGACAACAACAATAACGTTAACTGCATTGTTTGGACTATAAGGCTGACCAGTGACAACAACAATAATGTTAACTGCATTGTTTGGACTATAAGGCTGACCAGTGACAACAACAATAATGTTAACTGCATTGTTTGGACTATAAGGCTGACCAGTGACAACAACAATAATGTTAACTGCATTGTTTGGACTATAAGGCTGACCAGTGACAACAACAATAACGCTTACTGTATTGCTTGGACTATAAGGCTGACCAGTGACAACAACAATAACGCTAACTGTATTGCTTGGACTATAAGGCTGACCAGTGACAACAACAATAACGCTAACTGTATTGCTTGGACTATAAGGCTGACCAGTGACAACAACAATAACGCTAACTGTATTGCTTGGACTATAAGGCTGACCAGTGACAACAACAATAACGCTTACTGTATTGCTTGGACTATAAGGCTGACCAGTGACAACAACAATAACGCTAACTGTATTGCTTGGACTATAAGGCTGACCAGTGACAACAACAATAACGCTTACTGTATTGCTTGGACTATAAGGCTGACCAGTGACAACAACAATAACGCTTACTGTATTGCTTGGACTATAAGGCTGACCAGTAACAACAACAATAACGCTTACTGTATTGCTTGGACTATAAGGCTGACCAGTGACAACAACAATAACGCTAACTGTATTGCTTGGACTATAAGGCTGACCAGTGACAACAACAATAACGCTAACTGTATTGCTTGGACTATAAGGCTGATCCCCCAAATTTGACACAAAATTCAGATTTTGTTATATTTTCTTACTATTTTAATAGTCATATCATAAGGCGCCACAGCATGCACATTTTTCTATTCAAGTAGATTCAATACATTAATGCCCCATTGCCCATTTAGGGCCAACTCCAGGTTGCTATATAAGTTATATTATAATAAGTAATATGTTATATCATAACAAGTCACATTGGTGTCAATCTCTGAAAAGCTTCTGAAACATACAATGATACTCTATGAAAATCAGCTAAATAACTAAAATAGCATAGCAGGAACAGAATCTTTGTTGGTACTTACGATCTGTGATGCAATTTTAAAGATTCAGCTGTTTTGTTGAATGGTGACTGTGTAAGGTAAGAAGATATGTGAATACAGAACAATAGAAAAACAACAAGAGAATGTCACAAGAAAACATTGCCATTTTCAATACAGATGGCATCAATGAAATTTCAATAGACTGATGATGACTGACGTTTCTTCTTCTTCCTTTGCATTCTTATGGCCACAGTGGGTAAGGTACGTATGTCTGTAATTTTCAGTTTTACTGGTCTCCCCGCTGCATTCAGCCGACACATTCCGATTTGGGAAGAGTGACTGACGTTTGAGGCAGACGGGGCAGCACTGTCCCGGTGCGGTGGCTGGAATCTCGTCCTGGGCGCAGTCACTGACAGCACACTGCTGTATGGTGCAGGACACCTCCCCCCCCTGGCACTGACAGCGCGTGCACTCGTCCACTATCCACTGCTCCCCTGGCTGCACGGCCACAGAAGGGAAGTTCATGAGGATGTGAAGAGAGACTGAGAGAGAGAGAGTGTGTGTGTGTGTGTGTGTTGGTGTTGGTGTGTGTGTGTGTGTGTGTGTGTGTGTGTGTGTGTGTGTGTGTGTGTGTGTGTGTGTGTTGGTGTTGGGTGAGTATGTTGGTGTGCTTGTGTGTGTGTGTGTGTGTGTCAGAGACAGAAAGAGAGAGAGTGTGTGTGTGAGAGAGAGAGTGAGTGAGTGAGAGAGAGAGAGAGAGTGTGTATGTGTGTGTGTGAGAGAGAGAGAGAGAGAGAGTGAGTGAGAGAGAGAGTGTGTGTATGAGAGAGAGAGAGTGAGTGAGAGAGAGAGAGAGAGTGTGTGTGTGTGTGAGAGAGAGAGAGTATGTTTGCATGAAAGAAGAGAGACAGAGATACAGACACAGAGAGAGAAAGAATAAAACAGTTGGTATTTTAGAGAGAGCTGAGTGGGTGGGAAAATGTGTGCATGTATGTCATGTGTGTGCGTGAATGAGAAAGAGAGAGGGAGTGTGTGTGTGTGTGTGTGTGTGTGTGTGTGTGTGTCTGTGTCTGTGTGTGTGTGTGTGTGTGTGTGTGTGTGTGTGCATGTATGTCATGTGTGTGCGTGAATGAGAAAGAGAGAGGGAGTGTGTGTGTGTGTGTGTGTGTGTGTGTGTGTGTGTGTGTGTGTGTGTGTGTGTGTGTGTGTGTGTGTGTGTGTGTGTGTGTGTGTGTGTGTGTGTGTGTGTGTGTGTGTGTGTGTGTGCATGTATGTCATGTGTGTGCGTGAATGAGAAAGAGAGAGGGAGTGTGTGTGTGTGTGTGTGTGTGTGTGTGTGTGTGTGTGTGTGTGTGTGTGTGTGTGTGTGTGTGTATGTGTGTGTGTGTGAGTGAGAGAGAGAGAATGTGTGCAATTATTTAGCAAAGCAGCTGGATAATAAATCAACAATTAAAAAAAATTCAAGATCTCTCCTACCAAAGTAAAAAAGGGAAAAGTTCACCTTGATAATTGCTAGTTCAGTAAATGCGACATGTTCTTCTAGCTGGTGTCACTAATGCATGTGAACCGCTGACCTGCACGGTCCTGCCCTGGTAGAAGCACTTGGCCTCTACCTGGTGTCACTAATGCATGTGAACCGCTGACCTGCACGGTCCTGCCCTGGTAGAAGCACTTGGCCTCTACCTGGTGTCACTAATGCATGTGAACCGCTGACCTGCATGGTCCTGCCCTGGTAGAAGCACTTGGCCTCTACCTGGTGTCACTAATGCATGTGAACCGCTGACCTGCACGGTCCTGCCCTGGTAGAAGCACTTGGCCTCTACCTGGTGTCACTAATGCAAGTGAACCGCTGACCTGCATGGTCCTGCCTTGGTAGAAGCACTTGGCCTCGGCCACTGGCTGGCAACGTTCGCAGCACTCCCCATCTTCGTGGATCAGCCGCTCCGTCGCCCCGCACGACAAGGGAGGGCACTCCTGCATCACGCAGGTGATTTCTCCCGCCTGTGCAAAACAGTCATGATGATATTACTGAACTGTTGTGTAAACTGGTTTACAGAATGCGTCATTGTTTATCACAAATAAAAACGAAAGAAAAAAGAAAGTTACGCTTTGTATCATAATTTAAAAACAAAACAATAACTTACATGTATTAAAGGTTTATTTAACCTTCTTGCAGTCAGATTCTTTGAGGCCAAACTTCTCCAAGATGTAACATTCTTATAGCAAGCTTAGCACTTTTTGTTCTCTCTCTTTCTCTCTTGGGGCAGATGGGGCTCGTCAGCCATGGAAGGCAGTTCAACTAGGGGAAGGACACCACTAGCATAGGGCAGATGGGGCTCACCAGCCTTGAACTTGGAGGGCATAACAGTTCATCTAGGGGAAGAACACCACTAGCATAGGGCAGATGGGGCTCACCAGCCTTGAACTTGGAGGGCATAACAGTTCATCTAGGGGAAGGACACCACTAGCATAGGGCAGATGGGGCTCACCAGCCTTGAACTTGGAGGGCATAACAGTTCATCTAGGGGAAGGACACCACTAGCATAGGGCAGATGGGGCTGACCAGCCTTGAACTTGGAGGGCATAACAGTCCATCTAGGGGAAGGACACCACTGATCACAAACCACTGCTGCCTTGCAGTACCCCTGTTCACAGGAAAGGCTTCGGGAGTAAACCCTGAAGAAAAATCCGAAGCTGGAGTCCCTAAGGCGGTTTGTGGCTGTTCGCAGCGATGATCCAGTAACTCCTGTGACACTGATGGTGCCTGGCCGTTCCTTTGGATATATCATCAGTGTGGAGAGGGTGACCTACTGTTTGGGCATCAGCTGGTTCTCCATATCAACTTGCCCTGGATTGCGCCTGGAGAGGATCGTTGTGGTAGGGACTGCCACTCCAGAATAGGGCTGACAAGTCACAGCAGATGCTGCTCCAAACCGTGATTTTAACACGGTCCTTGTCTGATCTAAGGCACAAAATCCATGGTCGAATCGACCGAAGGAGGCCTACTACTACTACTATTATTCCTGTTCTACCTCACTAAATGGAAGGGATCTGTCATGCTAATAAGAGTATGGGGGCTTCACTGGTCTATGGAAGGAAACCCAACTAAGTTTCCAAGCCCTCCTCGCATGATCATGAGGTCAGCATGTGATGGAAAACTACTATTCCCATCTTGGAAGCAACAGCTCTTTCCAGGAACTACCGTTTTCTCCCGTTATAAAAATAAGAGGGTCAAGTAATTAATAATAATAATAATAATAAATTCTTTAAATTGTTTTCTCATGCTCAAACATACAACTCTCGCTGATTAGAAAACAGCAAACATTAAAGGAAACATGGATCAGTCAATGAAATAAACAGGTCTCGCTATGCTGGTTCTGCAATCAAGACATTGTTGTCATCAAATATTGGGCTTAGTAAGATGGGTCCAGCTTATATTAGCTCAAAACAGGCTTCACTGAAGTGACTCAGCAGCAGCGCAGTGTCTGCTCTGGTGGTTGCCTCTTGACAACAAACACCGACTTCTCCCTATGGACTGCTGATGTCTGTGTCTGCCGCCTGACAATCCACAGGGCGGATAGATCTCATTGGGGACTTGGACAGAGCAGCATGCCACTGGGAGACCCAGCCAGAAGATGGGACAAGGGAAAATATTAATAGATCAGTGCTAAAAAAATCAAACTCTATTTCCTCTTTGAATTACTTGTCCAAGGCAAGATTGCTGAATTATCATTACATCTTACAATCCACTGGCTGGCTGCCCCCCCTGTCAATGAGTAACATACCTGGCAGAGGCAGGAGATGCAAGGGTTCTCCACAGCGGTCCACTGGTCTCCCTCGTGGTGATACGCTGCCTCCGCTCTGTCATAGCACGCTGCCAACACACACCAGTCACACCCTTCAGCACTGACTCTTGTCTCCAACCTCTTCACTGCCTACCATGCATTATTGTACATACATTCCCCCCAAAACAAAGACGAAAAAAAAGGGTGGCGCTGTGCTTGCAGTGATGCGCTCTCCAGGTGGGAGTAGCCTGAACTTGACAGAAAAGTCTGTGACCAGAATATTCCAACCACATAAAGCATCTTCTGGCCTTCACCTGACCATGTAAACTGTTTAACCCTTTCGTTGCCAGAGATCAGTCTCTGTGACCAGAATATTCCAACCACATAAAGCATCTTCTGGCCTTCACCTGACCATGTAAACTGTTTAACCCTTTTGCTGCCAGTGTCGCATTTCTGCACCATACTGATTTAACACCCATGGCACTAAAAGGCATGAAATTAGGATCTGTCTTCCAATAACCTTATGTTGTAAAGTTTGGGAGATAAAGAAAGACCTTATTTGGTACATGTCATAGGGGGATTCACAGTATTGCAGATGTGGAGATAAGGAAAGGCCTTATTTGATACATGTCATAGGGGGATTCACAGTATTGCAGATGTGGAGATAAGGAAAGGCCTTATTTGATACATGTCATAGGGGGATTCACAGTATTGCAGATGTGGAGATAAGGAAAGGCCTTATTTGATACATGTCATAGGGGGATTCACAGTATTGCAGATGTGGAGATAAAGAAAGACCTTATTTGATACATGTCATAGGGGGATTCACAGTATTGCAGATGTGGAGATAAAGAAAGACCTTATTTGATACATGTCATAGGGGGGATTCACAGTATTGCAGATGTGGAGATAAAGAAAGACCTTATTTGATACATGTCATAGGGGGATTCACAGTATTGCAGATGTGGAGATAAAGAAAGACCTTATTTGATACATGTCATAGGGGGATTCACACTATTGCAGATGTGGAGATAAAGAAAGGCCTTATTTGATACATGTCATAGGGGGATTCACACTATTGCAGATGTGGAGATAAAGAAAGGCCTTATTTGATACATGTCATAGGGGGGATTCACAGTATTGCAGAAGCCAGATTTACATTACCCAGGTAAGCTTGACAAAAATGTTTGGCTGAAAAATGTTTGGCATGGAAAGTGTGAAGATAATGTGCAGAGGCCACGAGGACAGCTGACCCAGCACTGGCCCGGCACAGCCTTGTGGACATCAGGGGGACACACACTGACCTGGACAGGTGCGGCAGCACTGGCCCGGCACAGCCATGTGGACATCAGGGGGACACACACTGACCTGGACAGGTCAGGCAGCACTGGCCCGGCACAGCCTTGTGGACATCAGGGGGACACACACTGACCTGGACAGGTGAGGCAGCACTGGCCCGGCACAGCCATCTGGACATCAGGGGGACACACACTGACCTGGACAGGTGCGGCAGCACTGGCCCGGCACAGCCTTGTGGACATCAGGGGGACACACACTGACCTGGACAGGTGAGGCAGCACTGGCCCAGAACAGCCTTGTGGACATCAGGGGGACACACACTGACCTGGACAGATGAGGCAGCACTGGCCCGGCACAGCCATGTGGACATCAGGGGGACACACACTGACCTGGACAGATGAGGCAGCACTGGCCCGGCACAGCCATCTGGACATCAAGGGGACACACACTGACCTGGACAGGTGAGGCAGCACTGGCCCGGCACAGCCATCTGGACATCAGGGGGACACACACTGACCTGGACAGGTGAGGCAGCACTGGCCCGGCACAGCCTTGTGGACATCAGGGGGACACACACTGACCTGGACAGATGAGGCAGCACTGGCCCGGCACAGCCATCTGGACATCAAGGGGACACACACTGACCTGGACAGGTGAGGCAGCACTGGCCCGGCACAGCCTTGTGGACATCAGGGGGACACACACTGACCTGGACAGGTGAGGCAGCACTGGCCCGGCACAGCCTTGTGGACATCAGGGGGACACACACTGACCTGGACAGGTGAGGCAGCACTGGCCCGGCACAGCCATCTGGACATCAGGGGGACACACACTGACCTGGACAGGTGAGGCAGCACTGGCCCGGCACAGCCTTGTGGACATCAGGGGGACACACACTGACCTGGACAGATGAGGCAGCACTGGCCCGGCACAGCCATGTGGACATCAGGGGGACACACACTGACCTGGACAGGTGAGGCAGCACTGGCCCGGCACAGCCATGTGGACATCAGGGGGACACACACTGACCTGGACAGGTGAGGCAGCACTGGCCCGGCACAGCCTTGTGGACATCAGGGGGACACACACTGACCTGGACAGATGAGGCAGCACTGGCCCGGCACAGCCATGTGGACATCAGGGGGACACACACTGACCTGGACAGGTGAGGCAGCACTGGCCCAGCACAGCCATGTGGACATCAGGGGGACACACACTGACCTGGACAGATGAGGCAGCACTGGCCCGGCACAGCCATCTGGACATCAGGGGGACACACACTGACCTGGACAGGTGAGGCAGCACTGGCCCAGAACAGCCATCTGGACATCAGGGGGACACACACTGACCTGGACAGGTGAGGCAGCACTGGCCCGGCACAGCCTTGTGGACATCAGGGGGACACACACTGACCTGGACAGGTGAGGCAGCACTGGCCCGGCACAGCCATCTGGACATCAGGGGGACACACACTGACCTGGACAGGTGAGGCAGCACTGGCCCGGCACAGCCTTGTGGACATCAGGGGGACACACACTGACCTGGACAGGTGAGGCAGCACTGGCCCGGCACAGCCTTGTGGACATCAGGGGGACACACACTGACCTGGACAGGTGAGGCAGCACTGGCCCGGCACAGCCATCTGGACATCAGGGGGACACACACTGACCTGGACAGGTGAGGCAGCACTGGCCCGGCACAGCCATCTGGACATCAGGGGGACACACACTGACCTGGACAGGTGAGGCAGCACTGGCCCGGCACAGCCATCTGGACATCAGGGGGACACTGCAGGGCCTGGCACTGCTCCTTCATGCACACCCAGCTGAAGTCCTCCTGCACACACACACACACACACACACACACACACACAGAAGGCTTCATGTATGCACAAATACACATGTGTAAGCACATACACACAATAGCCATGAGTGTGTGCACAAAAGCAATTCCTCACACACCTTTGGAAGCAGATAGAGTTCTAGTTCACGTTCAAAACTTGTCAATGTTTAACTGTACCATTTCCAAGCTATTAATTCATACGTATCGCAATGATTTTGAATTATTAAAAAACCTCACAAATCACTCCAGCCATATAATACACACAAACAAAATGTACATAATCAAAATGAGAAGTAAAAGAAGATAACAGGTTTTTACTTCAGGTTTAGACATAGGGAAGTGGTAGGAAGTGGCGCATCAGACTTTTTTATATGTAGACTTTATATAGAAAAACTCTACACCGATTGGTTTCCCCACAACAAACCACTACAAAAGCAAAGTCAGAGGCAAAATTGTGGTCTAATGGAGCGAAGCGAGTCAAGAAGTGACCAAGGTATGGTGTGCACACAGATTTACTTCCCTTGAAGCAAATACATCAAATTGACAGCTATCTATTAATTCCGGACATATATGGCTTGAATGAGTTAATAATGAATTTCACTGTCAATAAAACAAGAGCATGCTTTCAATAAGAAAATCCCTACAAATGAGAATGTGTAGCCGATGCCAAGCATGTGTACTCGGATGTTAACCAGAAATAGTCTGTTTCAAACTTGCTATCAAATCTGTAAGTCAATAGCCAAGAGATTCTCTTAACTGAACTAACATTTCAACATTAAATTTCATTATTTAATAGAAAAGCATTTTTACTTGTAAAAACGTTTTCCTGATAAAAATGAAAGAAGGGTTACACCTGTTGTGTTTCTTACCTTACATTCGCAGTAGAAGCAAGGGTCACTTGGTCGAGGTCGAGTGACCTGGCCAAGGTCAGCAACGGTACAGCCACTGGACACTGACACACGTGGCATCAATTTATCTTATATATGTTGAAAGATTTAAACTTTAAACGCGTTGTGGAAACAATCATACTGGCAAGGATTATATAATAATAATAATAATAATGGTTATTTATAGAGCGCTTAACTCCCTTTGCAGGGAGCTCAAAGCGCTGAACAAAAGCCTAATTACTAAGTAACATACAGATAAACATACACATTAAAGACAAGCCAAGAATAATCAACATGAAGACAAGTATCAATGAATATAAACATTAAAAATAAGTGAAACTGTTAATACAAAATACATGTATTAATCTCTCTCCTGTTGAATCAAACATACAATAAAAATAAATATATATTTTTAAAAAATCAAATGAGTTACGAGACAGACGCACACTGAATGATAAGGAAAAAATGAACGAAGTGTTTGGCTATGTCAAAGCTAAACATTCTTTTATACAACTCAATAGCATCGGTCTTCAGCACTGCAGAAGAACTCAGTGAAGAACAGTTCGCCGCCCGATGTCAAATGCTCCTTGTGATGCTAGCAAGCCCAGCCTGAGTGATATCGACATCTGCCTACAAGGTGTGGTGAAACTGCTTAGGGATTTGGACCCCAACAAAGCAGGCGGACCAGAAGGCCTCAGTCCCAAGCTCCTTCAAGGCGTGGCAGAGGAGATAGCACCTGCCCTCACCCTGCTGTACCAGGCTTCCCTGAACTCATCCACTGTGCCCACTGACTGGAGGACTGCGTTCATCACCCCAGTCTTCAAAAAGGGTGAACGATATAGGGCAGACAACTATCGGCCAATATCACTAACCTGCATACCATGCAAGATCTTCGAACACATCATCGTGTCAGCAGTGATGAACTTTGCAGAGGAACAGCAGATCCTGTGCCCACAGCAACATGGATTCCGGAAAGCTCACTCCTATGAGTCACAACTACTCGGTTTTGTGTACGAGGCGGCAACTGCAATGGAGCAAGGCAAACAAGTCGACGTTCTCGTCATGGACTTTTCAAAAGCCTTTGACAAAGTCAGTCATGCCCTGCTTATCCACAAACTCAGACAGTATGGAATCGTCGGCAAAGTCAATGCATGGATCCAGAGTTTCCTGAACAACAGGCAGCAGTCAGTTGTTGTGGGAGGAACGAGGTCAGAATTTGCCCCTGTGAAATCCGGCGTCCCACAAGGTTCCGTCCTTGGACCCAGCCTCTTCCTTCTCTACATCAACAACTTGCCCACCGACCTGGTTTTCATGGCACGCCTTTTTGCGGATGACACAGCCTGCCATAAAGACGTCTCCAGTACAGAAGACCAGCGCCTTGTCCAGCAAGATCTCGACACCCTTGCGCAATGGGAAGAACGCTGGAAATTAAAATGACGTTCCACCCGGAAAAGTGTATGACGCTGCACATGACAAGGCGCAGAAAGACACTAGCTGGAGACTACACCCTCCATGGACATGTGCTGAAGAGTGTCTCCAGTGCAAAGTATCTAGGAGTGACGCTGACCAACGAGTTGAAATGGGACCTTCATGTTAGTAACATCACCAACAAAGCAAACAAGATCCTAGGCTTTGTCAGAAGGAACTTGAAGGTCTGCAGTCGCAAGGCCAAAGCAACAGCATACAAGGCTCTTGTCCGACCTGTTTTGGAATATGCCAGTCCTGTATGGGATCCTACCACAACAACCTGCATTGACTCCATCAAGAAAGTCCAGAGGCGTGCAGCAAGGTGGACCATGCAGGACTACAAGCAAACCTCCAGTGTCGACACCATGCTGCAAGAACTTGCTTGGCCTTCGCTGCAGGAGAAGAGAAAAAAGGCGCGACTCACCACCCTGTACAAATACAAGAACGGGCTCCTGAAAATGGAAACCAAACACGCGCCAACTACCAACTGTCAAAAGAAAACAGGACGCCAGACCAACACGCAGGCGTACGATGTCCGATCGTACAGGACACAGTACCGTCAGGGAACCTTTTTCCCTCGCACGATCCCGGAGTGGAACTGCCTCCCGGAGAACATTGTCGCTGCACCGTCCCTTGCATCCTTCGACTCCAGGCTTCATCACCACCTGAAGTGGACCAACGCCCCAGACCCTGGAGGAGAGCCAGCATCAGCAGGGCTCTCAGCCACATCCCAGCGATGAAACCCTGAGCAAACGCCCCCACCCCAGTCTCTTCATCCCCATCCGTCTTTTTTACCCCAGTAGTTAGGGATTTGTTTGTTTGTCTTTGTTTGTCCGTTTGGTTGGGGCCTGGACACTGCCTTATGGAGTGCCTAGGGTCGGCTAGTTCCCAGCTTTCTGGGGGCGAACGTGAAAATTAGTAGCTGCCGGCAGCTCCCTGTAAATATCCCAGTCCAGAAATAGGAATTTTGTTTGTTTGTTTGCTGCATCTTGTATTTTTCTACTGGACCCAAGTAAATTTAAGTAGACTACGTGTGATAGCTGATTTCTGGCTTTGCTTTTCTTTTCTCTCTCTTCTGCTTCTTTTTCTTTGGTCACCCCCAAAGTGTGTGCATTTACTTCTATAAAAAGAAGCTGGCCACCACCACAGAAGAAGAAGAAGAGAAGAAGATAGCTTAGCTTGAGACTAATGGAATGAAATGCTATCTCCAGAGTTATTGTTCTTTGCATTTGCCTAGACTTTCTTCAGAGTTATTGTTCTTTGCATTTGCCTAGACTTTCTCTAGAGTTATTGTTCTTTGCATTTGCCTAGACTTTCTCTAGAGTTATTGTTCTTTGCATTTGCCTAGACTTTCTCTAGAGTTATTGTTCTTTGCATTTGCCTAGACTTTTTCCAGAGTTATTGTTCTTTGCATTTGCCTAGACTTTCTCCATAGTAATTGTTGTTAGAAAGACGCAAACAGATTTAATAATAGGCATGTGATAGCATGTTGTCAGATCCAAAGGGGGTGCAATGTCACCGACATCCTGCACTACAACAAAGGGGGTGCAATGTCACTGACGTCCTGCACTACAACAAAGGGGGTGCAATGTCACTGACATCCTGCACTACAACAAAGGGGGTGCCATGTCACTGACGTCCTGCACTACAACAAAGGGGGTGCAATGTCACTGACATCCTGCACTACAACAAAGGGGGTGCAATGTCACTGACGTCCTGCACTACAACAAAGGGGGTGCCATGTCACTGACATCCTGCACTACAACAAAGGGGGTGCAATGTCACTGACATCCTGCACTACAACAAAGGGGGTGCAATGTCACTGACATCCTGCACTACAACAAAGGGGGTGCAATGTCACTGACGTCCTGCACTACAACAAAGGGGGTGCAATGTCACTGACATCCTGCACTACAACAAAGGGGGTGCAATGTCACTGACGTCCTGCACTACAACAAAGGGGGTGCAATGTCACTGACATCCTGCACTACAACAAAGGGGGTGCAATGTCACTGACATCCTGCACTACAACAAAGGGGGTGCAATGTCACTGACGTCCTGCACTACAACAAAGGGGGTGCCATGTCACTGACGTCCTGCACTACAACAAAGGGGGTGCAATGTCACTGACGTCCTGCACTACAACAAAGGGGGTGCAATGTCACTGACATCCTGCACTACAACAAAGGGGGTGCCATGTCACTGACGTCCTGCACTACAACAAAGGGGGTGCAATGTCACTGACATCCTGCACTACAACAAAGGGGGTGCAATGTCACTGACGTCCTGCACTACAACAAAGGGGGTGCAATGTCACTGACATCCTGCACTACAACAAAGGGGGTGCAATGTCACTGACATCCTGCACTACAACAAAGGGGGTGCCATGTCCTGCACTACAACAAAGGGGGTGCAATGTCACTGACATCCTGCACTACAACAAAGGGGGTGCAATGTCACTGACATCCTGCACTACAACAAAGGGGGTGCCATGTCCTGCACTACAACAAAGGGGGTGCAATGTCCTGCACTACAACAAAGGGGGTGCAATGTCCTGCACTACAACAAAGGGGGTGCAATGTCCTGCACTACAACAAAGGGGGTGCAATGTCCTGCACTACAACAAATTAAAGGGAGTGCCATGTCACTGACGTCCTGCACAGGTGGGGCAGCAGTCTCCAGGCAGGGGGCCCACCAGGCTCTCTGGGGGGCAGTTGGCCACGCTGGGACACGTCTCATGCACACAGCTCAGGTGCCCGTCCTCGTGTCACACACACAATAAACAATATCAACAATGGTTTTCTTTGTTCAAAACGCAATACATTTGTGAATCGTCATAACAACAAGCATTTTTTTTGTGCTTACGAAGCCCTAGGAACTTAGAAAACAAGTAAGTAGATAAATAAATAATATTAAATAACATAGCTTAAATAAGTTACAAATTATGCATCAAACACACAAATACACACAAAGAGAAAAAAAAGGAAGAAGTCAGTAGACACCACAGAGAGAGAGAGAGAGAGAGAGAGAGAGAGAGAGAGAGAGAGAGAGAGAGAGAGAGAGAGAGAGAGAGAGAGAGAGAGAGAGAGAGAGAGAGAGAGAGAGAGAGAGACAGAGAGAGAGAGAGAGAGAGAGAGAGAGAGAGAGAGAGAGAGAGAGAGAGAGAGAGAGACGAAACGAAACAAATTTTTATTTATACAGGGTAATGAGATAAGCATTGCTTTTTTACACTCAGCCCTGTGGGCAAACAAGAAAACTAACAGACCAACAAATAAATAATGCAAAAACATTATAAAGTAACAGATAAGCATCAAACACAATGTCACACACAGAGAGAGAGAGAGAGAGAGAGAGAGAGAGAGAGAGAGAGAGAGAGAGAGAGAGAGAGAGAGAGAGAGAGAGAGAGAGAGAGAGAGAGAGAGAGAGAGAGAGAGAGAGAGAGAGAGAGAGAGAGAGAGAGAGAGAGAGAGAGAGAGAGAGAGAGAGAGAGAGAGAGAGAGAGAGAGAGAGAGAGAGAGAGAGAGAGAGAGAGAGAGAGAGAGAGAGAGAGAGAGAGAGAGAGAGAGAGAGAGAGAGGTAAAACTGATGAACACAATGTTGTGGAATTCATCTCCTGACGACAGCCATCAAGTCAAAACAACATGTCCAGAAGCCAAATACAATAAACTGTCAAAGGCAAACCAGCTATTGTATAAAAATGCATTTAACACGCACACACAGACACACATCAGTACCAATCTGTTGTACAGGCCTTACCCCACAGTGGCAGATGTCGCAGGCATCTCCGTTGGGACTGAAGTCTTCTCCGTCTCTGTAGCTGATACCATTGAAGTTACAGTCTGAAAACAAACAAACCACACTGTTTGTTATAATCACTGTACTTTGAGCCAATCAGGTGATAAAAAATACCAATCAATTAATTAAATAAACCAAATACAATCAAAAGAAAAAGAGATGAATCCAAGTGTATCCTATGTTTAACCTTTTCACTAATTACAAGAAAATAAAAGCAATAAATTGTTTTGCAATACTCTAAATCCTTCTTTCTTGTTTTATTACTCATAATTTCAAGATGATTGCGTTATTGGGCATCACAATCTGCTTCGGTTATCCTTTAGTGATTTAGGCGATTCACAAAACTGATGCAAGAATGCAAATTTGGCGGTGAAAAGATTAAAGAAGAAGAATATTACAAACTTCTTGTCGGTAAATGATGACATTATCACAAAAAATCACACTCTGCAAAACACCAAATAAAACATGCATCACAAACCTAGATATGCAAACACAAACCACACAAGCATACCCACTTATAATGATCTTAACAACAGGCCCCTAATTCACATCATCACACACGCCGCAAGGGCTATTCACCAACTAAAAAGCTTGGACAAACGTTTGTTGCTGATATGTCAACATTTTCAACTTGTCTTAGTACGGGAGAAGCAACGATAGTTTATCTCGCTTTTCTCAAGAATTGCAACACCAAATAAAAAGAGAAAGGTAATGATGCTATACGCGTGACGTTATTGTTTTTCCGGACACTGACTGGGGCAGATGGGGCAGCACTGTCCGGGCACAGGCAGGGGGTTGTCGCAGGGCACGTAGCACTCCACCTCCATGCAGGTCACCAGGCCCCCCGTGCATGCGCACGACACGCACGGCTTGTTGGGCACGATGAAGCTCGTGTTGGACGCATAGTGCCGGTCATGGTAATCGCAACCTGACCAAGGAAAGGAACGCACGAATCAGGCATCAGAATAATCTTCTGAAAAACGGGGTACAAAGGAAAGGAACGCAGGAATCAGGCATCACTATAGTCCTCTGAAAAACATGGTAGATAGATAGATAGATAGTTAAAAGAGACAAGCCTCTTCCACCACAAACGGTAATATCGGAGCTATTCACTGTGTGTCAAAGCACAAAATAGAACAGTTCTCCCACGTTAAACCACAAACACATTTGAAAAACGTGGTACAAAGGAAAGGAATGAAGGAATCAGGCATCACAACAGTCCTCTGAAAAACGAGGTACAAGGGAAAGGAATGCAGGAATCAGAATAATCTTCTGAAAAACGTGGTACAAGGGAAAGGAACGCAGGAATCAGGCATCACAACAGTCCTCTGAAAAACGAGGTACAAGGGAAAGGAAGGCAGGAATCAAGCATCACAATAGTCCTCTGAAAAACGTGGTACAAGGGAAAGGAAGGCAGGAATCAAGCATCACAACAGTCCTCTGAAAAACGTGGTACAAGGACCATCAAGGCTCCAGAGAATTATTGATGAGCAACACTGAAATCAGCTCCCAAAATGGCATCAATCATTAACAAATGACTCATCCATGATGCTGGGCAGTGAACATTACAGTTTACATTCAGACACAAAGGGAACACCTCTGACACCACAAACAAATCCTCTGCCAATAATGGTCAATCCTCTGCAATTTGGAACCCCAAAATATTAAATTTATGATTTATTGTTAGCTTTATTTCTACACATTTTCTACACATACTAAACATATAAATTCTCAGAGAGATGTAATTTGTATGAAGATACAAGGATCATGGCAGGAACTTGGGAACCAAAAACCCAAAAACAAAAAAACAAAAGATATCGGTTAATGAGGAATGTTGACACCCTAAGCGACTTTAGTGTAGAGAGACATGACTCTGTGGCCTGGAGATGAAGCACTATCGGTGCAGAACCATGCGGTGTGCTGTGTGCCATACCTTTGCACTGGGGGCAGCATTGTCCTGGCAGCTGTTCAGTCAGCAGGCAGTTGACCGGGGGACACTTCTCTTCCTCACACACCACATTGCCATCCTGTTTAATGTCAACATTATCATCATCATTGTTGATGTCATGCTTATTGTCATAATCAATATAATTGCCTTCATCACTATCGCCATCATCATCATAATTATGATCATTATGCTATCATAATCAATCTGATAAATGATCAGGATGATGATCGTTGTCATCAACGTTAACACAATTCTTTCTTACATTTGAATGCAGCCCATTTTGCATTGTAATCATCAATCTCCTTCCTATTATATTTTATTTATGACCAAATTCACCCCAACAATTGAACATGTGGGGTCTCCTCAAGACTGTCGTCATGAAGAAGAAAAGAAATAACCTGGAACAAAAGTCAACTTGAAAAAAACTTTACATCCTTGGAAAAAAGTAAACTTGTGTAGTGACAAGTCAGTTACATTACTGAGTTCTAACATCAATAATCTGGTCCTGGCTGAACCCATTTGTGCATGCATGTGTGGGTATGTGCGTGTGTAAGAGCGCAAAACATGCATGAATGTCTGCATGGCCTGCGTGTGTGTGTGTGTGTTAGTATGTATCTGCATCTACGCTTTTTTTTCTGGTGTGTCTGCATGGCCTGCGTGTGTGTGTGTGTGTTAGTATGTATCTGCATCTACGCTTTCTTTTCTGGTGTGTCTGTGGCCTTTTACCAGACAGAGGCATCGCTTGCAGTCATTGGGCTGGAAGGACTGTCCGTTGTCGTAGACGACGCTGTCATAGGAGCACATGTCGCAGCGCGGGCAGCACACGTCATGTCGGGGGTGGGTGCACTCCACCACGCACTGCTCTTTGTCACACTCCACCCGACCTTCCTGACATGGGGGGGGGGGGGGACAAAAGCCCATACATAACTGATATTAATAAAAAACATACATAATTGTGACCCGATTTCACGAACCGGGTCTTAACTCGCAAGCAGCGATTGTGGTAGAGGCCCAAAAAAGGTTAGGTGGGTCAAAAGTATGGATTTTCAGTTTTCACTTGAAATGGATTCTGCCACCATTAAACTTCAACTTCATGCATTGGACTAAGTGAAATTCAAATTTTAAATGCATTAAAACACATTTTAAATGACATACCCCATGGCAATTATCCTATTTTAATCGCCTGTAAAGACTACATTTTTGATTGAAAACTGTAAACTGAAACCCTGATCGGGCCCCATCATGTTACATATCTCTGGAAAGCTTGTGACCTTAACCTGCTTCTGCTCGCGTGCTCATTTTGAAATCTAACCAATCAGAAGCATGGTATTGCAAAACTTAGGCGTAAACACAGAGTTAGAGAGTTGAAAACTTCGACCAATGAGAGGTTAGGATAGACTCTGTCGCTAGTTACCGAAAGGCAACGCGCAACGGGATTGGTCGGGAGGGAGACAACTTGCTGCTTGCAATTTCAAAGCAACATGGATATGATGCAGACGATCTCTTTTGAAAGATTTACTTTTTTGCTCAATTCTCGGCCATTTACAACCCTACCAGCCGCAGATCAAGGAGAACTTGGAGCATTGTTAGCAAAATATTTCAACTCGACGGATTCCGACGATGAAAACGAAACTGACCGTGACGATGACTGCCTCAAAACTGTAAAACCTGCTTCCACTCCGACTCAGCGACTGCTACACTAGTCAGTGACTAGTGCTAGGCCTAGGATGGGTCAAAAATCTTTGAACCCCGTTTTCTCAAAATGGCCATCTGCTGGGTTACCCTCTTTAACACCCCATAACTTCCTCATTTTTTTGAGTAGAGCAATAAATCATATATCAAAAGAAAGGTAAGTGTCTGCAGATTATGTAAATGCTAATATATTAAAATCTGCCATTTCACCTTAAGACCCACTTTGTGGTGATGGGTCACAATTTATAGTAAATTAACAAAAAGCATATATTAGGATTAAGGGTTAAGGTTAGTGTTTGGGTTAGGGATAGGGATAGAGCTAGGATAAACAGAGACGCACAGAGACAGGGACACGCATAAACAAAATTGTGGACACAAAGAGACAGAGGTGCAGTATACTGTACCTAGCACTGCGGAGCAGAGGCCTTACCTTACAGGTGCAGGTCTGACAGTCATCGTCAGGGTGAGTGAAACGAGCATTGTCCTGGAACGTCTGGCCCATGAACCGGCACACTGCACAACACACATACGAATAAACGCATGTATGTGCATAGACAAACACACCCAGACACTAACCATGCTCGTGTGCATGCAAGAAAAAATATATACATAATACAAATATAACATGAGCTCTCAAACATACTTTTGCATGCAAGCGTGTGTGTGTGTGTGTGAGTGTGTATGTGTGTGGGTGAGCATGCACATGCGTGTGTGTGCCTGTGCATGAGCACAAATGTGAGTTTATATGTGTGTGTATATATGTGAGTTTATATGTGTGTGTATATGTGAGTTTATATGTGTATGTATATGTGAGTTTATATGTGTGTGTATATGTGAGTTTATATGTGTGTGTATATGTGAGCAATCACCTGCATTCCTGACTGCATGTGCACGCATATGAGTACATCTGTCTGCATGATTTTTACTACCTCCCTAATTTGTATCATCCATCAGAATGCAGCTGTGCTGGGGCTGACCTGGGCAGGTGGGGCAGCACTGGTGGTCCAGGGTGATGGGCTTCAGGCAGGTGACCTCTGGGCAGGTCATAGTGCTGCACTGGACGTTGCCGGCCTGGTAAACACGGGGGGAAGGGAAAATCATATAATTTCACATCTCTTTACATAATTAACGGCTAAGTGAAGTTTTAAGCTGAAGTCTATGTCTCATAGCTTATATCAACTCTCTTTGCTGTTTCTTTCGGAGGGAGAGATAGACAGAGAAAGAGAGAGAGAGACAAGAGACAGTGGGAGAAACAGACAGACAGACAGATTATCTGTCTTGAATGATTCATATCCCCCATGGGGATACAGGGGGGTCTTTTATATAAACAGTTCCCCCACCTTCTGGAAGTTCTGTGCTTGTAACTTCCTCTAATCCGTCACTCTATTTGACTCTGCCTTTTCCCTTTGCTTACTGTCATCTACTATCTTTCTGCCTAACCAGTCCATTCTCCTGGCTTTTTTCACGAAACTCTTTCAAAAACATTTCCTCCAGCCGAAGTCGGACTTGCTGGGCCTAACTGTTAATTAGTCAGGTGCATAACGGCAGCATGACGCATCTGCGCTCATGATTGACAGGAAACTGTCTGAGTGATCAAAGAAGAAGAAGAATGATTCGTGTCTGTATGTCACAGCTTATGTCAACTCTCTTTGCCGTTTCTTTTTTTCTGAGAGGAAAAGAAAAAGAGACAGGGATAAAAAGAGAAGCATCTAGACAGGGATAGAGAGAGAGGTTGAAAACGCATACATCTACTAACATTCCTTACCTGACACACACACTGCTGACAAGGATCGACCTCAGAGGTGAAGGAGAGGCCCTGTGGGCGCACCACCCCTTCGTACAGACAGTCTGTGCACAGTGGACAGCAGCCTGACACCTGGATGGGGTGACTGCACACTGCATTACACTTCTGCTCCTCGCAAGTCACGCTGCCGCTCTGTAGGATTTAGGCACAAAAATATGTAGGATTTAGGGACAAAGCAATAAATATAGGGCAAAGTTATGTCATGAATCATATACAGACAGAACAATGCAGGCAGCAGCCTGGCACCTGGATGGAGTGACTGAACACTGTGTTACACTCCTGCTCCTCGCGAGTCACGCTGCCGCTCTGTAGGATTTAGGAAGAACTCAGTATTCCAACCACACAACTGACTGGCCAAAACTGTCCGTCACTGCCAGCTGGTTGTTCTACTGGAGACTATTTTAGTAATAAATAAGTAGAAAAGAGACTGAATAAAACTGTGACCATTCAACAAAGACGTGTAAGATTCCTGGAGCGCCAAGCTGTGTTGGAGCAGGATTCATGGAGCCCTGGGACGGCCTGGAGAGCCAAGCTGTGTTGGTGCAGGATTCCTGGAGCCCTTGGACGGCCTGGAGAGCCAAGCTGTGTTGGTGCAGGATTCCTGGAGCCCTGGGACGGCCTGGAGAGCCAAGCTGTGTTGGTGCAGGATTCCTGGAGCCCTGGGACGGCCTGGAGAGCCAAGCTGTGTTGGTGCAGGAATCCTGGAGCCCTGGGACAGCCTGGAGAGCCAAGCTGTGTTGGTGCAGGATTCCTGGAGCCCTGGAGAGCCACGCTGTGTTGGTGCAGGATTCCTGGAGCCCTGGGATGGCCTGGAGCGCCAAGCTGTGTTGGTGCAGGATTCCTGGAGCCCTGGAGAGCCACGCTGTGTTGGTGCAGGAATCCTGGAGCCCTGGGACAGCCTGGAGAGCCAAGCTGTGTTGATGCAGGATTCCTGGAGCCCTGGGACGGCCTGGAGAGCCAAGCTGTGTTGGTGCAGGATTCCTGGAGCCCTGGAGAGCCAAGCTGTGTTGGTGCAGGAATCCTGGAGCCCTGGGACGGCCTGGAGAGCCAAGCTGTGTTGGTGCAGGATTCCTGGAGCCCTGGGACAGCCTGGAGAGCCAAGCTGTGTTGGTGCAGGAATCCTGGAGCCCTGGGACGGCCTGGAGAGCCAAGCTGTGTTGGTGCAGGATTCCTGGAGCACTGGAGAGCCAAGCTGTGTTGGTGCAGGATTCCTGGAGCCCTGGGACGGCCTGGAGAGCCAAGCTGTGTTGGTGCAGGATTCCTGGAGCCCTGGGACGGCCTGGAAGGCCAAGCTGTGTTGGTGCAGGAATCCTGGAGCCCTGGAGAGCCACGCTGTGTTGATCAATGCAGGATTCCTGGAGCCCTGGAGAGCCACGCTGTGTTGATGCAGGATTCCTGGAGCCCTGGGACGGCCTGGAGCGCCAAGCTGTGTTGGTGCAGGATTCCTGGAGCACTGGAGAGCCAAGCTGTGTTGGTGCAGGATTCCTGGAGCCCTGGGACGGCCTGGAGAGCCAAGCTGTGTTGGTGCAGGAATCCTGGAGCCCTGGGACAGCCTGGAGAGCCAAGCTGTGTTGGTGCAGGATTCCTGGAGCCCTGGGACGGCCAGGAGAGCCAAGCTGTGTTGGTGCAGGATTCCCACTAACCGGGAGGATGCTGACCATCAACGTTGGCAACAAAGATAGAGGATCTGCCGGTTTTGAAGCTCAGGACCAGGGACCAGGGAGCCTGGAAAGCCTTTCCTCCGGGCTTTTGCCTCCACGATGGCATTTGGATCCATGCAACCTGTAAGTTATACTAACATGGGCGAGCACATTACTTCGCTGATTGCAAAAAAAAAATGGCCTAGCATTTTCGATATATTGTGGTGTCGATCTGAGATTGGTAGGTGAAGGATGGGCACGTGGAGGATTGAGGATTTGGAGGATAAGATTGAATGGACAATATTATATGTCTATAACACCCTGCTTGGGGATGGGGCTGAAAGCGTCATTTGGTCCAAATAGTGGTTTGCATATGCCCTGACAAATTGTATTGTGTACATGTTACAGCTCCTCCTGCTATCTGATAACCAACATGTGCAGCATGCCTTTTGAGAAGTACTCCGCAAACGTGAGAGTATCAATGAACTGGTTGTCAAAAGGCATGTCGCGAACATGGACAGTTCATGTTCCCCAGAATGTCCGGGTGAAACTGGTTTTGCCAATTGCCTGTACGTAGCCTGTGAAGCTGGTGTTTTCATTTACGTTGCTCCTTCAGACATTAAATGCAAATTCAGACATGAATCAGAGCCCGTTGAGTGTTGCAACATGCCGGAATCAACCGGACATTGTAAGACTGCTGTATCAGGCTGGAGCAGCAGTCAGCAACTATGAGATCCTACCGTACGGCTTAGTGAACACCCAACACTCCAGGATGTCAACACAGATGGACAGTAAGAAAGATGTGAAGATATTTCGTTTAAGACAACACTCCCAAAACAAACATGTTTACGACCCCAGTAACCTGGGAAGTTTGAAGGGAGGATAATCAGAGAGAGAAAGAGAGAGAGAGAGAGAGAGAGAGAGAGAGAGAGAGAGAGAGAGAGAGAGAGAGAGAGAGAGAGAGAGAGAGAGAGAGAGAGAGAGAGAGAGAGAGAGAGAGAGAGAGATGTTTGTTAGTCAGTCATGTCCGACAAAATCCTCAAGAAAGTAATCACTATTCTGGAAAGCAGAGCTGATTTTTTTAATGGTGATGACTTGCCCAGACATCATCCCCACTCTATGGGCCATGAGGAGCTTAGGTCAGTTGACGTCATCCCCACTCTATGGGCCATGAGGAGCCTAGGTCAGTTGACGTCATCCCCACTCTATGAGCCATGAGATGAGAAGTTTAGGTCAGTTGACGTCATCCCCACTCTATGAGCCATGAGGAGCCTAGGTCAGTTGACGTCATCCCCACTCTATGGGCCATGAGGAGCCTAGGTCAGTTGATGTCATCCCCACTCTATGAGCCATGAGATGAGAAGTTTAGGTCAGTTGACGTCATCCCCACTCTATGAGCCATGAGGAGCCTAGGTCAGTTGACGTCATCCCCACTCTATGAGCCATGAGGAGCCTAGGTCAGTTGACGTCATCCCCACTCTATGGGCCATGAGGAGCCTAGGTCAGTTGACGTCATCCCCACTCTATGGGCCATGAGGAGCCTAGGTCAGTTGACGTCATCCCCACTCTATGAGCCATGAGGAGCCTAGGTCAGTTGACGTCATCCCCACTCTATGGGCCATGAGGAGCCTAGGTCAGTTGACGTCATCCCCACTCTATGGGCCATGAGGAGCCTAGGTCAGTTGACATCATCCCCACTCTATGGGCCATGAGGAGCCTAGGTCAGTTGACATCATCCCCACTCTATGAGCCATGAGGAGCCTAGGTCAGTTGACGTCATCCCCACTCTATGAGCCATGAGAAGCCTAGGTCAGTTGATGTCATCCCCACTCTATGGGCCACGAGGAGCCTAGGTCAGTTGACGTTACAGAGGCTGCAGCACAAAGAGCCAGTCAAAAGCCTCCTAGTGTTGACGTCATGGAGATTTGCAAAGGATTAAGCTATACAACATTTTCCTTTCCTGTAGAAAATGAATTACACCCTTTACTTTTGACCCAAGCTGGAGTCTAGTAAAATCAATTAAAAACTAAATGACATCTTAACAAAAATTCTCTGTATTTATATAATTTTATCCATAACTGGAACCTGTCAAGTATTTCATCAAGATGAAAATATTTGTCCTTCTCTATGTACATATTCTCAAACAGAATAAACTTCTTTGTGTGAGTGTGTGTGTGTGTGTGTGCGTGCGTGCGTGTGTGTGTTTCTTGAAAGAGAGAGACAGAGACAGAGACAGACAGAGACGGGGTGAGGACAAAAGAAAATGAGAGAGGTCATGTATAAAACTGTAAATGGATCACCAGCAACCCAGCCAGCATATTATACCGGTATAAAACACCGGTACGTCGAAATACAATACCGGTGCGGAAATCCATACCGGTACCTAGCTCTAAAATTGCAATTGAACGACAGTGCTAGTGGCGTAAAGTGTCAGCGACCTGGCAGCGGCAGTGGTGGCAGGGGTGGGCGGGGGGGCTGAAGGCCTGGCCGTGGCTGTAGCGCTGGCCCTGGTGCTGGCAGTCCAGGCAGAACCCACACCCACACTCGTCCACCGCAGGGTCGCTGCACTGCACCGCCTCACACTGTGCACGCTCACAGCTCAACGTGCCTTGCTGGAAACAACACAAAATAAAGACTGCTGGCTATTCCTTTTGAATAAAACTTCCTGAATAAGAACCTAAGGCTGGACATGTCGGAAAGTCTCCCTTCCCAGTACCCCTTTCCCAGAACCCTTTTCTTCACCCGTTTCACCTCAAACAACCACCCAAATAACACCAGGGGATAGGATGTGGTGGCACCATTGAAAGAGGACCTCAGTCAAGTTTGACACACATCCTAACAACCACCCAAATAACAACAGGGGATAGGATGTGGTGGCACCATTGAAAGAGGACCTCAGTCAAGTTTGACACACATCCAAACAACCACCCAAATAACAACAGGGGATAGGATGTGGTGGCACCATTGAAAGAGGACCTCAGTCAAGTTTGACACACATCCAAACAACCACCCAAATAACACCAGGGGATAGGATGTGGTGGCACCATTGAAAGAGGACCTCAGTCAAGTTTGACACACATCCAAACAACCACCCAAATAACACCAGGGGATAGGATGTGGTGGCACCATTGAAAGAGGACCTCAGTCAAGTTTGACACACATCCAAACAACCACCCAAATAACACCAGGGGATAGGATGTGGTGGCACCATTGAAAGAGGACCTCAGTCAAGTTTGACACACATCCAAACAACCACCCAAATAACACCAGGGGATAGGATGTGGTGGCACCATTGAAAGAGGACCTCAGTCAAGTTTGACACACATCCAAACAACCACCCAAATAACAACAGGGGATAGGATGTGGTGGCACCATTGAAAGAGGACCTCAGTCAAGTTTGACACACATCCTAACAACCACCCAAATAACACCAGGGGATAGGATGTGGTGGCACCATTGAAAGAGGACCTCAGTCAAGTTTGACACACATCCAAACAACCACCCAAATAACACCAGGGGATAGGATGTGGTGGCACCATTGAAAGAGGACCTCAGTCAAGTTTGACACACATCCTAACAACCACCCAAATAACAACAGGGGATAGGATGTGGTGGCACCATTGAAAGAGGACCTCAGTCAAGTTTGACACACATCCTATTCCCCGTTTCTTTTTTAGTTAATTTTTTTGGGGGTGTAGAAAACCCAGTTTGAACAGAGACCATAGCTACGACTTAGCCTACGACTTACCCCCCCCCCCCCCCCCCCCCCCCCCCCCCCCTTTACAACAGTATATGAGCATCAGTCAAGCCAGCAGTTGCTGCTGTTGTCATACCCTGGATAAAAGCCTCCAGGAATCATCCCAACAGCCGAAGCACTTAAACACTATGCTACAAATGCACCAGCTAGGGATGAGAACATTACATGTGTTGCCGTTTTTGATTACCCCGCCACGTGGGCAGCCACACTCCGACTTTGGGGTAAGCCAGCAGTGACTACTACTGACAAGGCAACAACAACAGCCTCCAGATTTCCCTCACTACTCAGAATGAACACACACACACACACACACACACACATGCTAGAGTGAATACAAACATTAACTCTTCTAGCACCATGTATATCACACTTCACTCCCACCAAATGCAAAGACATCCACTGACAAATAGCCTGCTGTGTGTTTGTCTATTTTTAGAGCTTATGTCAGTGATTTTCTTGCACTCGAAAAAATAGTTATCCCCCACTTGTCAGTTGAGATGCAATGGACAACCAAGAACATAAAACAAAATACTAGAAGAGTTACTAAAAGTTAACTTGACAACCAAGCCTCTGTCTGACCTCTGAGACACACTGTCTACAGCGGTCGGTGGAGTCCAGAAAATGCTGCCCCCTATAGTAGACTGTCGTGCAGCTCACAGCTACACATATGTGCAATCAAGTCAAAGAGCGCATACAAAGATGAATACAGGTCAAACCTCTGACCTGACAGACACACTGTCTACAGCGGTCAGTGGGGTCTGGGAAGCGCTGTCCTGTCTGGTAGAGCCTCCCGTCCAGCTGACAGTCGCTGCACTCCAGGCAACACTGACCAGGGGAGGGGTTGAGGCAGGTCACCGCAGGACACACCTTCCTTTCACAGCTGAATGTGCCATCCTGCAACGGGAACAGGCCAGGTAGGATGGATGGATGGATGGACAAATGGATAGATAGTAAAGAATATTTGCATGAAGTTTAATCTTGGTCTGAGACCAAGGTTTGAGCATTTGCAATCACTGGGCCAAGTGAAAAAGCTGCTCTACCAATTACGGTAACCACTCAGGTCTCATGTTTCCTGCGTATTTGACGCGCTTTAAAAATCGCTAACGCATTTTTACGGCGTTTACGCGTAACCCGTACGCAAAACGACGTCCGCTCAAAATCGCATCCGAGTCTAGATGGTGAATCAGACTTTAGAAGTCCTACGGTCCCTACACGTATAGTGGTTCTGCTACACCAAACATTGGAACAGACTATAGAAAAGTGCCACTGCTTTCAGAGGAGATAAGTATCCCATCCTTTCTCTTTCATTAGTTATCCAGATTTCGTCCAGTACTGCTGTGACGTAGGCGCAGTGCAGTGTGGCGGGAAAATCACTGTATCGCCGAAAATGACTGGTTAGTGAATAAAAATGCATGTTTTTGTTGCTGGTCTTGTTTTCATTGTTTTTAGCTTAGATTTATCATTTTGTTCTTCGACGCGATTTTTTGCTTCCCTTACGCATTTTTTTGCCGACTTGTTCGAAGCCATAGGCAGCACTCACCGTGCAGAAGCACTCTCCACAGACGTCGTTGATCGACAGTGTTACACACATTGACAATGACAAATTGTTCCCAGCCATAGGCAGCACTCACCGTGCAGAAGCACTCTCCACAGACGTCGTTGATCGACAGTGTTACACACATTGACAATGACAAATTGTTCCCAGCCATAGGCAGCACTCACCGTGCAGAAGCACTCTCCACAGACGTCGTTGATCGACAGTGTTACACACATTGACAATGACAAATTGTTCCCAGCCATAGGCAGCACTCACCGTGCAGAAGCACTCTCCACAGACGTCGTTGATCGACAGTGTTACACACATTGACAATGACAAATTGTTCCCAGCCATAGGCAGCACTCACCGTGCAGAAGCACTCTCCACAGACGTCGTTGATCGACAGTGTTACACACATTGACAATGACAAATTGTTCCCAGCCATAGGCAGCACTCACCGTGCAGAAGCACTCTCCACAGACGTCGTTGATCGACAGTGTTACACACATTAACAATGACAACTTGTTCCCAGCCATAGGCAGCACTCACCGTGCAGAAGCACTCTCCACAGACGTCGTTGATCGACAGTGTTACACACATTGACAATGACAACTTGTTCCCAGCCATAGGCAGCACTCACCGTGCAGAAGCACTCTCCACAGACGTCGTTGATCGACAGTGTTACACACATTGACAATGACAACTTGTTCCCAGCCATAGGCAGCACTCACCGTGCAGAAGCACTCTCCACAGATGTCGTTGATCGACAGTGTTACACACATTGACAATGACAACTTGTTCCCAGCCATAGGCAGCACTCACCGTGCAGAAGCACTCTCCACAGACGTCGTTGATCAACAGTGTTACACACATTAACAATGACAACTTGTTCCTAGCCATAGGCAGCACTCACCGTGCAGAAGCACTCTCCACAGACGTCGTTGCGGTCAGGCAGGGACTGGCCGTTGTAGTATCGTCGGCCTTCGTACAGACAGTCGTCACAGACTGGACAGCAGCCGTGGGTCACTGGGTGGGGGCAGCGGGCAGGGGGGCAGGCCACCGCCACACAGCGGACACTGCCCTGGGAGCATGTGCACTCCTGGCACTCCTGCTGGTAACCCTCCCCTTCCTGGTACCGTCTTCCCTGAAAAATTAAAAAAATGAAATTAATTATTACATGGGTGAAAGTAAGAGATTTAGAAAATAAGGAAAAGGGCCGGGGTCCAGGGGCCTAGGCGGTCCCGGCGGGGTGCTGGGGCAGCGCCCTGCTCGGGGGGTCAGGGGGGCGAAGCCCCTCTTGAAGCTGAAAGGAATGTACTATTTAAAACCTATTTCGTGAGCTCTCCTGATGTTTTTTCATGAAATATTAGAGCTCTGAAATGACATGCATGTGTGTGTGTGTGTGTGTGTGTGTGTGTGTGTGTGTGTGTGTGTGTGTGTTGTGTGTGCTTAGTCTCTGTGAGTGATTCAGAGAGAGAAGAGAGAGAGAGAGAGTGGAGAAAGAGAGAGCGAGCCCATGTGTGTGTCACTCACAGTCACAGTGTCAATCTTAGAGATCACAAACAGTGGTAGGATGCCACACTCACTGAGAGTAACAAGTTGAAAGCGCGGTAAATAGGCCTAGCTGTTAAGCGGATGCAATAGTCTCGGTTAGCGCGTCTCTGCATTCCAAATAACTAAGGGGCAATAATTTCCGGTGCATGTGTTAACCGAGTGTGCATCAAGTTCACGTGTTTCGGGGCCTATCGCCGTATCGGCACGCGGTTTGTCCTTTTTTTGTTGTTGTTGCTGAAAATTTGAAAATAAGGAATTCTTTATTTTCTTATGTTCAAATTAAGGATTTCCGCCCCCAGACGGAAGACTTTCACCCATGTTATTAGGTTTGGTGATTTTTTTTATTTGATTTTTTTTTAGAAGAGCTTGTGTAGAAAATGTTTCATGCTATCCACCTTTACAGCATACACAAACAAGAAATTCGCTGATACAGTTCTAATAAACGGTGTTGCCACTGCCACTGGGTGGAAAATCTGATTCAAGAACAGCCATTTAGAAGTGCTATAGAAGAAAAATCTTCGCTCTGATCCTATTTACATGGACTATGCATACAGCTGTGTAGCATAGTTATGCAAGTCATCAACAAGTGTTTGTAGTATGTCGGGTGAAAGTACTTTGATAAAAGAAATAAAGAAAGCTGATAGCACATTCTGACTTTCACGTAACGATTGTTGTCTATTCAATAAAACACTCCAAGAGGAATGCTAGAAGGTGGACTGACCTGGTAGAGACAGCCCTGGTCACAGACAGGAATGCTAGAAGGTGGACTGACCTGGTAGAGACAGCCCTGGTCACAGACAGGAATGCTAGAAGCTGGACTGACCTGGTAGAGACAGCCCTGGTCACAGACAGGAATGATAGAAGCTGGACTGACCTGGTAGAGACAGCCCTGGTCACAGACAGGAATGATAGAAGCTGGACTGACCTGGTAGAGACAGCCCTGGTCACAGACAGGAATGCTAGAAGCTGGACTGACCTGGTAGAGACAGCCCTGGTCACAGACAGGAATGCTAGAAGCTGGACTGACCTGGTAGAGACAGCCCTGGTCACAGACAGGAATGATAGAAGCTGGACTGACCTGGTAGAGACAGCCCTGGTCACAGACAGGAATGCTAGAAGCTGGACTGACCTGGTAGAGACAGCCCTGGTCACAGACGGGGCAGCAGTGTCCAGGGAGGGCCACAGGGTGGGCGCAGGCCGGGGCACAGTCCTGGGACACACAGGCAACCTCTCCTCCCCGGCACTGACAGGTCTGGCAGGCGTCGGTGGGGTGAGGGAAGCGCTGACCGTCGCTGTAGTGGCGGCCGCTGTACAGACACTGGGAGCACTCCAGACAGCAGGCGCCCTGCACCGGGCTACTGCACGTCACAGCGGGACACGCCTTCTTCTGGCAGATCACGTTCCCGCTCACGCACCGACACTCGCCGCACGGGTTGTTGGGGTCGGGGAACATGGCACCGCTGCGGTACTCCTGCCCCTGGTACCGGCAATCGGAGCACTCGGGACAACAGCCGCGCACCGCAGGGTAGCGGCACGGTGCTGGAGGGCACTCCTGTTGGAAGCAGGCGATGTTCCCTCCCCGACACTGGCACTCCTGGCAAGGGTCCGACTCGTGGGGAACACGCGCGCCTTCCTGAATGGTGCGCCCACGGTACTGACACTGGCGGCACTCCGGGCAGCACGGACCCTGCGTGGGGTTGGCGCAGCTGACCGGGGGACACTCCCGTCGGCCGCACATCACTGTGCCGTCCTCGCACACACACTCCCCGCATGGATCGTCAGGATCGGCAAACCTCTGCCGCTGGCTGTAGCTGCGGCCGCCGTACAAACATCCGCCGCAGTCCTGGCAACACCCTCGCTGCACTGGGTGCTGGCAGGTGACGGGGCGACACACCTTGCGCTGGCACTCCACAGTGCCGGCAACGCACTGGCATTGCTGGCAGCCGTCCAGCGGGTCGTTGAAGATGGTGCCGCTGGTCACGGTCTGTCCCTGGTAGCGGCAGCTGTCACACACGGGGCAGCAGTCCACGGTGGCCGGGTGACGGCAGCTGACGGCGGGGCAAGGCTGGGGCTGGCAGGTGACCTCCCCTGACTGGCACACGCAGGTCAGGCAGGGGTTCTGGGGGTCGGTGAACGTCTCCCCGTTGGCCAGTTCTGTGCTGAAATAGGTACACCCTGGACAACACACACACACACACACATGAGAAGCTGTGATGAAAATTGAGCTCCAAACATTGCACTGTTCTATTGGCCAGTTCTGAGCCAAAAGAGATACTCCCTGCAAAACACACACGGAGTGTGAGGAAAATTGTGCTTGAAGCATTGCACTGTTCTATTGGCCAGATCTGTGACAAAATAAGCTCACCCTGTAAAACACACACACAAGCTTTAAAGAAAACTGCTCAAAACATTGCATTGCTATCATTGAAAACACCTCCTGTCTCACCTACATTCTCATGCACATACCAGAAGTCATCATTATTCCAAAGCAGATAAGAAAGCTGAATCTGCTACGAAGACATGTTTTCAAGTTGAATCACCACAATGCCAACTAAACAAATAGCAATCCAAATCAGTCTTTTTTCAACAAAATAACTGGAATTTTTATTCCAGCCTCACAGATCGAACTTCATGAAGACATAAGAGAAAATTTTTGATGGATTGATGGGTGTATGGATGGATCAACATTTAGATATTGCGCTTAACCCATTTTCAAACCAAACTCTCAAAGACATACAAATTACCTATTCACACTCTTGAAAACAAAACCAAAGGAAACAAACAAACTTCAGCTGACCATTACAGACGGGGCAGCATCCCTCCCGACGCGGGTGGGTGCAGGCGGCCTGGGTGCAGGGCGTCCCCTTGCACTGCACGCGGCCCTGCCGACACAGGCACTCCTGGCAGGGGCTGGAGGGCGGGGCGAACGTCTCCCCGTCATCGTAGCTCAGGCCCTGGTAGCGGCACAGCTTGGGGCACACGGGGCAGCACTGCCCCGCCATGGGCATGGGCCGGGCACAGGGCAGGGCGGGGCACGTGATGGTGTCGCACGTCACAGAGCCTTGCTGTGTTAGAAAGAAACATTGGTTGGAACATGTTGGATAAATGACGGCCTAATGTTGTGATGGTGTCGCACGTCACAGAGCCTTGCTGTGTTGGAAAGGAACATTGGTGGAACATGTTGGATAAATGACGGCCTAATGTTGTGATGGTGTCGCACGTCACAGAGCCTTGCTGTGTTGGAAAGGAACACTAGTGGAACATGTTGGATAAATGACGGCCTAATGTTATGATGGTGTCGCACGTCACAGAGCCTTGCTGTGTTGGAAAGGAACATTGGTGGAACATGTTGGATAAATGACGGCCTAATGTTGTACCAGTGGGGTTTTTGTTTTCGTTTGCTTTGCTTCTGGGCCATACTGTGATACAGTGGCGGTTACTCTCTTGATATCATTCCAAGTCCCAACTCACAGCCACACCCTGGTTTGTCGGTTCACTGACGGGTCCTAAAACCAGCAGTCCACATGGAACAAATCTATGTTAGGCCGTCAAGAGGCAAACCACCTGAGGAGACACTGCACTGCTGCTGAGTCACTTACATGGAGTTCAGTGGAGCCTGTTTAACATATGCAGGGCACAATGTACTAAACTACTGACAATAATGTCTTAGTCACGGAGCCAGCGTGAAAGAGATTCTCCTCTGAGGGCGCCACCACGTCGGTCCCTCGCCAGCTCCCAAGAACATACTGATCCACATGACTCACCAAGGACATAAAATGGATTCACCAAACTCACCAAGGACATAAAATGGATTGGTCATTGAAACTGAGGAACACCATGAGATCAGGGCATGCATTTGAGACGATGTATATTTTTATGATGATTAATGGAGACGAGGATGATTGTGATGAAGATGATGCTTTGACTTCCATTTCGGTCTGAGACTTCATGACAGGGCTGTACTCTAGGCTTCCTTTTACAATAATATTCTAGCATGAACAAGGCCCAAGACACACATACACCTGCAGTGTCACATCCGTCAAGAGGATGAAGCTGGACAGAGTGGTTTCAGTCACAGCACATTCACTAGGTAGGAGGATGAAGCTGGACAGAGTGGTTTCAGTCACAGCACATTCACTAGGTAGGAGTTGGTCCAGGACCAAAAAAACTCTGAAAGACACACTGACACACCACGATTAGGTCCCTTGGTTTTTTCTAGGTTGCTGTGACCCACATACAAATATCCCCAACTTCAAATTCAGGCTGCTCATAAAATGAAGTTTCGTTTTCAATTTGGGGACATTTTTATGGAAGTCAAACCTGGTCAAAACAAGATTTCTTACCAGCTATAAGAGGGAAAACATGTGAAACCCGTGATTTTGACACGTGACCTGGTGGGTCTTTAAGTTTATGATGGGATTCGAATCCAGGTCTTCTCAGCCACTAGTCTGCGATAGTACCACTGTGCCACAGTGTAGAATTTAATTTCTTCCTGTAAGGATACCAGGGAAGGGGGTGGGGATGTCTTTCGTACAAATAGTTCGCCCACCTTCTGGAAGTTCTTCTAATCTAACACTCTCTTTGACTCTGCCTTTTCCCTTTTCTTACTGTCATCTACTATCTTTCTGCCTTACTAGTCCATTTTCCTGCCTTCGTTCTAAAAAAATCTTGCTAAGATTCTCTCCAGCCGAAGATGAACATGCTGGGCCTAACTATTTCTTAGTTAGGTACATAATGGCAGCATGGCGCATCTGTGCTCATATGGCAGGAAACTTGTTTTAGAGACTGACGACGAAGAAGAAGAATCGAGGACCTATCATGCTATTAGTCCGCAACACTATACTACCACTTTGCCACAGCGGCTGGTGGTAAGATTATAAATTACTCCGACGCGAACTTTGAGGGGATCAAGCCCACCCACCTGACAGGCACACTAACTTTGAGGGGATCAAGCCCACCCACCTGACAGGTGCACTAACTTTGAGGGGATCAAGCCCACCCACCTGACAGGCGCACTAACTTTGAGGGGATCAAGCCCACCCACCTGACAGGTGCACTAACTTTGAGGGGATCAAGCCCACCCACCTGACAGGTGCACTAACTTTGAGGGGATCAAGCCCACCCACCTGACAGGTGTACTAACATTGAGGGATCAAGCCCACCCACCTGACAGGTGCACTAACATTGAGGGATCAAGCCCACCCACCTGACAGGTGTACTAACTTTGAGGGGATCAAGCCCGCCCACCTGACAGGTGTACTAACATTGAGGGATCAAGCCCACCCACCTGACAGGTGTACTAACTTTGAGGGGATCAAGCCCACCCACCTGACAGGTGCACTAACTTTGAGGGGATCAAGCCCACCCACCTGACAGGTGTAATAACTTTGAGGGATCAAGCCCACCCACCTGACAGGTGTACTAACTTTGAGGGATCAAGCCCGCCCACCTGACAGGTGCACTAACTTTGAGGGGATCAAGCCCACCCACCTGACAGGTGTACTAACATTGAGGGATCAAGCCCACCCACCTGACAGGTGTACTAACTTTGAGGGGATCAAGCCCGCCCACCTGACAGGTGCACTAACTTTGAGGGATCAAGCCCACCCACCTGACAGGTGTACTAACTTTGAGGGATCAAGCCCACCCACCTGACAGGTGTACTAACTTTGAGGGGATCAAGCCCGCCCACCTGACAGGTGTACTAACTTTGAGGGGATCAAGCCCACCCACCTGACAGGTGTACTAACTTTGAGGGGATCAAGCCCACCCACCTGACAGGTGTACTAACTTTGAGGGGATCAAGCCCACCCACCTGACAGGTGTACTAACTTTGAGGGATCAAGCCCACCCACCTGACAGGTGTACTAACATTGAGGGATCAAGCCCACCCACCTGACAGGCGTACTAACATTGAGGGATCAAGCCCACCCACCTGACAGGCGTACTAACATTGAGGGATCAAGCCCACCCACCTGACAGGTGTACTAACATTGAGGGGATCAAGCCCACCCACCTGACAGGTGCACTAACTTTGAGGGGATAAAGCCCACCCACCTGACAGGTGCACTAACTTTGAGGGGATAAAGCCCACCCACCTGACAGGTGTACTAACTTTGAGGGGATCAAGCCCACCCACCTGACAGGTGTACTAACTTTGAGGGGATCAAGCCCACCCACCTGACAGGTGTACAAACTTTGAGGGGATAAAGCCCACCCACCTGACAGGTGCACTAACTTTGAGGGATAAAGCCCACCCACCTGACAGGTGTACTAACTTTGAGGGGATAAAGCCCACCCACCTGACAGGTGTACTAACTTTGAGGGATCAAGCCCACCCACCTGACAGGTGTACTAACTTTGAGGGATCAAGCCCACCCACCTGACAGGTGTACTAACTTTGAGGGATCAAGCCCACCCACCTGACAGGTGTACTAACTTTGAGGGATCAAGCCCACCCACCTGACAGGTGTACTAACTTTGAGGGGATCAAGCCCACCCACCTGACAGGTGCACTAACTTTGAGGGATCAAGCCCACCCACCTGACAGGTGCACTAACTTTGAGGGATCAAGCCCACCCACCTGACAGGCGCACTAACTTTGAGGGATCAAGCCCACCCACCTGACAGGCGCACTGCTGGCAGGGGTCCCGGGGGTGGAGGAACCTCTGCATGTTGCGGAAGATGCGCTGCTCGTACAGGCAGAAGTCGCAGCGCGGGCAACACTCCCCGGGCCGGGTGGCCGGGTGGCTGCAGGGCGTGGGGGAACACCCGGGGGGTTCGCAGTTCACCCGCCCATCCTGCTCAACAACGGAAACACAAGGTGGGATTTTAACCCTTTTCTTCTGACGAGTGTCATTATCAAGGATGTGACAAGCGGACTTGGGAAATATAGCTACCAATGTGGTTACAGACCTGGGTACCCCAAAAATGTATGTAGTAAGATTTGGAGTAAAAGTAGTAAGATGTAAAAAAAAAGTAAAAAAATGGGTCAATGACGTGGGCACGCCGACAATTTGAAGCTCTGCACACACACACACACACACAAACTATTAGAGAGACTTGAAACAACATTTGAGAGAGGAGAGAGAGAGGGGGGGGGAGAGCTGTGCCGGTCGGGGTTCATCCCTGGGAGCGCTACGCTAGCCGGATTGGTCCAGCCCGGATACTATAAAAAGGCCTATGGTTAACTCTTAAAAAACTGTCAACACCACCAGACAGTAAAACAAAGACATTTTCTTTATTAAATAAAAAAATAAAAAATAAAAATTATATTCAATTCTCAGTGCTCTCTCCCAGTTCCGTCGACGTATAGTACCAGAACCAGAGAGAGAGAGAGAGAGAGAGAGAGAGAGAGAGAGAGAGAGAGAGAGAGAGAGAGAGAGAGAGAGAGAGAGAGAGAGAGAGAGAGAGAGAGAGAGAGAGAGAGAGAGAGAGAGAGAGAGAGAGAGAGAGAGAGAGAGAGAGAGAGAGAGAAACTTGAAACTTGAAATCTTTAATGAGGAATAGCTCAATAAGCATAAAATGCTTCTTTTCATGAGGTCCTCAAACAAAAGGAATCCACAAACAAGCGAAAACACAAGGCCAAGGGCAAAATGTAACAATAATAGAAACAGTAATACAACACATTAAATAACAATCAAAATTGGTAAATATATGAGTGCACTTAAAGTTACATGGATAAAAAGAGTATGTTCGAGCAATCATAAATGGACTCATATTGTAAAAGAGTTAAATGTAAGAGCCGCATTTCTAGAAAAAATAGGCACTGTAATTAATACTACTAACTACACAAATATGTTTTGGTGTGATGTGTTTAACGCTTATGATAAATTGGCAGAAAAGGTTGTGGTTGAAGGCGCTGATGAATTGATATCTGAGCCTTTATTTTGTAATTGTAATATTCTAATAGCACAGAAGCCCGTCTTTTATAAAATATGGATTGAGAAAGACGTTTATAAAATTAGTCATTTGCTGGATGAAAATGGCAAGCTTTTGTCTTATGATATGTTTTTGTTAAAGTATGGCATTCCTACAAACATTCTTACTTACTTCGGAATCATAAATGGGGTGAAACATTATGCTACAAAAAAAGGCAGTACAATTAACTGATGGCAATTTTTCTTCATTTTCAACAAATAAAGTACTGTCTGTCTTGCTCTCTTCCCCCAAAGGCGCAAGACTGTTTTATGAGCATTTGGTAAGTAATGAAGTAAACCCAAGGTGTTGCCAAAACTGGGATAGTAGACTTGCAAGGAATGTGCCGTGGAAGATCATATTTCGAAAAATTAAAAAAATTAAAGAAGTTAAATTAAAGTGGGCCCAAATTAGAATTGTTCATAGAATTATCGGAACTAACATTATTCTTCAAAGCATGAATTGTGAAGCAACAAATAAATGCTCTTTTTGTAATATTGAAAAAGAAAATATTCAACACCTTTTCTGGCACTGCCAATTTGTTCAAACTTTTTGGAAAGAATTTCAAACAAAACTTACTCAAAAATGCTCAATCGCACAGAATTTTAAATTTAGCGAACACTTAGTAATTTTCGGTTGTGAAAAGAATGTTCGCACAGATGAGATTATAGATTTGATCATCTTGCTCGCAAAATCGTACATTTATAAATGCAAGACAAAAAAAGAATCACCGCTGTTCATGCCATTTACACATACTTTAAAATATAGGTTTCAGTTGAAAAATACAATGCCAGAATCCAAATGAAAGTCGATCAGATTGAACAACTCTGGGACCCATACAAACCCTTGTTTTTCTGATATTGAAACATTATGGTCTTGAGGAAGGGGAAGGGAAAGCGTATCGAACTTTTTCAACAATAATATAATTACGTATTATACGTTTTCTTTTCTTTTTTCTTAGACCAGTGTAATTTAGATGGGGGTTTTTTGTTGTTTTTTTGTATGGCATTTGTGTCCGTTGTGGTTGACAAACTGTCTTGAGCTAATGCTTTGGTAAATATATGAGCACTCATTATTTTAAAAAAATTTATGTATTAAATAAAGTACAACAATTGTCATTTATATGTGCTCCTCTCGCACATACATAACATATTCACGTCTTTCATAACGCTTATCCAATGCCTCTTCCTTTTTTCTTTTTGTTGTTGTTGTTGTTGTGTGTGTGTTTTTGTTTTGTTTGTTTTTGAGTTGTTGTTGTTGTTATTGTGTGTTTTTGGGGGTGGTTTTTTTGTGCGTGTGTATTGTTGTTTTTTGGTTGGTTTTTCCCCTCTTATTATTCTATTTCTGTATCTGTATTGAATGAGTTATTCATTGGATAATCTATTTATTGCTAATCAAAACAAAAAAAATAACAATCAAAATAATAAGGTCAGGCACGGAAATACAAATGGATAATAAACAGGAGACCACAAATGCATAATTCAACAATAGCATAAACAAAAGAACATCATACTACATAGTAATCTGTGTAAGTAGAGAGAGAGAGAGAGAGAGAGAGAGAGAGAGAGAGAGAGAGAGAGAGAGAGAGAGAGAGAGAGAGAGAGAGAGAGAGACAGAGAGACAGAGAGAGAGACAGAGAGACAGAGAGAGAGAGAGAGAGAGAGGGAGGGAGGGAGGGAGGGAGGGAGGGAGAGAGAGAGAGAGAGACAGAGAGAGAAAGAGACAGAGAGAGAGAGAGAGAGACAGAGAGACAGAGAGGGGGGGGGGCAAAAAAAGAAATAAAGTAACATATCTGAAAACAGTTGGGGTATTGCCTTTGACAAACGGTCGGCGACAGCAAGAGGAACGTTGTTCTCGGCAATGATCTGAGTCACTGTTGCTTCAGCTGGTCACTTTTGCATTCTTCTGGGAATAAACTTTCTTTGTTCTTTCTCTGGTGTCACTTTGCACTGCATTATCTTCATCGTCGGTTTAGTGTAGTTTTCTTTTGCTCGCCATTGTTCACCGCTAATGAACAATCTCACCACGCGCGCTTAGGCTACGGCCATTGCAGACTCTAATGTCAAAAGGACGCACTTCCGCCACTATCAAATTACCGGAATCTTTGCTTTGTCTTAATAACGCAAAAAAGTACAAAAATCGGACAATTTGATCTTTTCCCCAAAATATCATGAACATTTCGTACAAAGGGGTAAAAAACAACGTACATTTTACGTCAGAATCGTACAAGTACCCAGGTCTGTGGTTAATACCGGGCAGCGGGATTTCTCCCTGATCTTATCCACTTTTACGTGCCGTGGGGTTTTAACATACGTAAAGTGCACGGGTCGGAGTTGCTTTAAGTCCTAATCCTAAGGACTCAACTTTCAGTTTGATTTTCCTGATGAACTGGAAAGAAAGGGCAAGGCCAGGATTCGAACCCAGGCCACTCATGCATTGAAATGGCAGTCTAATGTCTTAACCACTGTGCTACCTTCCTTCCATTCCTGAAGTACTTGTCTAAGAATCAGTCAGTCTGATTTTCTGAGGGAAACTCATAACATATACCGTGCAGATGGGAGTTGAAAAGAGATCTTTCACTGTAATGCAATACACAAAAGGTAAACAACTTCATTTCAAAAATACATATCTTCTAGCTGGGCCACGTACAGGACCAAATCACCTAGCTCTGAGCTGACAACAGACACTGAGGATTAAACCAAATCACCTAGCTCTGAGCTGACAACAGACACTGAGGATTAAACCAAATCACCTAGCTCTGAGCTGACAACAGACACTGAGGATTAAACCAAATCACCTAGCTCTGAGCTGACAACAGACACTGAGGATTAAACCAAATCACCTAGCTCTGAGCTGACAACAGACACTGAGGATTAAACCAAATCACCTAGCTCTGAGCTGACAACAGACACTGAGGATTAAACCAAATCACCTAGCTCTGAGCTGACAACAGACACTGAGGATTAAACCCAGAAACTTCCTCAAAACAGGAAGGTCCAGGATTGTTCATGTACTGCTCACCCAACACACAACACAGCAACCAGGTCAGAGAGAAATGCATAGGACACATCACTCCTCTGTTGCAGTCCCTCCATTGTCTGTGTGTGTCTGCGCGCGAGTGCGTGCGTGTGTGTTCTTGCATCTGGGTGAGTGAGCGCGCGCGCGTGTGTGCATGTCTGTGTTAGCAATCACATGTGCGCGTTGACGGTGTGTGTGGGCGCGCAAGGTTACTTCGCAATAGCACTTTGGAATTTTGTTTTCTTGCTTAATATTTAGGCCTTGTACAGTTCATGCGGAAATCCCATGCGCAATCTGCAAATAAGTAAAAGAAAGAAGGGTAAACATTTACGGATTAGGGGAAATACGGACACATGCGCATATATTTTCCCTTCTTTCTTTTACTTATTTACGGATTGCGCATGGGTTTCCGCATGGAATCTCCGCATGTGTACGTACTATTATTGTTTAATGTTTTCTTTCTAATCAATATAAATGTTTTGTAAAGCACTTAGAGCACTTAATGATAATAGGTGATATAAAAATATGCATTATTATTATACAAACAATGTATGTTTTTCACTGTAACATGTCTTCACTGCACTGGTCATGTTGCACCAGAACTAACACAGACACACACACACACACACACACACACACACACACACACACACACACACACACACACACACACACACACACACACAGAGACTCACACATACACACACACAGACTCACTCACATACACACATACACACAGACTCACACACATACACACACACACACACACACATACACATACAGACACACACACACCACAGACAGACACACACAGACACAGACACAGACACAGACACACACAGACAGACAGACCTGACAGACACAGGAGGAGCAGTGGTCCCCCGGCCTGGAGAACCTCTGTCCATCCCTGTACTCCTGTCCATCCACAGCGCACACCCTGGGACACACCGGGCAGCACTGGCCAGCAGGGGTGGAGGGCGACGGGCACTGTACAGGGGGGCACTCCGACCGCTCGCATGTCACTGACCCATCCTTGTGACAAACAACACAACAGCCGGATGACATCAAAAGGTCATTATTTTGCATCAGGCAAAACTCAACTCAAGGGTGCATGTAACAGTAATGACCCAAACCTTAATTTCCAGTGTTCACTACCAGAGCATCATTTCTTGTTGGATCTGATTTTCTTCGGGCAGTGGTCTGCCTGAACTTGTATCAGGCTTCAGGCATACCCACATTGCACCACTACTAGCCAAAACAGGCTTCAGGCATACCCACATTGCACCACTGCTAATCAAAACAGGCTTCAGCCCACATTGCACCACTGCTAACCAAAACAGGCTTCAGGCATACCCACACTGCACCACTGCTAACCAAAACAGGCTTCAGGCATACCCACACTGCACCACTGCTAACCAAGACAGGCTTCAGGCATACCCACACTGCACCACTGCTAACCAAGACAGGCTTCAGGCATACCCACATTGCACCACTGCTAACCAAAACAGGCTTCAGGCATACCCACACTGCACCACTGCTAACCAAGACAGGCTTCAGGCATACCCACACTGCACCACTGCTAACCAAGACAGGCTTCAGGCATACCCACATTGCACCACTGCTAACCAAAACAGGCTTCAGGCATACCCACACTGCACCACTGCTAACCAAGACAGGCTTCAGGCATACCCACACTGCACCACTGCTAACCAAGACAGGCTTCAGGCATACCCACACTGCACCACTGCTAACCAAGACAGGCTTCAGGCATACCCACACTGCACCACTGCTAACCAAGACAGGCTTCAGGCATACCCACACTGCACCACAGCTAACCAAGACAGGCTTCAGGCATACCCACACTGCACCACTGCTAACCAAGACAGGCTTCAGGCATACCCACATTGCACCACTGCTAACCAAGACAGGCTTCAGGCATACCCACATTGCACCACTGCTAACCAATACAGGCTTCAGGCATACCCACATTGCACCACTGCTAACCAAAACAGGCTTCAGGCATACCCACATTGCACCACTGCTAACCAAAACAGGCTTCAGGCATACCCACACTGCACCACTGCTAACCAAAACAGGCTTCAGCCCACATTGCACCACTGCTAACCAAGACAGGCTTCAGGCATACCCACATTGCACCACTGCTAACCAAGACAGGCTTCAGGCATACCCACACTGCACCACTGCTAACCAAGACAGGCTTCAGGCATACCCACATTGCACCACTGCTAACCAAGACAGGCTTCAGGCATACCCACATTGCACCACTGCTAACCAAAACAGGCTTCAGCCCACATTGCACCACTGCTAACCAAAACAGGCTTCAGGCATACCCACATTGCACCACTGCTAACCAAGACAGGCTTCAGGCATACCCACACTGCACCACTGCTAACCAAAACAGGCTTCAGGCATACCCACATTGCACCACTGCTAACCAAGACAGGCTTGAGGCATACCCACACTGCACCACTGCTAACCAAGACAGGCTTCAAGCATACCCACACTGCACCACTGCTAACCAAGACAGGCTTCAGGCATACCCACACTGCACCACTGCTAACCAAGACAGGCTTCAGGCATACCCACATTGCACCACTGCTAACCAAAACAGGCTTCAGGCATACCCACATTGCACCACTGCTAACCAAAACAGGCTTCAGCCCACATTGCACCACTGCTAACCAAGACAGGCTTCAGGCATACCCACATTGCACCACTGCTAACCAAAACAGGCTTCAGCCCACATTGCACCACTGCTAACCAAGACAGGCTTCAGGCATACCCACACTGCACCACTGCTAACCAAGACAGGCTTCAGGCATACCCACATTGCACCACTGCTAACCAAGACAGGCTTCAGGCATACCCACATTGCACCACTGCTAACCAATACAACCAAAATGTTGAGTCAAATCAAAGAAGCAATAAGCAAAGAATATCAAATCAAGTTGCTTGACATTTGAGACAGTTCACACACACTAGTGAATGCAACAGTTATTATTCACTTTTTTTTTATATTATTAACTCAAAAACTGTCCACCAATGAGGTCATCCTTCATGTTAGCTTTTTTTTTTACAAGCCTGTTGACAGCTTTTCTCATAAAATGATGATGTCATTAGAGCATCTCTTATGTTCTTGGTGTTTGTTTGCTAATTTGCTGGCAACTTTTATTCAAAAACGATCAATTGATGAGACTACATTTTAAGTTGATGTATGCTTAATAGTCAAGCCTGGAGACAACTTTATTAAAAACAACTGATGAACTGATGCTGATGATATTTTACCTGACACCGGCAGAAGGTGCATGGGTCACCGCTAAGGGGGGAGAACCTCTGGCCGTTCCTGACTCGTCGTCGCTGGTACATGCAGTCGTGGCAGCTGGGACAGCACTGGTCACGCACCCGTGCCGGGTGGCTGCAGGACAGGGTGGGGCATTCCACCTCCGTGATGCTGCAGCTCACCTGGCCTTGCTGTGGGCAGTTTGGCATCAGCAGCACTGGCATCAGCTTCTTCTTCAGCTTTACCATTATTCTATCATTCAGACAATCTTCTTCTTCCTCGCAAACATCATTAAGAGCATCTGACATTTGAACACTGCGGGTCTTTTGAATCACACACGCGCGTGCACACACAATCCCACACACCTCGACCACTGCTCCCCCAGACAGGCATGTAACGCACCACAAACACCAGCACAAACATCTACATATATATTTATTAAATTTTGTTTAATATTACACTACCATATTTTTCTAACAAAAAGGCGATATTTTTTTCAAAGAGTGAGACCCCTGCGCCTTATAATATGACTAATAGTATAGTAAGAAAATATAATTTAAAAAATCTGAATTGTGTGTAAAATTTGAGGGGTGCACATTATTGTCCGAAAAATATGGTAATATAGAGATCATAGACCATTGTTTAATTAAAGAACACACACACACACACACACACACACACACACACACACACACACACACACATACACACACTACCATGACAAGCACCTTGGCCACAGCACCTTCATCCCCTACCTGGCAGGTACATCTCTGGCAAGCGTCCCTGGGGGACACGAAGCTCTGCCCGTCCTCGTAATAGCGAGCGTAGTAGTCGCAGCCCTCACACACCGGGCAGCACTGCCCTGCCACCTGGCGAGGGTTTTTACAGGGGAGGGGCGGGCAGCCATCGCGCTCGTCCGTGCACATGATCTGGCCTAGGGGAGACAAATACAGCAGGCTGCGTGTGTCAGAAATGTTACGCACTGGGCGATGAATGCATCCTTGCTCCAGCACTCATTTCTAAAGGAAGCATGTCTTTCAGGTTGTAAGAAGACTCTCACTGCATATTGCCTGAGAAATTAGTCACATTTTTAAACCACCATTGTAGTTTTAGGAGCACTTAACTAGCGTGAAACTCTTGGCAAGCAAGCATAGGAATCAGAAATCATGGCAATTTAACTTTTCCCCACCTAATCGGTTGCAGGTAGCCGGTAGCGATTTTGTGACTTGCCGCCTACTGGGTTGCAAATAGCCGATGGCCTAGCGCGGGTCTGTTCCCACATCGGTTACATTTAATCGGTGGAACTTTTTAAAAAAATCTTGGTTTCTTTATTGCAGTATGAAGGAAGTAGCCTGTCTTAGTGGCGGGAAGAGTTTCAGATGAGATAAGCAGCTATTTTTCTTGAGTTAGAAATGACCTTCACCCTGTTATTTAAGAATGAAACAAAGCTTTTGCCCGCGAAAGTCAGTCAGTCTGGAGTTACCATTTCTCGCACACACTACAGTACACAGCGAGCCATAGATGCATTTCGTTAGACACATGTAGCAGAGTGGGACATGCTTGCTCTCTCTCTCTCTCTCTCTCTCTCTCTCTCTCTCTCTCTCTCTCTCTCTCTCTCTCTCTCTCACACACACACACACGTGTTCCGCTACAGCCTACACAAAGTTTTACTAATGAAGTAGAGTGGGACGATGCCCTCTCTCTCTCTCTCTCTCTCTCTCTCTCTCTCTCTCTCTCTCTCTCTCTCTCTCACACACACACACACACTCACATACACACATGCACACGCACACGCACACACACACACCTACCTCTGCTAGGAGTGCAACAAAACTATTTTCCCGTGTCTTTCGGTTATGTTATTTCAAGTACAACTGTGGTGTGATAGTTCTCATAATATCTTTGAAAATGATATCAGAGTAAAGTTAAAGTTGTGCTCTTTCCATTCATATATATAGCAATATGCGCTTATAAGTGTCGTAAAAAAAAAAAGCCCAAATCGGGCCGTTGCCAACAGTTGTAAAGCTAGGCGAAGCAGCCGGCTGACGGTACATCTGTTGCTCAGCAGGGGCCGTCGGGAAAGAATTAACCCATTCGCTACCATACATGCTTCATGCGTGCGCAAATTAAATTGAAGGCGCAAGATCTCTGAATTGCAACAAATTGATCAATGTTTTACTTTAACAATAGTTGATGGATTTGTCTTTATTCTTATGGCAGTATCGCTTAGCTTGCATGTGTAGTTTCTGTACTCACTTTTTCCCCCAAAAAGTTTAAATTTGGTTTCCAAAATCAAGACTTAATTTCAAATTAATGTCAAAATTGACTGAATTGTTTATTTGTAAACAATATTTGCATAAATATTTGGAATCTATTTTTTGAGAAAGTGTTAGTTAGAAGAGGCCATTAAAAGCCAGCCAATCAGTCATACAGTAGTTCTCACTGCATAAACGACTTTGTAGAGTGTTGTGTTCACATTTGAAAACAACACTTGAGGACATTTTTCAAAATATGTTGTACTAAGATGTTACAGCTATTAAAACAATGGGACTTTCCTGGTATATTGCAGTACCTCCAGGATCCACCCACTATCTGTACATTTATAAATGTTCAATATGTACCAGGTCTTTCCTGGTATATTGCAGTACCTCCAGGATCCACCCACTATCTGTACATTTATAAATGTCTCATATGTACCAGGTCTTTCCTGGTATATTGCAGTACCTCCAGGATCCACCCACTATCTGTACATTTATAATTGTCCCCATATGTACCAGGTCTTTCCTGGTATATTGCAGTACCTCCAGGATCCACCCACTATCTGTACATTTATAAATGTCTCATATGTACCAGGTCTTTCCTGGTATATTGCAGTACCTCCAGGATCCACCCACTATCTGTACATTTATAAATGTCCCATATGTACCAGGTCTTTCCTGGTATATTGCAGTACCTCCAGGATCCACCCACTATCTGTACATCTATAAAAGTCCAATATGTACCAGGTCTTTCCTGGTATATTGCAGTACCTCCAGGATCCACCCACTATCTGTACATTTATAAATGTCCCATATGTTCCTGTTTCAGGTCAGAGGACGTTAATAACATTTTCTTCTTCATTTTTTGAAATTTGTTTGAAGTAAAAGTAAACACTTTGATATAACAATAACAATGACAAAACGTGGCTTACCTTCTTCACAAACACAGCGAAGACAGTCAGTCTGAGACACAACTTCTCCATATCTATACTCTCTGCCTTGATAATCACAACCTGCAACAACAAACACTTTGTACATAAAGTAGCACTTCCATTTCTACTCAAATCTGCTCTGCATGAGCAAAAGGCTCAGATTTGAGCAAAAACATGAGCTCAACACTTTACTTACATCAAGCACTTTTTATTAGACCAGGCATGCAAAATCAAAGCACACAGATATCCTCCTCTTTTCTTTATAAACATACATTTGATTTTGAGTGCATGTGTGAGAGTGAGAGTGTGAATGAATCTTTTATTAAGCGCATGTTCACTTCATAGTGATATTACACGAAAGAGAGAGAGTGTGTTTGCGAGTGTGAGTTTGTGTGAGTTCACGTGTGTGTGTGTGCTTCATATGTGTGTGTGTGTAATATCCTTTTTTTGCACTTTTACTTTATCGCTTTATGATTTGTTTTACTATTATTATAAGCATTCAGAGCTACTTCAGAGTATGGACCACATACACCTATTCATATCCCTTATTATTAAGAAGTAAACCGTGTCCACTCACCGACACATGGGGCATCAGTGGCCCTGTCCACTCACCGACACACAGCAGTGGCCCTGTCCACTCACCGACACACACCAGTGGCCCTGTCCACTCACCGACACACACCAGTGGCCCTGTCCACTCACCGACACACACCAGTGGCCCTGTCCACTCACCGACACACACCAGTGGCCCTGTCCACTCACCGACACACAGCAGTGGCCCTGTCCACTTACCGACACACACCAGTGGCCCTGTCCACTCACTGACACACACCAGTGGCCCTGTCCACTCACCAACACACACCAGTGGCCCTGTCCACTCACCGACAAACAGCAGTGGCCCTGTCCACTTACTGACACACACCAATGGCCCTGTCCACTCACCGACACACAGCAGTGGCCCTGTCCACTCACTGACACACAGCAGTGGCCCTGTCCACTCACTGACACACACCAGTGGCCCTGTCCACTCACCGACACACACCAGTGGCCCTGTCCACTCACTGACACACACCAGTGGCCCTGTCCACTCACCGACACACACGGGGCAGCAGTGGCCCTGTCAACTCACCAACACACAGCAGTGGCCCTGTCCACTCACCGATACACATCAGTGGCCCTGTCCACTCACCAGTGGCCCTGCCCACTCACCGACACACACGGGGCAGCAGTGGCCCTGTCCACTCACCGATACACATCAGTGGCCCTGTCCACTCACCAGTGGCCCTGCCCACTCACCGACACACACGGGGCAGCAGTGGCCCGGCGGCAGGTCAGACAGGGAGCAGGGCAGGTGCTGACAGGCAGGCTGAGCCTGGCACTGCAGGTTACCACGGCGACACACACATTCCTGGCAGGGATTGCCAGGCAGCACGATCTTCCTTCCTTCCGGAACAATCCGCCCGTCGTGCAGACAGTCTGCAAAGTAGAACTGGGCACATGAAACAATGTGAAGGGATGTTTTATGAGGGAGGTACTTACCAGGTACTAAATGCACCATGATAGCAATTGTGTGCCTTAGGGATGGACAGTTCTCTTCATTGATGTTCTCTTAAGACTTTAACAGTTGAGGCAAAGAAACAGTTAAAACAGCAACAACACTTTCATTGTGAGCAAACATTAACTCTTCTACTGTCTCAGGCACCAATGTGCGCCATGACGTTGCCTCCACGTCACTGACAACATTGCAGGTGGGCACTGCAAAGCATCTTCCACCATGACGTTGCCTCCACATCATTGACAACATTGCAGGTGGGCACTGCTAAGCATCTTCCACCATGACGTTGCCTCCACGTCACTGACAACATTGCAGGTGGGCACTGCTAAGCATCTTCCACCATGACGTTGCCTCCATGTCATTGACAACATTGCAGGTGGGCACTGCTAAGCATCTTCCACCATGACGTTGCCTCCACGTCACTGACAACATTGCAGGTGGGCACTGCTAAGCATCTTCCACCATGACGTTGCCTCCATGTCATTGACAACATTGCAGGTGGGCACTGCTAAACATCTTCCACCATGACGTTGCCTCCACGTCACTGACAACATTGCAGGTGGGCACTGCTAAGCATCTTCCACCATGACGTTGCCTCCACGTCACTGACAACATTGCAGGTGGGCACTGCTAAGCATCTTCCACCATGACGTTGCCTCCACGTCACTGACAACATTGCAGGTGGGCACTGCAAAGCATCTTCCACCATGACGTTGCCTCCACGTCACTGACAACATTGCAGGTGGGCACTGCAAAGCATCTTCCACCATGACGTTGCCTCCACGTCACTGACAACATTGCAGGTGGGCACTGCTAAGCATCTTCCACCATGACGTTGCCTCCACGTCACTGACAACATTGCAGGTGGGCACTGCTAAGCATCTTCCACCATGACGTTGCCTCCACGTCATTGACAACATTGCAGGTGGGCACTGCTAAGCATCTTCCACCATGACGTTGCCTCCACGTCATTGACAACATTGCAGGTGGGCACTGCTAAGCATCTTCCACCATGACGTTGCCTCCACGTCACTGACAACATTGCAGGTGGGCACTGCTAAGCATCTTCCACCATGACGTTGCCTCCACGTCACTGACAACATTGCAGGTGGGCACTGCTAAGCATCTTCCACCATGACGTTGCCTCCACGTCATTGACAACATTGCAGGTGGGCACTGCTAAACATCTTCCACCATGACGTTGCCTCCACGTCACTGACAACATTGCAGGTGGGCACTGCTAAACATCTTCCACCATGACGTTGCCTCCACATCATTGACAACATTGCAGGTGGGCACTGCTAAGCATCTTCCACCATGACGTTGCCTCCACATCATTGACAACATTGCAGGTGGGCACTGCTAAGCATCTTCCACCATGACGTTGCCTCCACGTCATTGACAACATTGCAGGTGGGCACTGCTAAGCATCTTCCACCTGGCTGTCTATTTTCAGAGCTTATATCAGTGCATTTCCATTAATTTAACCCATTTAGTAAAGTAGGTGATCATGTTTAGTTCTCTTGTAAAATAACTTGGCACAGAAGGTTACAAAGAACAAAAAATCCTTAGCACTAGAAGAATTAAAGCATTAATACATTATTTCAAGAATTAATTAATTCACAAGCGTGAATGAAAGAAATCTGACACAGCAGAAGCGTGGTGCACAAACCTGTGCAGGTGGAGCAACAGTCGTGGACCGAAGGCACTCCGTGGGTGCACTGCTCAGTGCACGTCTTCTGGCGCTGACAGCCAGCACTGCCCCCACGACACTCACACACATCGCAGGGGCTTTGAGGGGAGACCCACGTTTCACCTTCTTCGTACTCCTCACCATCATAGGTGCATGCTGGAAAAGAAATGAAATAAAATGTCATGAATTGGAAAGTAATAACTAGGACACAAATACAAACACATTTACATGCTGGAAGAGAAATAGTAACACATATGCTTTGATTGGTAGCTGTAATAAACAGGGCATACATTTACACACAAAAGAAACATCTTGTCCAGAACTACTGATAAATAAGACAGTAGAGTAGTAGAACTACTGATAAATAAGACAGTAGAGTAGTAGAACTACTGATAAATAAGACAGTAGAGTAGTAGAACTACTGATAAATAAGACAGTAGAGTAGTAGAACTACTGATAAATAAGACAGTAGAGTAGTAGAACTACTGATAAATAAGACAGTAGAGTAGTAGAACTACTGATAAATAAGACAGTAGAGTAGTAGAACTACTGATAAATAAGACAGTAGAGTAGTAGAACTACTGATAAATAAGACAGTAGAGTAGTAGAACTACTGATAAATAAGACAGTAGAGTAGTAGAACTACTGATAAATAAGACAGTAGAGTAGTAGAACTACTGATAAATAAGACAGTAGAGTAGTAGAACTACTGATAAATAAGACAGTAGAGTAGTAGAACTACTGATAAATAAGACAGTTGAGTAGTAGAACTACTGATAAATAAGACACACATGTAGAGTAGTAGAACTACTGATAAATAAGACAGTTGAGTAGTAGAACTACTGATAAATAAGACAGTAGAGTAGTAGAACTACTGATAAATAAGACAGTAGAGTAGTAGAACTACTGATAAATAAGACAGTAGAGTAGTAGAACTACTGATAAATAAGACAGTAGAGTAGTAGAACTACTGATAAATAAGACAGTAGAGTAGTAGAACTACTGATAAATAAGACAGTAGAGTAGTAGAACTACTGATAAATAAGACAGTTGAGTAGTAGAACTACTGATAAATAAGACAGTAGAGTAGTAGAACTACTGATAAATAAGACAGTAGAGTAGTAGAACTACTGATAAATAAGACAGTAGAGTAGTAGAACTACTGATAAATAAGACAGTAGAGTAGTAGAACTACTGATAAATAAGACAGTAGAGTAGTAGAACTACTGATAAATAAGACAGTAGAGTAGTAGAACTACCGATAAATAAGACAGTAGAGTAGTAGAACTACTGATAAATAAGACAGTAGAGTAGTAGAACTACCGATAAATAAGACAGTAGAGTAGTAGAACTACCGATAAATAAGACACATGTAGAGTAGTAGAACTACTGATAAATAAGACAGTAGAGTAGTAGAACTACTGATAAATAAGACAGTTGAGTAGTAGAACTACTGATAAATAAGACACACATGTAGAGTAGTAGAACTACTGATAAATAAGACAGTAGAGTAGTAGAACTACTGATAAATAAGACAGTAGAGTAGTAGAACTACTGATAAATAAGACAGTAGAGTAGTAGAACTACTGATAAATAAGACAGTAGAGTAGTAGAACTACTGATAAATAAGACAGTAGAGTAGTAGAACTACTGATAAATAAGACACACATGTAGAGTAGTAGAACTACTGATAAATAAGACACATGTAGAGTAGCAGCACAGCCATTAGGTTGAAGACAATTAACCTTGGCTTGCTGTTTTGCTGTCTGGATGAATGGAGTATATAGTAAGAGTAGACTTCAAATTCAATGTATTGATAATAAGATATCACCTTGAACTTGGGGTTTCTATGCTTATAGCTGCCTTATCAATGCTTTTTTTTCTCTCCACCAATTCTCCCGATGCATTGCCAGTAAGTGCAGTGGGGCCCCTTTGAGGCGGGGTCCGCTGCCTGGGACGTCGCAGGACCATCAATACAACCTAATAAGGTATACCGTCGCTTAATTAGCCATGTTGGCTGGGATGCATCCTTTTCACGTTTTCTCCTATGCATGATGCGCTCATGTAGGTGGCCAGCCCACAGCCAGTTTCAGCCAAAACAAAAATATAAACTAGAGGGCTCACGTTTGCCACAGAGCAAACATAGAAGAATCCTCCCCTCTATTACCTTTTCCATCAAAACCCAATTTACATATATTTGAATAACTTTTAAACTATTTAACATATCATCCAGAAACACCTTCAAGACCTGGGCCAGAGAAAGGGCCACAACATCTATAGTAGTTAGTTTTATGACACTTCCGGTACTGGCTATTCCGTGAACCAAACGCCAGTACCTGATCCTCTGCGGCACTTCCGGTTGGATGGAAGTTCAGTTTAACGTCGCGTATCGGCTTTCGCCATGTACGACGGGGTTCCGGTTGGCACTTCTGCTTGGGTTTTATACCAGAAGTGCTGCACACATACTCTTTAATAAACACTGAAAACATAAATGTTTTCAGTGCAGCCGTTATTGAGCTACTCGAGATTAAAATATGGGTGTTTTTTAGTGAAATCATTTAATATTGAAAATTTAGCAATCCCTTAGTCCCTGCAACTTTCCTGAAAATATCAAGTCAAATCGGAAGAGAAAAAGGGTTGAAAAGAAGAAAAGAAAAAAGAATGCTTACAAATACAATAAAATAGATAAATAAATAAATAAAAGACAAATGAAAATGCTGACATGGACAAACGGTGGGGCAGCACTGTCCAGGCAGTGGCACAGGGCGAGGGCACGGCATGTCACTGGCTGGTTGGCAGTGCACCGGGCGACACCGGACGATGGAGTTGTCACACGTGCAGTTCAGACAGGGGTTGTACGAGGCTGTGAAGTCGCTGCCATGGGCGTAAGTCACTCCTTCGTAATCGCAGTCTGAAAAGAAAACCATTTTGATATAATATTTAACATTTAATGTGAAGTTACTGCCATGGGTGTAAGAGACTCCTTTATAATCACAGTCCGAAAAGAAAACCTTTGTAATCATAGGTCTCAAAAGAAAAACATTTTGATAAATGTGAGGCTATTGCTGTGGGTGTAAATGACTCCTTCATAACCACAATCCGGAAAGTAAAACAACTGCCTAATCACAGTCTGAAAAGAAAACCATTCTGATAATATAAAAAAACATTTTTGGATTTATATGCCTAAGTAAAGTTTGGTACAGGGGATCTAGGAGCTGTGAAGTCACTGCCATGCGCCTCTTCGTAATCACAGTCTGGAAAAAACACAACAAAATTAAGGTTTTGGGATTATATTAGGCTATGTGTATTTTTACAAAAAACGTCCGTACGGAAACCCATCCCAATGCGTAAATAAAGTCAAAGTAAGAAATATGCGGATGGGTAATGAGCACACTCCGTCATTTTTCTTACTTCAAGATTTAAAAAAAATTAATTTGTGGATTGCAGATGGGTTTGCGTCTGGAAGTTTTTGCGTCGGTTTGCGTCTGGAGTGTATGAGCTGGAGTAAAGTTTGGTGTATAAGCGCTTGTGTATGTCATGTTTGTGTGTGTGCTGGCGCATGTTTGCATGCAGTTGTTGGTGTGTGCGTCTCACCCATGTCACAGGAGGGGCAGCAGGCCATGGGCGGGGTGACGGGGTTGTCACAGCCAGCAGGTGCGCAGTCCACGCTGGCACACCTGATGGATCCCCGCTCACAGGAACAGGTGGTGCAGGCATCAGGCCTGAACTGGTCCCCGTCCCGATACACCTCCCCTTGGTAAAAACACTCTGCAACAATATAACACTGGCTTTGTACTGTAGGAACTCACACATGTGGATGCACATACACACACACAGACAAACATTGTTATGTGCCATTTCTTTTCAGATTTCCTATCATATTTGACCTTGACCCTACTACTATCCTTTTTTCAATCACCCACTTGTTTCTACTCTGCAAGCATTGCCATTGATGAGAATGTACAGTACTCACTATTTCTAACTTCCACCCTCCCCACTCTCCCACCTCTCCCTCCCTCTCAAACTTCTGAGCTGTATTCAACAACAATGATTTTAAATTTCTGTCTAAACCTGATCATTTGGAGACTGCTTGGCTGTGAAGAGGGGAAGTATTGTTGTGTTCTTCTTCTTCTTCTTTGCAGTACGTAGCCACAATCAACACACTGATTATTATGCCACGGAACCGGGGAGGTTCATCCATATATGCCGGAAGAAAGGGCCAGGAGGCCGAAGATTAAAGAAAGAGGAGGACAGACAAAAGGAAAAAATGCCTAGCTTGATGGGAATCTGCAGGGGAGGGGGGGGGGGGGGGAGAGGGGGAGAAGGGAGGGGGGGGCTTTTGCTTGGTTGTTAGACTGATGACCCCTGGGTGGGGCCACCAGGCTTTGAGGAACTTCCAGACCGGCTGTGAAGCTCTCTGGAGTTCTGGCCTCCACTGCGGGCGTTGGCAGGTCGTTCCACTCCTTGATTATTCGTGGAAAAAAGAAGCTTTGACGGTACTGCGTCCGACACTGGGGGATGAGGAGCTGTTGTGAATGACCCATACGTTGCCGCTCTGGCTGGGGTATGACTTTGCTCCTGCTCACACTCACCATGCCATTGAGTATTTTATACAGCATGGTGAGTCTGGTGGCTTGTCGGCGTTGCTGCAGTGGATTCCATCTGAGCCTCTGTACCATGTCGGTAACGCTGGCTGTCCTACGGTATCTATTTAAGACAAATCTGGCAGCCCTGCGTTGGATTGCTTCCACCTTGTCTATACTCTTCTGAGTGAAGGGGTCCCAGACCATGCATGCAAACTCAAGGAGAGGTCTGACAAATGCCATGTAGGCTTTATCTCGCAGTTCAGTGGAGGCTATCTTCAGGTTCCTTCGAAGGAAGCCGAGTGTCTGGCTGGTCTTTGCCGTAATGGTGTTCACATGGACATCCCAGCTGCCAGTTGCTTGTAGGGTGACACCCATATACTTGGCTGTTTGGACGGTGTCCAAGGTGTGTCCATGCAGTTGGTACGGGTGGTGCAAAGGCTTCCTGCTGCGGGTGAAAGGCAGAGTCTGGCACTTCCCAGGGTGAAACTGCATGTCCCACTTCTTCTCCCATTCCTCAAGGCGTTGGAGGTCTTTCTGTAAGCAGGCATGGTCCTCCCCTGAGCAGATGGTGTTTTCTATGTTGTTTGAATTTTTTTTTAAATACAGTTTATATCCTTTCCCTTCTATGCCAAAAAGACTAGTCACTCTTCTTCTTCTTCTTCACTCTTCAAGATTATAACTTTTTTTCAGTTTTTGAATGAAACATTTCTTAGTGTGAACCAAGTTGTATGTACCAGCCTCAAGGAGTTGCCTATGGTAACATCAAATAGGCTTTAAACAAACAATTAGACCTCTGTCAGATGAAGGTTAACATTCTAACTTTCAGGAAATTGACATGATGCAGTGAAACACTGGGCAAACGACAAAGTAATGATAATATTATACCAGACAGTTGATTTGAGACTTCTCATTTCAGATCAAGAAGTGGGATCTGAGTGCTGAGCTTACAAAGGCATCTTGAACATCCAGGCTGAAAGCAAACTACTGTTCCACATTGATGACACACAGACTGTCCTGTATTCAGGTGGGTTATGCACAGGGCACACACATACTTCTATACAACTTAACATAAAAATACAGGCCACAGGGGTAGATTTTATCACTTTTCAGGAGATAAAGCTGAAATAAAACAAGAGGAAATCACGCAAAGGGAACTCTTGCTCATCCGATAAAAATGTTAAAATGGCTGCAACAATGGTTGACAAGTGTTTATGGGACACAGCTGGGCTTAAAGTTTTTGACTTTTAAAAAAATGCAAGTGTATATTTTATTCATGATGGTCCCTTTCAACAGGATTTAAAAAATAATTTCTTGAAATTCATAAGATTTTCCTTCAATACCACAACTTTCTGAGAGACGGAAAACTTTGGTAGTTACACACTGGCATGAGAGGCTAACATTGCCTAAAATCTTAACTGGTTATCTAAGTTTTATTTTCCAGCTTCCTTGTAATGTTCACCTTAGGACATAACAGTCTTGGTAATAGCAAAGCACTGGCCTGGTTTGTCTCTCATGGTGGAGATCTGCGCTGCGCCAACACTTTCTTGTATTATAATTTGAATCTCTTGATTCTTTCTTGTTTGCATTGCACCAATGTTTGTTTTCTGCTTTTTCACAAAGTGGGTGAAGACTGTTAGACCAAAATGTGGAAGCTGGAGACGGACAAACTTCTGGTGACAATCCCACCCCCGTACGAGGACACCCCACGCAACATCCCTTCCGTGCGTTTCTCCACCCACTGGGGCCCGGCAACACGGGGCTCATCATGCAGGGCAACAACACCTTCTACCTGTATGGCAATGACTTGGACCGCTGAACACCTGGGATAGTTTGAAGCATCACGCGTGTGTCTGTTTGTGTGTTAAAAGACAGAGGAAAGAAGAGCAGCGGGAGAGAGAAAGAGAAAGACAATTACCTGATTTTGTTCTCCATGTGTGTTTATTTGTATTGTATCCAACTCTAATCTGCATGGTTTTCTTTTGTCAGCGTTCTATGCATTGGCTAACCTTCTAGCCTTGCCTGGAATGAGTAAAGCAGAGAATAAGTGGGTGGATGGGGAAGAAATGCATTGGCTAACCTTCTAGCCTTGCCTGGAATGAGTAAAGCAGAGAATAAGTGGGTGGATGGGGAAGAAATGCATTGGCTAACCTTCTAGCCTTGCCTGGAATGAGTAAAGCAGAGAATAAGTGGGTGGATGGGGAAGAAATGCATTGGCTAACCTTCTAGCCTTGCCTCGAATGAGTAAAGCAGAGAATAAGTGGGTGGATGGGGAAGAAATGCATTGGCTAAGGTAATCTTGGAACAGAAAGCGTTGCTTTGAGAGAATGAGAAAGAGGGAAACAGGAGTGTGTGTGTTGTTGATTCATAGTTTGATGTGAATTATGGGCTTTTTATGACTGCCCACAAATACAGTCAAACCTCTCATCTTCCGGCTGCTCCCACCTGGAGAGCACATCGACACAGTGCAGCACCACCTTTTTTCTTTTTTTTCTTTTTTTTGGGGGGAGGGGATGAACTCGGGGAAACCTAGTTGTCAATTTGGTACATACTTCTCACAGCTGTGGGTATTTTATGTGTGTAAAGCACACAGGTCAGGCAGGCTGCAAGTCCCCATCTGAATTAAGGTCTTGGCATTCAGTTCAATTTTCCCATCAAACTAGAAAATTCAGGATTTAAATCCAAGACACTCTGATCAATGAATTAGCAGGCGAACGTCTTACGACTCTGCCAAACATCATGTCAATAGGATTTCTCATCTGTTGAATCAGAGAAGTGTGAATGCACACTTTATCAATAAAAGCAACTGGTAAAGACAGTTATTTACACCAACACACACACACACACACACACACACACACACACACACACACACACACACACACTAGCCTCTACACACACACACACACACACGACTCTACACACATACACACACAAGCCTCTACACACATACACACACAAGCCTCTACATACACATACACACACAAGCCCTACACACACACACACACACACACACACTAGCCTCTACACACACACACACACACACTAACCTCTCTACACACACACACACACACACTAGCCTCTACACACACACACACACACACACACACACTAGCCTCTACACACACACACACACACACACACACTAACCTCTACACACACATACTCTTATTTCTGCCTTTATTCTTTCCCGCATTGACTATTGCAACTCTCTTCTCTGTGGCTGTCCTCAGTATCTCCTGCAACGTGTTCAAAAACTGCAAAACAGTGCAGCACGCCTCACTCTCAAGATTCCACGCTCTGATCATATAACACCTCATCTTCGTAACTTGCACTGGCTTCCAGTAGAGGCTAGAATCAAGTATAAAATAGCTTGCCTTTGTTTCGGTGCTGTTCACTCCTCTGGTCCCATCTATCTCTCCGATCTAGTAACTGTCTACACACCTGCTCGCTCCCTACGTTCTTCCTCTGACTGCTGCACACTCAAGGTTCCTCGGGTCCACACGAAATCGTTTGGTGAATGATCCTTCTACTATTTAGCACCTCACTTATGGAATTCCCTCCCACAACATGTCCGCTCATCTGACTCTATCTCCGCCTTTCGCTCTGCCCTTAAAACTCACTTGTTTCGGACATATTATGATTGATTAGTGTTTGTGTGTGAGGTGTGTGTGTGTGTGGGGGGAGGGGGGTGGTCCGTTTTATTGCAAAAATCTTGTAAAAAATGTATTTACAAATATTTTATAATTCGTATTTTGTATGTAGAATGTCTACGTCTTGTAAACTTTAAATGCTTGTAAATGAGGTAGAAGGGTATTTTTGTTTTTGAAAAATTTGTCTATTACAATAAGTCATGTAATTGGTATGTCGATGGCAGTATGATTTTATTTCAAGTTGCAGTATTGTATTCAAACTTGATTGAGAATGTGAATGTGGTCTCTATGTTTCTTCTTAGAATGTTCATATTGTAACTATTTTACTCTTGTATAATTAATTGTGTGTGAGTGTGTGTGTGCGCATGCATGTGCGTGTATGTGTGCGTGTGCGTGTGCGTGTGCGTGTGTGTGTGTGTGTAAGGAAGTAAGAGAACGTTGCGTGCAAGCATCGTGCTTATTTTACTTTCTAATGATTAATTATTTGTTTGCCTTCAATGTTCTTGTTATCAATGTAAAGCGCACTGAGCTCATGTGAGAAAGAGCGCTATATAAATTCCCATTATTATTATTATTATACTAGCCTCTACACACACACTAACCTCTACACACAACAACAACATACAGTATTTATACAGCGCTGAATCTTGATAGAAATCAAATCAAAGCGCACACACACGTTAGCATTCATAGTGCATTCAAACAAAAACGCAGTACAAAGCGAACACACACGGATAACATAAATGGAATATAGCAGAAACAGACCTAATGGCAAGAGAGAGAAGAGAAAGAGAGCGGAGCTTTAATGACGGGGAAACAGGTGGGTTTTGAGGTTAGCTTTGAAAGCAGAGAGGGTCGGTCGCTGACGGAGGGAGAGAGGAAGTTTGTTCCAGGAGGTCGGTCCTGAGACAGCAAAACAGCGCCGACCAACAGTTGAAAGCCTATACCTAGGGATCTGGAGAGAGAAAGGGTCAGAAACTGAACGTAAAGTGCGAGCTGGCGTATAGATGGAAATATTGTCACAGAGGTAGGATGGAGCAGCTTTATGGATAGATTTATAGCAAAGTGTGTTTAATTTATACTCAATTCTGTCTGCGACAGGAAGCCAGTGCAAAGAACGGAGAAGAGGGCTAACATGATCAAACTTTTTCTTTCTAAGGACAAGACGAGCAGCTGTGTTTTGAATACGCTGGAGACAAGAAAGAGAAGAGACTGATAGGCCAGAAAGGAGAGCATTACAGTAGTCAATATGATATAGGATGAGGGAAGTAATAAGCTTTGCTGTGGCTTCATCTGAGAGGTATTTACGAATATAGCCAATGCGACGAATTTGATAGACAGGTCTGAGTCAGGAAACTGCATGGAAAGAGTATTGTCCAAAGTGACACCTAAGTTTTTGACAGTCTGAGAGGGGACTCATATTGTTACCCAGTTGGATTGACTCTATAGAAACAGAGACTAGTTTGTTTTTTGTCCCTACAAGCATTGCTTCGGTTTTGTCACCATTTAATTGAAGTTTATTTTTAACTATCCAATTTGAATATCAATATATAGCAGTTGTTACTTTCTGTGAGAATGGAATCTAGATCTTCAGGGGTTGTACTGTTTTGGAGTTGTGAGTCATCTGCATAGAAGTGATGTTTCATGTTGTGCTGGTCGATGACATTGGCAAGAGGTGACGTATACAAAGTAAACAAGACAGGACCAAGCACAGACCCCTGGGGCACTCCACAAGAAAGCCTAACCTGTTCAGACCGACGACCATTGACCAGAACTGATTGAAAACGATCAGAAAGGTAAGAGGAAAACCAAGAAAGAGCAGGGCCCTTAATTCCAAAAGTATGTTCAAGACGAGACAGAAGAATGGAGTGGTCTATGGTATCAAAGGCAGCAGAGAGATCAAGAAGCGTCAAAAGAGAGATTTGATAAGCATCAGAAGCAAGTAGGAGGTCATTGACGATTTGAACAAGGGCTGTTCCAGTACTGTGGTTGGCTCTATAGGCAGACTGATAAGGATGATGAAGATTGTTTGAGGATAGATGATCGTTAAGTTGTTTCAGAACAGTCTTCTCAAGGAGGTTGGAGAGAAAAGGAAGGTTAGATACAGGTATGTAGTTTTTTCAGATTATTGGGATCCAGATTGTACTTCTTGATAAGGGGCCTTACAAGAGCGGTTTTGAAAGCAGAAGGGAACACACCTGAAACTCAGGAAGAATTGATTATGTTGATGATTGATGGCAGAACGTGTTGATAGATTTGTGAGAAAAGAGAGGCTGGGATGGGGTCAAGATCACAGGATTTAAAATGTATTTCTTTCAGAGTAGAAAAAACTTCGGTCTCAGACACCGGCTTGAAAGAGAGAAGGGGGACACCAGTGAACGATGGGTCTGGAATAGTTGGTTGAAAAGGCATGGAGTCGATTTTTGATCGTAGATCGAGAATCTTGGTGGAGAAGAAGGAGGAAAAGGTTTCTGGCACACACTAACCTCTACACACACACACTAACCTCTACACACACACACACACGCTTCTACACACACACACTAACCCCTACACACACACACACCAACCTCTACACACACACTAACCTCTACACACACACACACACACACACACACACTAGCCTCTACACACACACACACTAACCTCTACACACACGCACACACACACACACACACTAACCTCTACACACACACACAATAGCCTCTACACACACACACTAAACTCTACACACACACACACACACACACTAACCTCTACACACACACACTAACCTCTATACACACACACACACTAACCTCTACACACACACACACACTAACCTCTACACACACACACACACACACACACTAACCTCTACACACACACACACACAATAGCCTCTACACACACACACACACTAACCTCTGCACACACACACACACACACCTATACACACATACACTAAACCTCTACACACACACACACACACACACACACACACACACACACACACACACACACACACACACACACTAACCTCTACACACACACACACACACACACACACACACACTAACCTCTACACACACACACACACACACACTAAACTCTACACACACACACACTAACCTCTACACACAAACACACACTAACCTCTACACACACACACACACACACACACACACACACACACACACACACACTAACCTCTACACACACACACACACACACACTAAACTCTGCACACACACACACTAACCTCTACACACACACACACACACACACACAACACACACACACACACACACTAACCTCTACACACACACACTAACCTCTACACACACACACACACACACACACACACACACACACACACACACACACTAACCTCTACACACACACACACACACACACACACACTAACCTCTACACACACATACACACACACACACACTAACCTCTGCACACACACACTAACCTCTACACACACACACACACACACACACACTAACCTCTACACACACACACTAACCTCTACACACACACACACACTAAACTCTGCACACACACACACTAACCTCTACACACACACACACACACACACACACTAAACTCTGCACACACACACACTAACCTCTACACACACTAACCTCTGCACACACACAATAACCTCTACACACACACACTAACATACACACACACACACACTAACCTCTGCACACACACACACACTAACCTCTGCACACACACACACACTAACCTCTACACACACACACACACTAACCTCTACACACACACACACACACAAACCTCTACACACACACACACAAACCACAAACCTCTACACACACACACTAACCTATGCACACACACACACTAACCTCTGCACACACACACACTAACCTCTACACACACACTAACCTCTACACACACACACACACTAACCTCTACACACACACACACACTAACCTCTACACACACACACACACACACACACACTAACCTCTACACACACACACACACTAACCTCTACACACTCCCACTAACCTCTACACACACACACACACACACACACACACACTAACCTCTACACACACACACACACACTAACCTATATACACACACACACACACTAACCTCTACACACACACACTAACCTATACACACACACACTAACCTATACACACACACTATATATATATATTATAACCTCTACACACACACACTAACCTATACACACACACACACTAACCTATACACACACACACTAACCTCTACACACACACACTAACCTCCACACACACACACACACTAACCTATACACACACACTAACCTCTACACACACACACACACTAACCTATACACACACACACTAACCTATGCACACACACTAACCTCTACACACACACACTAACCTCTACACACACACACTAACCTATACACACACACACACTAACCTATACACACACACACACACACTAACCTATACACACACACACTAACCTCTACACACACACACACACACACACACACCTCTACACACACACACACTAACCTCTACACCCACACACTAACCTCTACACACACACACTAACCTGTACACACACACACACTAACCTATACACACACACACACTAACCTATACACACACACACACTAACCTATACACACACACACTAACCTTTGCACACACACACTAACCTATACACACACACACTAACCTCTACACACACACACTAACCTATACACACACACACACTAACCTATACACATACACACTAACCTATACACACACACACTAACCTCTACACACACACACACACTAACCTCTACACACACACACTAACCTATACACACACACTAACCTCTGCACACACACACTAACCTATACACACACACACACACTAATCTATACACACATACACACACTAACCTCTACACACATACACACACTAACCTCTACACACACACACTAACCTATACACACACACACTAACCTCTACACACACACACTAACCTCTACACACACACACACTAACCTCTACACACACACACACACACTAACCTCTACACACACACACACACACTACACACACACACACACACACACACACACACACACACACACACACACACACACACACACACACACACTAACCTCTACACACACACACACTACACTACACACACACACACACACACACACACACACTAATCTACACACACACACTAACCTCTACACACATACACACACTAACCTCTACACACACACACTAACCTATACACACACACACACACACACTAACCTCTACACACACACACTAACCTCTACACACGCACACACTAACCTCTACACACACACACACACACACTAACCTATACACACACACACACTAACCTACACACACACACACACACTAACCTCTACACACACACACTAACCTCTACACACACACACACACTAACCTCTACACACACACACACACACTAACCTACACACACACACACACACACTAACCTCTACACACACACACTAACCTCTACACACACACACTAACCTCTAAACACACACACACACACACTAACCTCTACACACACACACACTAACCTACACACACACACACTAACCTCTACACACACACACACACTAACCTCTACACACACACACACTATCCTCTACACACACACACACACTAACCTCTACACACACACACACTAACCTACACACACACACACTAACCTCTACACATACACACACTAACCTCTACACACACACACACTAACCTCTACACACACACACACTAACCTCTACACACACACACACACACACACACTAACCTCTACACACACACACACACACACACACTAACCTCTACACACACACACACACTAACCTCTACACACACACACTAACCTATGCACACACACACACACTAACCTCTACACACACACACACACTAACCTCTACACACACACACTAACCTCTACACACACACACTAACCTCTACACACACACACTAACCTCTACACACACACACTAACCTCTACACACAGGGCAGCAGTGTCCCTCAGGGGTGTAGGGATGGTCGCATGCAGGCGGGGGGCATTGCTGCTTCTCACACCGAGTCTCCCCACGCTGAAACAAAGACACACAGCTTCATTACATGCCAACAACACGGTATAAACATTGTAGTGACACGTGCACTACCAGACAAGAGCAGCAATACCTCACCTAACTTACAACTCAAACATTTATTGAACTTTGTTCTACCACCCATGGTATATGCACTATTTGACAAGAGCAACAAGGGCTGATCTTCAAACTTAAGACATTCAATATAGTTTGTACTACCCAAAAACAAATGAAGCAGTGACTGCTGTACTTTTCAGATAAATAAAATAGAAGGAAACAAGAGGCAACGCCGTCAAACCTCGCTCGTTAGCATGTACAGACAGGCAGACAGACAGACACGGTGGAGCTACACACACGATTACTCTCCTGTATTCCATCAGTTTTCAAATACACATAAAGTAGGCCTAACGTAATCCTGAGTTGTTGGGAAATATTTCGGTTTTGCAACAATTTACCCTAATCTTGACTTTTCTAAAAATGATGTCCGTTTTGGAGCAGTGTACCTTACTAATCTTGTGACATTTTTCTGTTCCTACTATTCTTTCCAAAGTTTGAGACAGTTTTATTATTTTAAATTCAACAAATCAAATCGTATGCAGCATGCTGTGATTTTTAAATGATTAACCCTCTTGTGCCTGACGCTCTGTGCTCTCTATCACCTCTGAAATCCTAACCCAAGGGACATCATTCCGTACAAAAGGGGGGGGGGGTAGCGTCAGAAAAATAATAAAATAAAATATACCCTACCAGATTTTGTGTTTTTTTGTTTTGAATGTGTTGCCGAGATGTCTGTCTGATTTGCAAAAGGAATTTCAAGATGTTATGGGGATGCATGGCTCCACAAAAAAATTCAAAATGCCAAAGTGTATTCGCAAACTGCATTCACTAGTCATTCACTGCCTACTTTTGCAGACTGTTGAAGCCTAAGACGACTGAAACGGAAATGTAGATCAAAATCATTCACTTACCCTTTCACTTCATGATCTTATAATTCCTATCTTTCACAAAAAAAGGAGTTTTCATCGCTGTCATCACTCAGTGGATGCAATAACGACTCATCATCCATGATGTAAAAGTCGGGAAAATGCTGATGTCAGTAACACGACTTCAAAAATTCGCATCGATCGAACAAAAACAAGCTCGCTGCCGAAATAGGTCAGAATACACTCCTTACTCATCACTTCGCGATCTCATAAGTCCCATCTTTCACAAAAATAGGACTATTCATCGCTTTCCTCAGTCAATGGACGCCATAACTGTTCGTCATCCATATTGGAAAAATCGCGAAAATGCCGAAGTCGGTCACTAATTTTCAAAAATTCATATCTTCCAAACCAATCGGCCTAGAAGCCATTGCAAGCAACAGGACGGAAGTGTAATCTATAGCGAAAGCGAGGCTGAAGCGCTCACATGACTGCCATGTGATAGAAACAAAATGGAAGCGCCCAAACCGGCCACGTGGAATCCGTACGTTCCCAAACGTTCTAGACGTTTCCGATCGGATTTTTTCTCCGAACGTTCCCGATCGTTCACCGCACAAGAGAGTTAAACTAATTACATAGTCATGTGATTGTAATTCGTTCTTGAGCCAGAAGGCCTTGTTTAAAAAATAAAACATAAATCTAAGCACAGAATCAACCCTGAAAATCAGATACATGGGTGCTCCTGGGAAATTTCAAAAATCCTGCAAGGCAGGGGTCCAGGCGCTGCCCAGGCCCCAGTGGAGTGCAGGGACAGGGGTGCACTGGGGGTTCCGGGGGGCAATGCCCCTTGGAAGCAGAAGGGAAACAACAGTTTCCAATGTAATTGACAGGCTCTTGTTGCACTTTCAGTTCTGGTTAAACTTCCTCCATTTCAAGGTGATAGTTCTAAGTGTTGTTGAAAATATTGTAGAACCTTGTGAAAATCCTTCCCAAAAGCTTTTCCTTACATCAATACACGTCTGATCATAGCCCGTTTTATAGAGATTGTTTTATGTGTTCTTTGATCTTTTCACGTGAGCTGAGCTGTCAGATAATTTGCCTGCCTTAGTAGATCTAGAACGGAAATTGTAAGTCTGGTGTATTCGTGCGCTTGGAGCCATCAAAGAATCCTGACAGTTTACCCCCCCTCCCATCCCCCACTGTTTGTTGCTAACAAGAGCTAGATCTAAATGCGTTTTTGCTTAAACACCTTCTTGCATGGATTGACTACATAAATTGTTTTCATTCTGAAATGACAGAATATGTTCATTGAGGAGGTTATTCTAATACCCTCTAAACCCACTCATCCAAAATGTTATGTTTACGGGGTTTGTTGATATATTTTATCATTCAAATCATTGTTGCTTAAAAAAAAAAGGCATAAATATTAATATGCAGACCTAAGTTTTATTAACGAACACATTGTGAATCCGGAGAAAAAGCCAACGTAAAAGTTACCACAGACAGACAAACAGACACACAGAGACACACATACACCTGGAAAACCGAAGAGTCGTGAGCATATTACCTCTCTCGTTTACTCACGAGGTAAAAAGGGTGGAAGAAACTTCTTCACTCTGACTTCTCAGGTAGTTTTTTTCTTCACCCCTTTTTTCCTCCTATACTTTCACCCACACAACTGGCCTGTGCACTAGCTGACAACAAGACTCAAGACTCGAGGGTCAACAGCAGCAACAGCTAATATCAAACTTGTAAATCCAAATCCATATTGACAATACTTAGGCTGATCTTTTCTGAATCCTGCATGTTTACTGCACTTAACAGAATTTACTGTATATGATATCACCCAAGGCACTAGCCGACAGAGAGCATACGGGGCTAATCTACAAGCTGATTACATGTTGTACTACTACCACCCGGCTGATTACATGTTGCACTACCACCACCCGGCTGATTACATGTTGTACTACCACCACCCGGCTGATTACATGTTGTACTACCACCTGGCTGATTACATGTTGTACTACTACCACCCGGCTGATTACATGTTGCACTACCACCCGGCTGATTACATGTTGCACTACCACCCGGCTGATTACATGTTGCACTACCACCACCCGGCTGATTACATGTTGCACTACCACCACCCGGCTGATTACATGTTGCACTACCACCACCCGGCTGATTACATGTTGTACTACTACCACCCGGCTGATTACATGTTGCACTACCACCTGGCTGATTACATGTTGCACTACTACCACCCGGCTGATTACATGTTGCACTACCACCACCCGGCTGATTACATGTTGCACTACCACCTGGCTGATTACATGTTGCACTACCACCCGGCTGATTACATGTTGCACTACCACCCGGCTGATTACATGTTGTACTACTACCACCCGGCTGATTACATGTTGCACTACCACCACCCGGCTGATTACATGTTGCACTACTACCACCCGGCTGATTACATGTTGCACTACCACCACCCGGCTGATTACATGTTGTACTACTACCACCCGGCTGATTACATGTTGCACTACCACCCGGCTGATTACATGTTGCACTACCACCACCCGGCTGATTACATGTTGCACTACCACCCGGCTGATTACATGTTGCACTACCACCCGGCTGATTACATGTTGCACTACTACCACCTGGCTGATTACATGTTGCACTACCACCCGGCTGATTACATGTTGCACTACCACCTGGCTGATTACATGTTGCACTACCACCTGGCTGATTACATGTTGCACTACCACCCGGCTGATTACATGTTGCACTACCACCTGGCTGATTACATGTTGCACTACCACCCGGCTGATTACATGTTGCACTACCACCTGGCTGATTACATGTTGCACTACCACCTGGCTGATTACATGTTGCACTACCACCTGGCTGATTACATGTTGCACTACCACCACCCGGCTGATTACATGTTGTACTACCACCACCTGGCTGATTACATGTTGCACTACCACCTGGCTGATTACATGTTGCACTACCACCCGGCTGATTACATGTTGTACTACCACCCGGCTGATTACATGTTGCACTACCAACTGGCTGATTACATGTTGCACTACCACCTGGCTGATTACATGTTGCACTACCACCTGGCTGATTACATGTTGCACTACCACCTGGCTGATTACATGTTGCACTACCACCCGGCTGATTACATGTTGCACTACCACCTGGCTGATTACATGTTGCACTACCACCTGGCTGATTACATGTTGCACTACCACCTGGCTGATTACATGTTGTACTACCACCTGGCTGATTACATGTTGCACTACCACCTGGCTGATTACATGTTGTACTACCACCTGGCTGATTACATGTTGCACTACCACCTGGCTGATTACATGTTGTACTACTACCACCCGGCTGATTACATGTTGTACTACCACCCGGCTGATTACATGTTGTACTACTACCACCCGGCTGATTACATGTTGCACTACCACCCGGCTGATTACATGTTGCACTACTACCACCCGGCTGATTACATGTTGCACTACCACCCGGCTGATTACATGTTGCACTACCACCCGGCTGATTACATGTTTACTACCACCACCCGGCTGATTACATGTTGTACTACCACCCGGCTGATTACATGTTGCACTACCACCCGGCTGATTACATGTTGTACTACCACCACCCGGCTGATTACATGTTGCACTACCAACTGGCTGATTACATGTTGTACTACTACCACCCGGCTGATTACATGTTGCACTACCAACTGGCTGATTACATGTTGCACTACCACCTGGCTGATTACATGTTGCACTACCACCACCCGGCTGATTACATGTTGTACTACTACCACCCGGCTGATTACATGTTGCACTACCAACTGGCTGATTACATGTTGCACTACCACCTGGCTGATTACATGTTGCACTACCAACCCGGCTGATTACATGTTGCACTACCACCACCCGGCTGATTACATGTTGCACTACCACCACCCGGCTGATTACATGTTGCACTACCAACTGGCTGATTACATGTTGCACTACCACCTGGCTGATTACATGTTGCACTACCACCACCCGGCTGATTACATGTTGCACTACCACCACCCGGCTGATTACATGTTATACTACTACCACCCGGCTGATTACATGTTGCACTACCAACTGGCTGATTACATGTTGCACTACCACCTGGCTGATTACATGTTGTACTACCACCACCCGGCTGATTACATGTTGCACTACCAACTGGCTGATTACATGTTGCACTACCAACTGGCTGATTACATGTTGCACTACCACCTGGCTGATTACATGTTATACTACTACCACCCGGCTGATTACATGTTGTACTACCACCTGGCTGATTACATGTTGCACTACCAACTGGCTGATTACATGTTGCACTACCAACTGGCTGATTACATGTTACTACTACCACCTGGCTGATTACATGTTGCACTACCAACTGGCTGATTACATGTTGCACTACCAACTGGCTGATTACATGTTGCACTACCAACTGGCTGATTACATGTTATACTACTACCACCCGGCTGATTACATGTTGTACTACCACCACCCGGCTGATTACATGTTGCACTACCAACTGGCTGATTACATGTTGCACTACCACCTGGCTGATTACATGTTGCACTACCACCACCCGGCTGATTACATGTTGCACTACCACCCGGCTGATTACATGTTGCACTACCACCACCCGGCTGATTACATGTTGTACTACCACCACCCGGCTGATTACATGTTGTACTACCACCCGGCTGATTACATGTTGCACTACCACCCGGCTGATTACATGTTGTACTACCACCACCCGGCTGATTACATGTTGCACTACTACCACCCGGCTGATTACATGTTGCACTACCACCCGGCTGATTACATGTTGTACTACCACCACCCGGCTGATTACATGTTGCACTACCACCCGGCTGATTACATGTTGTACTACCACCACCCGGCTGATTACATGTTGTACTACCACCACCCGGCTGATTACATGTTGTACTACCACCACCCGGCTGATTACATGTTGTACTACCACCCGGCTGATTACATGTTGCACTACCACCACCTGGCTGATTACATGTTGCACTACCACCACCCGGCTGATTACATGTTGTTCTACCACCCGGCTGATTACATGTTGCACTACCACCCGGCTGATTACATGTTGTACTACCACCCGGCTGATTACATGTTGTACTACCACCTGGCTGATTACATGTTGCACTACCACCACCCGGCTGATTACATGTTGTACTACCACCACCCGGCTGATTACATGTTGTACTACCACCACCCGGCTGATTACATGTTGTACTACCACCACCCGGCTGATTACATGTTGCACTACCACCCGGCTGATTACATGTTGCACTACCACCCGGCTGATTACATGTTGCACTACCAACTGGCTGATTACATGTTGTACTACCACCTGGCTGATTACATGTTGCACTACCACCACCCGGCTGATTACATGTTGCTACTACCACCTGGCTGATTACATGTTGCACTACCAACTGGCTGATTACATGTTGTACTACCACCTGGCTGATTACATGTTGCACTACTACCACCTGGCTGATTACATGTTGCACTACCACCCGGCTGATTACATGTTGTACTACCACCTGGCTGATTACATGTTGCACTACCACCACCCGGCTGATTACATGTTGCACTACCACCTGGCTGATTACATGTTGCACTACCAACTGGCTGATTACATGTTGCACTACCACCTGGCTGATTACATGTTGCACTACCACCACCTGGCTGATTACATGTTGCACTACCACCACCTGGCTGATTACATGTTGCACTACCACCACCCGGCTGATTACATGTTGCACTACCACCACCTGGCTGATTACATGTTATACTACTACCACCCGGCTGATTACATGTTGCACTACCACCACCCGGCTGATTACATGTTGTACTACTACCACCCGGCTGATTACATGTTATACTACTACCACCCGGCTGATTACATGTTATACTACCACCCGGCTGATTACATGTTTACTACTACCACCCGGCTGATTACATGTTATACTACTACCACCCGGCTGATTACATGTTGCACTACCACCACCTGGCTGATTACATGTTATACTACTACCACCCGGCTGATTACATGTTATACTACTACCACCCGGCTGATTACATGTTATACTACTACCACCCGGCTGATTACATGTTGCACTACTACCACCTGGCTGATTACATGTTATACTACCAACTGGCTGATTACATGTTATACTACTACCACCCGGCTGATTACATGTTGCACTACCACCACCTGGCTGATTACATGTTATACTACTACCACCCGGCTGATTACATGTTGTACTACTACCACCCGGCTGATTACATGTTGCACTACTACCACCTGGCTGATTACATGTTGCACTACTACCACCCGGCTGATTACATGTTGCACTACCACCACCCGGCTGATTACATGTTATACTACTACCACCCGGCTGATTACATGTTGCACTACCACCCGGCTGATTACATGTTGTACTACTACCACCCGGCTGATTACATGTTATACTACTACCACCCGGCTGATTACATGTTGCACTACCACCCGGCTGATTACATGTTGCACTACCACCCAGCTGATTACATGTTGTACTACCACCCGGCTGATTACATGTTGCACTACCACCTCGGCTGATTACATGTTGCACTACCACCCGGCTGATTACATGTTGTACTACTACCACCCGGCTGATTACATGTTACTACTACCACCCGGCTGATTACATGTTGTACTACCACCTGGCTGATTACATGTTGCACTACCACCTGGCTGATTACATGTTGCACTACCAACTGGCTGATTACATGTTGCACTACCACCTGGCTGATTACATGTTGTACTACCACCTGGCTGATTACATGTTGCACTACCACCTGGCTGATTACATGTTGCACTACCACCTGGCTGATTACATGTTGCACTACCACCCGGCTGATTACATGTTGCACTACCACCCGGCTGATTACATGTTGTACTACTACCACCCGGCTGATTACATGTTGCACTACCAACTGGCTGATTACATGTTGCACTACCACCTGGCTGATTACATGTTGCACTACCACCTGGCTGATTACATGTTGCACTACCAACTGGCTGATTACATGTTGCACTACCACCTGGCTGATTACATGTTGCACTACCAACTGGCTGATTACATGTTGCACTACCACCTGGCTGATTACATGTTGCACTACCAACTGGCTGATTACATGTTGCACTACCACCCGGCTGATTACATGTTGCACTACCACCCGGCTGATTACATGTTGCACTACCACCCGGCTGATTACATGTTGCACTACCACCCGGCTGATTACATGTTGCACTACCACCCGGCTGATTACATGTTGCACTACCACCCGGCTGATTACATGTTGCACTACCACCCGGCTGATTACATGTTGCACTACCACCCGGCTGATTACATGTTGCACTACCACCCGGCTGATTACATGTTGCACTACCACCCGGCTGATTACATGTTGCACTACCACCCGGCTGATTACATGTTGCACTACCACCCGGCTGATTACATGTTGCACTACCACTCGGCTGATTACATGTTGCACTACCACCCGGCTGATTACATGTTGCACTACCACCCGGCTGATTACATGTTGCACTACCACCCGGCTGATTACATGTTGCACTACCACTCGGCTGATTACATGTTGCACTACCACACCGGCTGATTACATGTTGCACTACCACCCGGCTGATTACATGTTGCACTACCACCCGGCTGATTACATGTTGCACTACCACCCGGCCCAAGCAGTAGCTGACAGAGGGCATACAGGGCTAATCTCCAAGCTGATTACATGTTGCACTACCACCCGGTCCAAGGCCTGTGCACTGACAGAGGGCATACGGGGCTAATCTACCTAAAGCTGATTACATGTTGCACTACCACCCGGCTGATTACATGTTGCACTACCACCCGGCCCAAGCAGTAGTTGACAGAGGGCATACAGGGCTAATCTCCAAGCTGATTACATGTTGCACTACCACCCGGCTGATTACATGTTGCACTACCACCCAGCCCAAGCACTAGCTGACAGAGGGCATACGGGGCTAATCTACAAGCTGATTACATGGTGTACTAGCTGAGGGCATACGGGGCTAATCTACAAGCTGATTACATGGTGTACTAGTTGACAGAGGGCATACGGGGCTAATCTACAAGCTGATTACATGGTGTACTAGCTGAGGGCATATGGGGCTAATCTACAAGCTGATTACATGTTGCACTACCACCCGGCCCAAGGCCTGTGCAGTTCCTCAGTACCTGACACAGGCAGCGCTGACAAGGACTGGGGTTCCACACATCCCCATCCCCGTACCTCCCGCAGTCCATACACAAGGGGCAGCACTCTCCCTCCAGCACTGTGGGGCTTCGACAGTCGCCTAAATCCGGGCAACCCACCGCTGTGCATTCCACGTTGCCTGCGTGACACGCACACTTTACGCACGGTTCGTCCGGGTTGCTCACTGGCTGGCCCGATGGAACGATCTGCCCATTGTAGTTGCAGCCTGTGCAACGCAAAGAGAGGAAGAGAAAGAAGACGGTTTGTCTATTTTAGTTGTAGCCCGAGCCATGCAACGAGAGAGGAGCACAAATAAGGGGAACTTTTTTTTGTCAAGGCGTAGGCTTCCAAAACATAAATGCTTCAGTTTAGGAAGAATTGCGAGTCAAATTGCAAAAGGTTCTATCACACACAGCATCAGTCATCTCTCCAAAACATCAACAGTTCTATCACACACAGCATCAGTCATCTCTCCACAACGCCCACAGTTCTATCACACACAGCATCAGTCATCTCTCCACAACATCAACAGTTCTATCACACACAGCATCAGTCATCTCTCCACAACGCCCCCACAGTTCTATCACACACAGCATCAGTCATCTCTCCAAAACACCCACAGTTCTATCACACACAGCATCAGTCATCTCTCCACAACACCCACAGTTCTATCACACACAGCATCAGTCATCTCTCCACAACGCCCACGGTTCTATCACACACAGCATCAGTCATCTCTCCACAACACCCACAGTTCTATCACACACAGCGCCAGTCATCTCTCCACAACGCCCACAGTTCTATCACACACAGCATCAGTCATCTCTCCACAACGCCCACAGTTCTATCACACACAGCATCAGTCATCTCTCCAAAACATCAACAGTTCTATCACACACAGCATCAGTCATCTCTCCAAAACATCAACAGTTCTATCACACACAGCATCAGTCATCTCTCCACAACGCCCACAGTTCTATCACACACAGCATCAGTCATCTCTCCACAAACCCACAGTTCTATCACACACAGCATCAGTCATCTCTCCACAACGCCCACAGTTCTATCACACACAGCATCAGTCATCTCTCCACAACGCCCACAGTTCTATCACACACAGCATCAGTCATCTCTCCACAACACCCACAGTTCTATCACACACAGCGCCAGTCATCTCTCCACAACGCCCACAGTTCTATCACACACAGCATCAGTCATCTCTCCACAACGCCCACAGTTCTATCACACACAGCATCAGTCATCTCTCCACAACACCCACAGTTCTATCACACACAGCATCAGTCATCTCTCCACAACGCCCACAGTTCTATCACACACAGCATCAGTCATCTCTCCACAACGCCCACAGTTCTATCACACACAGCATCAGTCATCTCTCCACAACGCCCACAGTTCTATCACACACAGCATCAGTCATCTCTCCACAACGCCCACAGTTCTATCACACACAGCATCAGTCATCTCTCCACAACGCCCACAGTTATATCACACACAGCATCAGTCATCTCTCCAAAACATCAACAGTTCTATCACACACAGCATCAGTCATCTCTCCAAAACATCAACAGTTCTATCACACACAGCATCAGTCATCTCTCCACAACCCCACAGTTCTATCACACACAGCATCAATCATCTCTCCACAACACCCACAGTTCTATCACACACAGCATCACTCATCTCTCCACAACGCCCACATTTCTATCACACACAGCATCAGTCATCTCTCCACAACACCCACAGTTCTATCACACACAGCATCAGTCATCTCTCCACAACACCCACAGTTCTATCACACACAGCATCAGTCATCTCTCCACAACGCCCACAGTTCTATCACACACAGCATCAGTCATCTCTCCACAACGCCCACAGTTCTATCACACACAGCATCAGTCATCTCTCCACAACACCCACAGTTCTATCACACACAGCATCAGTCATCTCTCCACAACGCCCACAGTTCTATCACACACAGCATCAGTCATCTCTCCACAACGCCCACAGTTCTATCACACACAGCATCAATCATTTCTCCACAACGCCCACAGTTCTATCACACACAGCATCAGTCATCTCTCCACAACACCCACAGTTCTATCACACACAGCATCAGTCATCTCTCCACAACACCCACAGTTCTATCACACACAGCATCAGTCATCTCTCCACAACACCCACAGTTCTATCACACACAGCATCAGTCATCTCTCCACAACACCCACAGTTCTATCACACACAGCATCAGTCATCTCTCCACAACACCCACAGTTCTATCACACACAGCATCAGTCATCTCTCCACAACACCCACAGTTCTATCACACACAGCATCAGTTATCTCTCCACAACACCCACAGTTCTATCAACCTTCTTTAGTTATTTCCTGATACACTAGTGCCACACAGCATTTCACCCAGATGACCCCACAGTAACTTCTGGCATTTAAACTTTCACATTCTATTTGCAAAAATGTATTAGTTTGTTAAAACAAATCATCAGGAATACAGACAGAAAAAAAAGAGCTTAATAAATAAGTAGGTTGTTTTACACTTAATTCTTTATAGCACAGTGACCTATGGCATTGACCTATCACATGATATTGATATAAAAAAAATAAAAAAAATCTGCTCAATTCCAAACTCCATTGTGCCTCCAACTGATGGCGTGTGACTGTCACTAGGGACCTACCCTGACACGAGGGGCAGCACTGACTGTCACTAGGGACCTACCCTGACACGAGGGGCAGCACTGATTGTCACTAGGGACCTACCCTGACACGAGGGGCAGCACTGACTGTCACTAGGGACCTACCCTGACACGAGGGGCAGCACTGACTGTCACTAGGGACCTACCCTGACACGAGGGGCAGCACTGACTGTCACTAGGGACCTACCCTGACACGAGGGGCAGCACTGACTGTCACTAGGGACCTACCCTGACACGAGGGGCAGCACTGACTGTCACTAGGGACCTACCCTGACACGAGGGGCAGCACTGACTGTCACTAGGGACCTACCCTGACACGAGGGGCAGCACTGACTGTCACTAGGGACCTACCCTGACACGAGGGGCAGCACTGACTGTCACTAGGGACCTACCCTGACACGAGGGGCAGCACTGACTGTCACTAGGGACCTACCCTGACACGAGGGGCAGCACTGATTGTCACTAGGGACCTACCCTGACACGAGGGGCAGCACTGATCTGGCAGCAGGACTGGGTAGTCGCAGCTTGGAATGTCACAGATGATCTCTTGGCACGTCACCATCCCCTCCTGTGCACACACACATACACACACACATACACACACACATGCCACAGATATTTTGTCCTTTCTCAAGATTTATCATTCTTTGAACAAGAAATCAGTTTGTCATACATTTAACAATAATTCATTTACAGCCATGATGCTTACCTTATTATATTAACAGAATAAAATACATTTTGTTATTATGGGCCTTAAAAAAGCTGAAGAACAAATAACTGACAAGCAATCTGAAAATCTTAAATCATTCCTTTCTGTGTGCCCCCCCCCATGTTTCCCCCGGCCACCCACTCCCCCACTATCTCAAAGTAAGGGTAAATAATAAAAGATCAAACACACAAGCCAGATTTTAAAACACCAGTTTTTCATTTTTTTGTCTTCTTTGTTTGTTTGCTTGTTTTCTGCTGGATGGATTTGTGGTGAGATGACTTTGCCCACCCAATGCATGCCGGCGAATGTCGACGCTGGCTATACATACCTGGCACCGACAAGAAGAGCAAGATGACTTTGCCCACCCAATGCATGCCGGCGAATGTCGACGCTGGCTATACATACCTGGCACCGACAAGAAGAGCAAGATGACTTTGCCCACCCAATGCATGCCGGCAAATGTCGACGCTGGCTATACATACCTGGCACCGACAAGAAGAGCAAGATGACTTTGCCCACCCAATGCATGCCGGCAAATGTCGACGCTGGCTATACATACCTGGCACTGACAAGAAGAGCAAGGGCCGTCACTCCATGTCTCCCCCTCTCCCCTGTCCCTTCCTTCAGTGTCAATACAGCCTGCAAACAACACTAACGTCAATCTGTACTGACTTTTCAGTCATTTAGAAACACATTGGATCTCTGCCTTGTCACAAAGTCAAGATTAGCCCTCTGATGAAGACTTTTACCTGTAGCAAACGGAGTTGACTCTAGGGTAAAGGGTCCCTAATGTCAGTACTTTCAAGTTACTTTATTTTTCACATATTCAGTTTTAATGCTATAACACTTTCAATTTTATATGACATCAGAATCAAAAATGGCCTGAGGAAAAGTATGACATATACTTGAAAATGTGCCACACTATGGGCGTTTGGCATTGTTGTGTACCGTACTTTTCGGACTATAAGACGATACTTCTTTTCCCCAGACTGAGACCCCTGCGCCTTATAATATGACTGATAATATAGTAAGAAAATAGAGTAACAAAATCAGAATTTTTTGTTAAATTTGGGGGTACGCCTTAAAATGAGGTGTGCCTTATAGTCTGAAAAATACAGTACTTGTACCTGTTAATGACATATTTTCAATGACCTATTTTGTACCTGAGCAGTTGACTATTCGTCCAGTCACTCCGTCGTACCATTCCCGTCGGCACTGCCCACAAAAGTTTGTGCGACACACAGCAGTGGGGTGACCTGCTGGGAAAAGGGTATACTGCTTAACAAAAGTTAAGGACCACTATAAGTGGGATCGCTTGTTGCAATATTGATTCAAAACTAATTCAGTGATTGTACTGAAAGTTTATATTTTTGCTTAGAAATAATTGCATTACACATTTTCAAAATATAAAATGATTTAACTGAGTTTTTCCATTGCATGCCTTTGTTTTAATCTCTTGCGAAAAACTGGTCTCTGACTTTTGTTGACTTTTTTGCTTTGTCCATTAAGTAGTACTTTTCTTTTACATGCAATATGTAATGGATGTATGGTTAGTTCGTTGTGTCTGAGAATGGCCATTACATCACAGAAGATACAATATGTAATGGATGTATGGTTAGTTCGTTGTGTCTGAGAATGGCCATTTCATCACAGAAGATACAATATGTAATGGATGTATGGTTAGTTCGTTGTGTCTGAGAATGGCCATTACATCACAGAAGATACAATATGTAATGGATGTATGGTTAGTTCGTTGTGTCTGAGAATGGCCATTTCATCACAGAAGATACAATATGTAATGGATGTATGGTTAGTTCGTTGTGCCTGAGAATGGCCATTTCATCACAGAAGATACAATATGTAATGGATGTATGGTTAGTTCGTTGTGCCTGAGAATGGCCATTTCATCACAGAAGATACAATATGTAATGGATGTATGGTTAGTTCGTTGTGTCTGAGAATGGCCATTTCATCACAGAAGATACAATATGTAATGGATGTATGGTTAGTTCGTTGTGCCTGAGAATGGCCATTACATCACAGAAGATACAATATGTAATGGATGTATGGTTAGTTCGTTGTGCCTGAGAATGACCATTACATCACAGAAGATACAATATGTAATGGATGTATGGTTAGTTCGTTGTGTCTGAGAATGGCCATTACATCACATAAGATACAATATGTAATGGATGTATGGTTAGTTCGTTGTGTCTGAGAATGACCATTACATCACAGAAGATACAATATGTAATGGATGTATGGTTAGTTCGTTGTGCCTGAGAATGACCATTACATCACAGAAGATACAATATGTAATGGATGTATGGTTAGTTCGTTGTGCCTGAGATTGGCCATTACATCACAGAAGATACAATATGTAATGGATGTATGGTTAGTTCGTTGTGCCTGAGAATGGCCATTACATCACAGAAGATACAATATGTAATGGATGTATGGTTAGTTCGTTGTGCCTGAGAATGGCCATTTCATCACAGAAGATACAATTGCTATTCTGGAGGAAAAAAACTAGGCTACATATTGTAATACATCAAAGATTGATAAAGCTCACAATGCATCACTATTCAGGAGTATTCTCTTCATTAAGATCAAAATCATCAAGTTCAAAGCTAAGCAGTCAAAGTTGGGGGCATTTCTCAATGCAAGTTAAAGTATTCCCCAACATTGAATACTACAGATCCAGTACAATGCCTCTTAGGTCCAGACTGAACAATACTGACAATCATCTAAAAAAATGATATTGGAAAAGACAATTATTATTAGGATATTATTTATGACCTAACCTAAAGCAGCAATTTTAGTCACACAATGGAGTCATTTACCAGTTAAGTTATAGCTTAAAGTTAAACAATCTATATAAAAAATTTGCATTGTAAATTTTCAGAGAAGCAACATTCTACCGTTCTCCTAAAAGGGATAGGGTTAGGATCAGCCTAGGGTTATTGTTATGAGATTGAATGAATCAGACTTGAGATTGAGAGTCATAAAGTACAACCTTGCCCATAGACGATAAACCAAGATCGTCTGTTAAGAGCTGATCATTTTTTTTCTCATTTTCTGAGAGAGAGAGAGAGAAATGACTAGAATGGAGGAATTCACACTATTTCCAAAGCACAAAGTGTAGCCACAAAGAAGGAATCCAATGAGGTAAGGTGTGGGGGCGTTGTGTCACCTGGACAGGTGAGTCCAGAGCAGAGGTCTGTGGGACACTCCACAGGGGGCTGGGCCACACTGCACCGCGTGTACCACTGGGTCAGGAAACACAGCCTGAACACACACACACAAAGAGGCAGGCACACGCGCGCGCACACACACACACACAAACACACAGACACAGAGGCAGGCACACGCACACACACACACACACACACACAAAGAGGCAGGCACACGCGCGCACACACACGCACACACACACACACACACACACACACACACAGAGGCAGGCACACGCACACACACACACACACACACACAGAGGCAGGCACACACACACACAAACACACACACACACACACAAAGGCAGGCACGCGCACACACACACACACGCGCACACACACACACACACAGAGGCAGGCACACACGCGCGCACACACACACCGAGGCAGGCGCATACACACACACACACACACACACACAAAGAGGCAGGCACACACACACACACACACACACACACACACACACACACACACACACACACACACACACACACACACACAGAGGCAGGCACACACACACACACACACACACACACACACAGAGGCAGGCAGGCAGGCAGGCACACACACACACACACACACACACACACATAGGCAGGCATACGCGCACACACACACAAAGAGGCAGGCGCATACA